>VXAD01006414.1:218707-409913 GCA_013399195.1 Dicrurus megarhynchus
CCCCCCCCCCCCCCGCCCCGTCCCTGGCGAAGGCAGGGTCACCTGGAGCAAGTTACACAAGATTTCCACTCAGAGATCCCAGAAACACCTGCTTCCACCCAGCCACTAGCCCTGTGCAGGCCAGGGTAGCAGCTGTGGGTGCAAATACACTGGAGAAAAACCAGTGTCAGTCAGAGTGTGTTGTTCTGGCTACAGACAGAAAAGGAACTGAGTCCAAAGCCTGCAGGTAGTAGAGGAGGGGGTTTATCACTTCCATCTTCATTTGCACTTGGCACCTCCTTCCTGTTTTTAACTTGTTCCCATTCCATTATTTCTCACTAGTCTCAGTCACCTAGATCAGGATACTTGACTAGCTCCAGAAAAGTTGAGTAAAAGCTTAGTAATACTGTGCTACCAATGCTTTTACCATTTTGTTTTTACAGTGCTGGATGTGATAACCAGTTTCACATACTGAAGATCCTAAGAAACACTTAGCTACTGCTAAGGTCCTAAAATCACACTGCTAAAACAAATTAGCTGAAACATCTTTTGAATATGTGTCATTTGATAATCAAAGTTTCATTTCTACAGTAGTTAGTCTGTAACATATTGATATCTTTTTTTCTGCTTGACACAGAACTCCTCTGTCATATTCCTTCAGATAAAGAATATGAATCAATAGAGCATTCAGAACATTAAAAATGTCATGCTTTTTTTGGTATTCTTTACTGTCTAAGTTATTTTAATTCTGTTCATGCTCATTCTTATTCTTCTACTTATTTTTTGCTTCTCTGTTCCCTGTTGTCAAAGGTTTCTTTCATCTCTCCATTTCTGTTGGCTGTGCTTCTAGGACAGTGGCCTTCTTGTGGCCATCTGGACAATTGTACTAATTTGAGCAGCTGCTCCTAAAATTAAACTGGTCTTGGAGGAATTTATGCCATTTGGATATTTTGTTTTTTGAAACATGTTTTAGTGTTTCATATAATTGAAAATTTATACCTGAAGCAATTTATATACCAAGAACCTTTTTTTTTTTTGGTTGCTCTTTCCTTTGTTTTCCATTCAAGGTGGTGACTGCTGCTCCTTTTCCCCCAGTGTGTCCAGCAGCAGGTGCAACTGGTGCTGGCAGAGCTGTCTGACAGCAAGAATAAACTGACCTGTGACAAGGGAAAACTTAAGGTGCCTCCCAGCATCCTATTTTGCACCTCAAAGGGGAAAGTTGGTTTTTATTAATCTAAGATAAGGTTGTTTAACCTGAGCTTTTTGGTACATCATTTGGAGGGAAGTGCTTATTTGTTTTCTCTACTTATTTGTGTAGTATCAAACACATAGTAAGAGAGTTCTGTATCAAAATCGTCTTCAGTTCTCCTCAAACTGCCTTTGGGAGTCAAGATGCTGCTGATGTAGCATCTCTAGGATTTGGGATAATTAATTTACATAACGTGTGAAAATAGCAGAATGGGTAAGAGCCACCAGGGGGCATTAAAACAAAATAGATGGGTAAAAATTGGTTGAAAGATTGGAAACGTGCAAAGCTTTATCAAAAACTTACTAATTAATAAGGAGGGAGACACACTGGGGTGGTAATGAAAAATAAGCAGAAAGTAAAGCTTCACTTCATGGTGACCTCTATCATAGAATTTGGGACAGTGGTGGAAAGATTTCCACCTTTCTTCAGACAGCAGAGAATGTGTAGTGATTATAAGAGAGCAAGAGAGCTGCATTTATGCAATAGTCCTGATGGTAGTGACAGTAGGAAGTGACCAAGACATCGTGCTTAGATTAAATCTAAATTAATTGTTATCTTGGAATTATTTCTATGGAAGGATAAATTAGAAATTATTCCTGCTTCTCCTGCTATGAGACTCAGAGAAAACAGTTGCTCTGGGTAAAGATACATTGTCACTTTCCTTCTGTGTTCCTGAGGCCTTGAAGTGGCTTCCTAAAAACAGAGGCTAGACAAGATTAAGAGAATAAAAGTAGGTATTTATTTGAAGGGCCTTCCAAGGTACACCTTGGGAGTGTAAAGCCTATGAGGGGCTCCACCCGAGGTGGACGCTGGGTCACGGGTTCTTCACACTTTTATAGGTTTGGTCCATTTGCACATCAGGGTTTATTCTCCAATTATAACTTCAGTTAATGATGTAATTACCCCAAATTACAGAGCCCCTCCTCTTCAAAGGCTTTTAGTTTACACATTTTGGGGCCTGGGACAATCAAGGTGTCCTTGAAGAGCAAACCTGGAGAGGTTTTGTTGTGTCTAACCAGCATGAGAGAGCAGAAGTTAACAGGCTACACGAAACTTCGGAGTTACACACTAGGCAGTAGAGGATTTGAAAAATATAAAAGTTAAAACCTAAGGCATCATTCCACTTAAAACAATGCTGTTCTGTTTCTGCACTAAAAGCAAGCTGAGATATTTTGTCACAACTCTTTTAAGACTGAAACGCAAAAGCTGGATAACAAGATATTAGTTCAGCATATGCACCAAGTAACCCTTTGAATCTCAGCTATAATCCCCTTGTGAAGAGTGAAGTGCACGTGGCCTTTTCAACTAAGTGAAACTAAGTGGCGTTTATCATACTTTAAAAGAAAAAAAGTTTTCATCTTTTTCTGTGAATCACTTCACTTTAGTGGGATTTGTAAAAAAGGCATTTCATCCCCCAGAGCCTATTGTTTTTATCAGGCTCAGGATATCTGTCTTATCCAACCAAACAGAAGTGTTGTGGCCAAGTAAATTGCCCCCCTGTGCTGCTCTTGTGTCACTGTATGTGCCATCATGCAAAACCACCCACCACACCCCCAGTCCCAAGAATCATTTGTCCTTGCTTCACCTTGTTCTTGCACTGTTGTACCACAATATCCAAATTATTATAGCTTGCATGGATTACTGTAGTAGTTTGGTGTGAAAATCTAAGGGATTAGATTTTTATAGAGTGTTAACCCACACAAAATAAAATAAAAAAAAAAAAAGTAATAAAGGTGCCCCAGCCTCAGGTCTTAATTGCTGCTTTATCAGCCCAAGTATTGTTCTATGATTTGAAAGAGATCCTAATAGCAAAAGAGTATTTCTGTACCACTTGTCAGGTGAAGTTAGCCTGCCCTCATTTTCTCAGGAGTTTGTGGCACTCAGAATGTTTTCCCCCTTTCCTATGCCTCTGTATTTTATGCTGTGTTGGAGACCCATGTTGACTTCATCACCCCTCTAAGAGAAGGGCAGCTCCTTTTCACAGCAAAGCAAGAGGGCATCACAGAGCTCCTCCCCCTATGAAAAGGAGAAAGATGTGAAGGGTGTGCTGTTCCTGCCCCTCTTGCACAGAGCTCAAATGTGGACACAGCACACATTCACTGTTCTCTCGGCAGTTCTAATGACACCATCTTGCCTAGATCACAGCTGGCATAGAAGCAACAACTCACCAGTGGCTCACATCTGACAGCCTGCAGCTACAAGTTCTGAAAAACCATGAGCCAAGAAGAGAGCAGCTTCAAAAAGGAGGTCAAAAAGTAAGCACATTCATTTCGAAGTGGGAAGCAAAGAAAAATGACCCGAGTAGTATTTTGCAGGCTGTTATCAGTCAGGATTTCAGTTTTCTAGACTTTCTTTTGTAGTTCCTTACACACAGGGGTGGAGAGCAGACCCCTTCTTGAGATTTAGTTTGTTTCCTCCCCTTTTGCCAAAAGACATATTGAAGCAGCAAAGCATATTACAGGTACAGGAGAGCTTCAAGGGACTGTTCTGTACTTAGCAAAGGTGTTTTGTACACACTTCATGTTTGGTTGATGTTCATTAAGCAAACATTCATCTGAAAGCTAACAACTAATCTATTTTCCTCTGCATTCAGCTCCATGTCAGTGGTTTACCTTCCCTTGTCCATGCCCGCTACAGACACCCTTCTTAAAGCCATGCTTACCTTCTCTGGGTAGGTTCATCAGCCTTCTCCATAATCAGTTCTTATACAGCTGTGTAATTAGCTTTTTAGAGATGTCAGTATTAAACTGCTAAAACTTCATCTCTTCTTCAGTAATGACAAAGATTCCCCAAAGAGTCATCAGCTTCATAAAACAGCACATCTTTTCCCAGGAGAAAAAGCAAGAAGCCTCCCCCTCGTACCTTCCTGGACACACAGGGCAAAGACCAAACCTCCAGCTCACCCCTGGAGAGGCCCATGTGAGCTGTGCAGGAAATGAGCTCATCTGACTAGGTGATTCCCAGCCCTGGGAGAGCATCACCTGCTGCCGGGAGACTCCCTGCTAGCACCCAGGTGTGGAAGAATCTGGCACTTTACCAGATCTGACACTTAGATACGTGGGAATTGCTGAGGCCACCTGCAGATAAAAGGTGCTCACAGGGCACCCATCTATAGGGAACCTGGTAATTCTTGTTTAAACCCTAACATCTGATTTGAATTAACTCAGACCTCTTACGTTGTCTTTTTGACTCAAGTTCTTTGCATTATGAGGCTGATATTAAAATTACTATTTATAACAAAACAATTATTCTTTATTTATAATCACTGTAAACCGTACGCTGTTGATAAGCTACACGTTTGCTTTCATCCCTTCTCTTTCACCAGCTTTAGACTAAGGCCTGGCAGGTGCTATCAAAACAAACACTGGCTTGCAGAGGGTTCAGGTGAATTACTGAAGACAGAGTCATGTGCCTGTGGCTGGGTGCTGACGTGACTGGGGCAGGGAGGAACTGGCAGGACTGGCTGCTTATAATGGGAGATGATAGCTGGGTCATGAGAGAACATAAGCCTTGGGCTATTTTAGAAGCATAGAAGGAATTCATTAGGTGTGTGATGTTACACCATACATCACCTTACCTTCGTAAGAATTAGTGGAATTCATTCAACCTATCCTGCTGTGGAACAACAGAGTGGGGAAAGAGTAGTTAGAGCAGGAGACTTACGTCATAAAATGCTGAAGATGATTACAACATGGACAGTTTTCAAGACCAAAGATCAGCTCATCTTCATTGTAGCCTACTCTTCCACGTAGTGCCAGTACAACCTGGCTTCAGGACAGGTGGTGTTGCACTCTGACCTGTTTCAGCAGAGCTGTTCACCACCTCCTCTGTGATCCCTGGCACTACTGTTTCTGTGGGACCGATACATGTTACTGGTGATACTTGTTTAGTATAGTAGAGAGAAAAGTCTTGCATGCCTCTAGAGCCTAGGGGTAACCCAAGGACACTCTGGAATTGTCTCATTCTGCTCCTCCAGAAATTTGGCCCTAAACTGTAATTTATATGATAGGACTGCAGACTAATTCAAGAGCCTCTCTCCCTTGAGGGAAATGGCTGTTCTGAGGACAACAGGGTTGGCTGAGCACATCAGCATAGATAAACACACCTGAGCTTCATTAAATTGTGCTGCAGAAAATTAGATGTATGCTATATGGTTTTAGGTTTGTCCTATTCAGTAGGATATATGTTAGCTGAGAATAAGTAAACATCTTTAACCTCAGAATTTTTATTAACAAGTTCAGAAAAAGAACAGAAGTCACATTGATTTCAGTAAAATAAAGATCAATCCCCTTCAAATACAAAAACTGCTAGGAATTTGAACTCCTAGAAAGTTCTGAGTATTTTAAAGATCTTGAAATACTGAATTCTTCATCCTCTAGGATGGTTCTATATTACTGTAACTTAATGCTGCACATGAAAAAACTCTCATCACCAGTGCATATGGCTTCTTCAGCAACC
Source organism: Dicrurus megarhynchus (assembly GCA_013399195.1). Lineage (NCBI taxonomy): Eukaryota > Metazoa > Chordata > Aves > Passeriformes > Dicruridae > Dicrurus > Dicrurus megarhynchus. The sequence goes on from VXAD01006414.1 coordinate 224,394, forward strand.
TCACTGGTAATTAGTTGAAATACTGCACATTGTACATTTCCCCCCCAGAAGCCCTCAGCAGATCACACTGGGCCTCAGTTTTCACTGTTTGATTCTATATACAAGACTGAGTATCAGTTTAGAGAGCAGTGCACCAAAGGAGAAGAGCTAAAAGCAGCCACTTGTGAGCATGTCAGGGGTGTGCTCAGAATGCCCAGTTCCCATCCACACGTGGTACAGTGCAAATGGCAGAAGCAGAAGTCCACAAAGCCACAATACAGCACCAGCCACGTCTGTGACTGCAAAAAAAGTTGTACTTAAAACTAGCTTCCCCAGCACTGCATAATGCAAAGGTCAATCCAAAGGGGATCAATTCCACCTGCACAAACCTCATCACACAACTGCATAGGTATACAACATCTTCTGAGCCATTCTGGTGTTCCCACTGCTCTGGTAAATGAGTGACAAGTTAAAGGCAGTGTCTCTTCTCAGGTCTGTCTGATCGGTTTCTATTCCCTGTAAAAATAATTATTAAAAAAAGTTATCAATATGCAAAACCAGTATAAAACTGAAACATGAGTAGCCATTACAGTGGGATCAAATTACATATTCATGGCTAATAAAGGCTTTCAGCTGTATGGAAACAGAACAAGTATTACTTGTGCTCTCCCTCTTTAAGGAGCTTCCACATCATGTTGTTAATCACCAAAGTTATAAAATTATACACTCAAAACATTAGCTGTTAGTTAAATAGCCAGTTCATAAACCCAGGAAACTACTACCTTAATTTGTCTTTGCATGCAAGTATTTGTTTCTCCAGCCAGAATGTGAATACTGCCTGCATCTTTTACATGGTCACAAGACTGCTGCTCTGAACTCCCAGGGCTGACTAACACAGCTCTTACTTTACCAACCCTGCCTGTTTTCTAAACACACTTGCAATGTTTCTACCTACCCATGCCGCAGCTAAGCAAAAACTTTCTCTCAGACCAGACTTCTAAATGTATGACGTGTCAATTAGGATTCAATACAGATCAATTAGAATTAAACCATGGCTCAGATGCAATTAGGCATTCCTAATACTGGTCCATCTTGCTCCAGCATGCTGTTTTATAGCATGGGTGAGTATACAAAATTTCCAGTTATAATTTATTGCATGTAATATATAGAAAAGTCAGCTACTTAATCAAGTAAAGTTGTTTAGCAATCCTTTTTGCTGCTGCTTCAGCCTATGAGTAAATCCTTCAAAATTCTTAAACCTTTGAACTTAACACATGCTTAAATATATTATCAGGTGACAATGAGATCTGGGCTTCCAACAACAAGGAATGAAAATAGAAATTGAAGGAGATGCAACTATACAGATTTTATGTGTAAAATTTTACTGTGACTAAGAAATTCTTCACATTTACCTGACTTTATTCTCTGCCCATAACTTAAAAAGCTACAGTACCTCTAAGGTGAGGGGAGGAAGTTCAAGTGCTCTTTGGTAATAGTGGATGGCCAGGTGCAGCAATCCCAGCTGGTGCAGGCCACGGCCAAGGTTGTAGAAAGACTCCTGACATGGTCCGCGCAGGTCCAAGTAGCGGTGAAGGAAGGAGAATCCCTGCAAGAGAAATCGAGCACACAACTTTTTCCTCCCCTCCCGTGCATTTTGTTTTGTTACCACTCTGGAGTGTGATGATTCTGCTGTAAATAGAGGACCTTCTTTCTAGGGACCATGTTGGTAATCAGAGAAGGTACCTCCTTCAATAGGAGGAATTAGTTCAGACACAAGCAGCTAATGATCATAATTTAGGCCACCAGTAGGTCACTGTGGTTGAATTACTAATTAACTACCATAGCAGCAAGAAATGATGTAAAATCACTGAGTATAGTAAGCAGGAAATGAGAAGAGAGAGAGCAGGGAACTGTATTGCCAGGGGGTAACATAAATAGGACATTGTTTAAGTATGTTATAAAAGGAGAACAGGGCAGCCCCTTTAAGAAAGGCAGCCTGGTTACAGAAAAAAAAAGTGGATAAAAATACTAAAATTAGGCCAAAGTTTCAAAGTTCAAAATGTCTTGAAGTTGGACATTCATAACTGGTTTTGTATTAGAGTAGTTGGGGACCTGTAGCTTTTGTCAAGATCAGTGCAAGCTTCAGTCTTTCAGCAATTTCAGAAGTCACAAGAGCTCAGGATCCTCACCATATTGTGCTGACTCTGTGCTCAGCAGCTACAGGAATTAAAAGGTATTTCAAGTTAATGAAAATACTTTGTGGAAATTACTTTTAAGATTCTGTTTGGGAATACTCAGTCCGTGGTTTGTAACTGGATCTCGCAGATGAAAAGAAAAATGCAAATAAGGAAGCTGAAAATTTGAGGGTAGCCTAAACTGGAGCTCACAAGATCTTTACAAAGAGAGCTGTAAGAGGCACCTAAAAGTGGAAAAGGAAGACAGGGGAAAAAACCCACTTTCTAAGCCTGTAAAATTTACTTCAACAATGCAGTTTATGAGGAATATCTACGAAGGGCACATGGCATAGATTCCACTCTACAGCAAGGCAGGCCAAGAAAAATTTCAAAGAAAATCCAGATTACAGTCACCAAGAAATCAGTAATATTTTCACAAACAGCTGGCAGCTGTTAACATGAATGTACCTTTACCCATAAAGGTACCTTTACCCATAAGGTTAGGAGGTTCAGATGCTGTAACTATAGTTCAAAAGCACATTCATCTGTGCTCACGTTTTGTCACTTCCCTCTTTTGAAATGCCATCTTAATTATGAAAAATTATTTAAACAGAGTGTGTTGTAGCCATAACCATCTGCAAGATACAAAGCCAGGAGACACTGTGGGTAACAATAATCACACTGCCTCACCTGTACTAGAAGAGCATGCCTTTTCAGCACATATTTCTGAGAGGCCATGTGGATGAAAGTCAGGCCAATACAAAGACTGTACAAAGGTTCATCTGGGTTTGCACGGAACGCTTGCACGTACTGACCTAAAAGCAAATAAATGAATCAAGATGTTGGTTGTGAAAAGCATTCCTTAAGAATTTAAGGGCAAGAAAGAAATCTTTGGCTTAGAAGTGTGAACTAAGAAAAGAAGCAGTCTAATATACCTACATCAAAATACACAGGAAAAAACAGGGAAGAAAGTTGTGTATTTTCAGCACCCACTGGATTCTGAAGGAAGAATGCAGATTGTGATGCAAAAATGGAAGCAGAAAACAATCAGACACAGAAGGCACGTGTAGTCATTGCAGGGATTTAAATGTGACATTTGGAGGGCTTGACTGAAAGCCATAGGTTTACTTCAAAGGCCTGCTTAAAACATGCAACCAGCTGTATTTGCTGTTTAAATTGGGCTGGTTCTGTCCTTATTATCATCATCAGCCTCCAATTATCTTTGCAAGTTAGTTATATTTGCAATGTGTGCTAAACTTGAAACGTGCCAGCTTAATTTTTATTAGCAAAACTCTTCAGCAATGCTCTGATTTGTGTACAGAATAATTAAAGCACCAGACTAGCATTGTGAACCTATAATTTTCTGATAAAAAAAAACCAAAATCTTTCTCTTTTTATAAACTTTCACTTGTTCTATTTGTTGATATTAGAACATGAAAGATATTACCAAGAGCATGCTTGAAACTGCCAGACACGAAGGCATTGTGCCCATTGAGGACACACAGCACGTGATTGTCAGGATTTTTCAGCATCAGGCGGAGACAAAAGCGATGGTGACGGACATCCTGAGACTGCATAGTGACTTGATTGAAGATGTTCCACAGCTGGGGCTTATTGACATTTTCCATTACCATGATTCTACAGAATGAGAAGTATGCCAGAAATCAGCAAATGCTATGTAGTAAATACTGTATCTTCAATAAAATCTCAGCAGTTCTGGAAAGATCACAAAGAAGAGACACTCAAAGAGAAGGTCAGTGACTGAGGCAAAGATGAGAGTGAAAAACAGAACCAGTGGTTCTGGCCAAACCAACCAACCTATTGCATTGTGCATTTCTGGAATGTGAGGCTAACAGAAAGCTCCTTCGGTTTCTCTCTTTTAGCCAAGGCTGAAAAGCATCAGCCTGCCTCCTTCAGCAGTATCATCAGAAGTATGACTACAGCCTCAGTGGAGGCAATTACAGCACAGACTGCTCTGCCTTCTCAGTAGCCCACCTGATATAGTTGTAAGCTTTTCTGAAGTTCTTGTCCAGAATTGCAGCAGAGAGCCCAAAGTACTCCAGCTCCTTGCGCTTTTGTCTATCCTCGTAGAATGAGTAATATTCCAGCGAGGAATCCACAAGTAGCTCTGCCTCCTTGTACCGGGAGAGGTCACACAAGGCATAAATAGCCTTCAGGAGGAGGTTCCACCAGTCATCTTTTGTCAGAACACTTGTGAGAACAGCAAAAATTGCTAAAAATATTGGAGCCAGAAAGTTGAGAAAAATTAGAACAAGAAATATAAATTTTTATGAAATAGATGCATACATCAGACTTACTTTCAAAGACGTTGTAGCACTAACAGCTAATATGAAGTATTTGCTTTTTCTCAGTTTAAGGGCGGTTTGTAAAACTCCAGCAAAAACCACAATGTGGGAACAAAGAGCAAACAACACACCCAGTTCAAGCTGTAAACATGCTACATGAATGCAATGAGGTTACTCTCCCTAATTTATCAAGCAGCGCTTAAGAACATGTAGTCTGGCTCAACCAAGCTTGGGCCAGCTAAAAAAAATCTCACCACTTTTAAAATGTATTTGTATTACGTTCTAGATTTGAGTGTTATGATATTTGCCCTGAGGAGAATGTTGGCCCATAAAATCTCTAGAGGCCCTTCTCAATATGAATTTTTCTGTTATCTTACTATTTTTCTCTGAATGGGGACTGTTCCCTTAAGATATATTATCTTCAGTTTTGCTGCCTTCTTTGCCCTAGAAATAAAGCAATGTTAACATGAACTGCATGGATTTAGCACGCAAAATAGTAACATTTCTACCATTTTTCAGAACTATGGAGTTCCCCTTGTTGCTTTGTTTTTAATAAACAATCTGTGATTTGTTACCTTTTGCATCGCAATTTGCTGTCTCTTGGTCATCATTGTCAGAAATTTTATCCCTCGACACCTTAATAAGATAGAGGTGTCTCTCTCCAGATTTGGAACTAGATATCAAACACACCTGAGCTCTGCTCATTGCTACCTAGAAACAAATTTAAGGGCAGCATTTCAGATTACAATATAACATCCTATGACAAAGGCAGCTTTATGGCCAATCCATCTTGCTCACGTTGCATCCCAAAATAGTCTGCGACACCACCATACAGCAAGCTCACGAGAGAGAACATTCCCAACAGGAATATCAGCTCTGCATTGTCTCATGCTCCAGTGCAAACTGGGCTAAGCAAAAGCAAGATACAAACCCTTTAAGCTACTTAAAAAGACTTCTCCTGGGATTGGAACATCCCTGGGTATATTGAAATCAAGACTCTTTGCACAGAAGTCTAAGAAGAATAATGCCTTTCTCTATCAGTTTCAGAAGTATGTGGATAGTCAGCTGTTCAACCAGTATAATACAATAGTCAAGGTGCTGAATAGGTGGATAAAATGGAGGTCTAAATATTCCCCTCACACACTCCCTATTTAAAAATAAACAAAAAACAATTAACACAAACCCACCACCACTGTATTAACTGGCTAAACAAATTCTTATTTTGTCATTTTATCACAAGAAAATAATTTAAAAAAATAAATTAAAAAGAAAATTGTTGAAATAGAAGCCAGTATCAACACCTCAAGAAAGCTCTGTGCTGAGAGCTAAAAAGGCAAGCAGCAGCTTTAGAATTCAGTGGGTTGTAAGTACACTGAGAATAGGGAGTTGAAGTCACTGTATCAATAATTATACACACAAATAGTCCTCTGTTCTGAACACTACAGGCAGGAACACCAGTATTGCAGGCTACCTGCAAGATTACTAGCTAACAAAATTATGAAACCATTTACATATGAAAGCCCACTAGCTTTCCTCCTGAGTTCATTTGTTGTTTGTGTTGACCCAAGTCACAGCTGTCCAATTGTTTAGAGTGCAGCTGGAAAGATTGGCTTACCTTCAGCAGCATTGCCAGCATTGTGAGCAACGTGTCAATGTAACCATACATTTTGCCTTGGGAATACAACAGTGTCGAGCGATGGAGGAGTAGCTTTAATTCCTGGACAACAGTGAACATTATTATTCAACCTCTTGCACAGAGACTGAGTTTACAAAACAAACAATTTTGACTCAGTACTAATAGGATTGTAAAAGCTTCCAGAAAGCTGTAAGAATCTGTAGCAGCAGGTAAGCTCTCCCTAACTGCTCTCAGGAGTTACTGTTCCAAATTCTCCAATTTCAGAGAAATTTGGCATGACTCTTACCTATGGTGAAGGTGCCTCTAGAGAGGGGATTCAGAACCTCTGCTTACAATCAACAGAGGCCAAACCATGTAGCTCACATGTAGCAACTGCTGATCAACTTGATGTAGAGTGAGCGGCGTCACAACTGACTCTTGATGGCCAAAAGCTTGTGCATTGCACAGAAGTTATCAGGTGGGACAGGGGAAATGCTGAGGGACTGGTCATGGAGAAAGTCAGGAGGACGTGCCCCTGATGTTGTAATGAATCAGTCACTCTGCAAGCTCACCATGGGGAAATAAGTCTGAATCCCTGGTCCTATGCAGACATCTTGGACTACTAGCACAGTTTGGCAGGATAATACATCCTAAATGGAAGCACAGAATACTTTACCCACCTGCTGTGCAGCATTAGCATCCTGAGCCAGTGTATCCGGGTCATACATTGGTTCCAGAGCTTCCAGAGCTTTCTCAGGTCGGCCCAGCTGCTGCTGAAGTGTTGAAAGTGAGATTCTTGCATCAAGATGCAAAGGAGCAAGATCAACAACCTTGGCATAGCTCTCTGCAGCACGCTCCATGTGTCCCAAAGCCTTCAAGCACTCTAGAAATACCATAAGCAACACAACACACTTAAGTGGCAGAAAAAGATTTCAAAGTTTGCAAATAAGTTAACATACCTTTTTAGTAAAACCATCCAAAACACGTATTTTTAAGTGAAAATATTCAGATATATGCACTGCTGCATCCACAATTTCACTTCAAACATCATCAGTTGATACAGGATGAAATGCAAAATAGATGCTGCTCCACTCACATGAACATAAAATACTTTCAGGTGACATAAATTTCAGTGTATATGAAGACCAAAAAAATGCTATGCTTGACAGAATTGTCATGATAAACTTCAATTATAGTTCTGCAAATAGCAATTATCATTCAACCAGTCAATCTAAAATTCCTGTGATCTTGGATAAAGTTCACTGGAAATGCCCAGCATTGTATTATCATCTCTCAGTCCCCCATGTTCAAGCAGTCCTGCCTCTTCTCACCCGCGTGCCGAAGCCACACAACAGCCAGGTTGTATCGTTCTGAACAGACAAGGGAACTCAGGAGAGGCAGTGCTGAGTTGTATTCTCCAACATCCAAAAATGCCTCTGCGACATCCAAATACAAGTCACCCATTTCTTCTGGATTTTGTTCCACCAGAGTAGTCAAAAGAGGCTTTAAAAAAACCATACAAATGCTTAAAGCACAAATAATCATTGAGAACATTTCTTTAAGGCATGGTTATTGGAAGCTTACATTTTTATCCAATGATTTTTATTCTATTTGCATTCTGAACAATACTTCCTTTATTTAAATGTTAGTTTAGAAGTAAAAAATAAAAGATCTGAATTTCAGAATTCCTGAAAAAGCCACATTTTCCTATTCTAGATATTTCACACATCCAGTGGGTTAAAGTGTCCATCAGTGAGGAGTGTCCTTTATGAAAGAACAGTCTTCAGATTTACTGTGGCTTCAAAACAAAGTGAAAACGTGTTCCTTAGTGTTCAACAACTTTGCAATGTGGTCCTGGGCCTGTCACAGCACACAGGCCGTGACTTACTGTGCTTTAGTAATACTTCCACTGGAGGCGTAATTTCTAAGGACAAAGATATTTCTTCTGCTATTACAGGCCAGTGAGGTTTCTCTCTTGGTGTGAGAGAGAAGCAAAAAATCTCTGCAGCTCCCTCAACCATGTCAGTCTATGAAAACAGGAACAATTACTTGCTTTTGTAATTTCTTAGAACATTCCCCCCTTCTGAGTTGGCTTTCACTTACACTGAGTGGCTCCAGGATGTTCAAGTGAATCAAGCACACCATCAGCTTGACCGTGATGTCTATGGGAACACCCTCAGGTATGCAACAGCTGACCTTCTCCACAGCTGTGACAAGATAAAGAATTTCCTTCTGAACCCAGAGGCTTTAACAAGCACTTCACAAGCACCACATCCCCTCCAGGCCATGTTCAGTTCCACTGAAGAAAACACTCTTATCCCTCTAGCAAGTGTTTGTCTCCCCTTTTTTTTCTCCTCCTCTATCTTTTCCAAGAATTGGAGCAACATCTTCCTGCTGACTCTGAGACTTGTAATTCCATGTGAGATACCAAGTGCTGTCAGTCTGCATCGACTTCAACAGCATAATTCCACAGGTTGTGCTTAGACCCTTTGCCTACTTAAGAGGCACTTGCTTAATAAAGCTTTCCTTTAACAATTTATGCACCTGTACCCTCTTCTTGTTTTTTTTGAAGGAAATGCCCTGTATTAAGGTTCTTGTTCTTGCTAAGCTAAGTCCTGTGTACCAGGCCCTGCCTGAACACATTGTTAAACACATCACCTACAGAACTTCACACAACAGGTAGGCTGAATGCAATCTGATCAGAATGCAAACATGAGGCACCATAGTTATCCATGACAATACCAGCAAATGAAAGGTCACACAATAGAATTCCATTATCATAGGTCCTTCACACACAGTCATGACATCTCCTTAATTCCTGTTTAAGATCTCCTTCACTTCAGTGCTTACACCAGACATTCAGAGTGATTGCCAAAACCTGAGAAAACTGTGATTTCCAACCTAATGTTTCCCTTTTACCTCTTACACCCCATTACTGCAAATCACAACATGCAGACTAATTCATCATTCTCTGAACACAGCACAAGGGTAACTATTCACCTACTGATACATTTTTACAAAATGAAAAGTGTCTGGCTGGGTTAGAAGGAAGTTCTGAGTATGGGAGAAAAGAAAAGTACAGAAGATGGATGGCTTTTCTGGATGAAGCCCTGTTTCCGTGCTGTTACAAATCTCCCAGCTGTTATATGATTGCAAGCTGGTTCCTAAGCATATGATCAGTTCACAGACTTGTATGAAATTAAAAAATTAAATTACTTACCTGGAGCACTGGATTCAGCAACTGGATGACTTTGGTCGTCACTCACTGCCTCCTGGCTTTCCTGAGTTTCTACCGCTGCACCTGTATCTTTTTTTAAAGATTATCAGATTAACCAGTAGCACCAGCTAAGCCAACAGTTACTTGCTTTTGAATCCACAACTGATTGGCAGCTTACTCTGAAAAGTGGACTGGGTTTTTCTTGTTTTGGTTTGGGGGTCTTTTGTGTTGTTTTGTTTTGTTTGTTTGTTTTTTAAGGACAGCAGAGCAGGAAGCAGTTATAAAAGTTACAAAAGGTACAAACCAACAGAGGGTGGAGAACCAAGCTCTATTTTAGAAGTTTTCTCTTAACCAATTGCACACAGGAGGTAACTTGGAAACCCTATGTTCTAATTCCTAGATTCATTATAGTTTCATTTCTTATAAATTATCTGCTGAAAGTCTCCATCAGGACAGTTGTTCATAAATCAACTGTATTTTTACCTGGTCAATCAAAGCAAAAAGCCAACAGAAATATCTTATATCTGTATTAGGTTTGGGTCAGACTGCTGAAACAACCACTTTAATCACAAAACAGACTGTCTGCTTATGGAGCTGGTGTGCTGCATCTATTCTACAGCCTAAATAAACATTTTCAGATGAAATTACTTTCATAAAGCAGGTTTCTCAAAGACAACCCACTTCATTAAATTACAAGCTAGTATGCCTAGATTTCAGGTAGATGTTTAATAACAGATGCAGGATGTATAAAGAACATTGGTCTTAGGTCAAAGGTTGGTATTCTTAAGTACAGCTGCCACTAAACTCATCTTTTTATCTTTTTTTTTAGAAGCTATTTAGCTGGTAGAAAAAGCTGGTCTGATGTAAACACTCAGAGGAATGTTTAGAACTTTAAAAGGCCTCCAGTTGCCTGGAGAACAGTCCTTGTCTTCAGTGAGTCAGCAGGGCATCACCAGGGCTACGTGGACACCAGAGTGACTTTTTACAGCAAGCTAAGGTTACGCCATGTAACTCACTAAGAGCACCCAAAAGTTTCAGTAGAGAAAAGCCTGTCAACAAGGCAGCAAAATATACCCAGGAGCTGAAAAGGTAAAGGAAATATGTCATATCACATGAACAGCAGGGTCACAGTAACAACTTGACAGCTCCTTACCCTTTTTCTCCTCAGTTGCACTTTTTTCTGGTACTTTTTTTTCAAGTACAATTCTGGTAAAATCTGTAATAACCTAAAACAGAAAAGTAACTTGGATCATTTCAAAGATTTAAAGCACAAATGGAGCAACCAGCCCATATGACAGTTTTAGACATCACAAAAGTTATCAAAAGAAAAGCTGCATTCATCTACCCGAGAAGAACCTTCAAAAAGAAACAGGGAAACAGTTCTGTGACTACAGTTCTACTCTATTAATAAATCCAGTAGCTAAATACTGTCTACATAAAATTAACTGATTGATGTTTAAGGAGGGAAGAAGTACAAAAAAGGGTCAGAGGAATTGTTTGCAGGCTCATGATTCTGTGCTCTGACAGAGAGAGAGCAGAATAAAATCTAAAGGAGGGGGGGAAAAAAAGCCCTAAGTAATTTAATATCAGCAAATAAAAATGTTTACAAGAAGAACTCCCAACTTACAGGGTCTTTTCAATCTATCTTGGAAAGTATGACAACGGCCAAATACCGACATCTTCCCTCTCAAAGCCACATCAAATCCAGTTGGAAATATGCCTCAAAAGTGAGAATTAACAAATTTGGAGCAGATAAGCAATCTTCTCCAATTCCTGATGCCTTAGAGCCAAGATGTATTGTCTTTCTGGAATGTATGCTTAGTGCTTAATGCATAAATTATTAGTTGTAACACAAGTCTGCCAGATAAAGCACAACAATCTGCATTTGAACCATCAGAGCATTCAGTGTCATGATTTTAACCTTCCACTTAGAGAACGACCTTTGCTGGTATTACTCACAAAACCAGCCTGAAGGTCTCTGGCTACTAAGATTCTGGCCACTATAGAGAAGGAGCGGAAGGATCCCAAAATTTTAAACCTCAAACAACATACAAGTCTATCACCCCTCAATTTATTAAATCCAACCATTAATTTCAATGCTAATTACTACAGAACTAGTAGCAAGCAGTCTGTGTCTGATGAGATCTATCTTTAGAGAAGCAGGACCCTATTTCAGCACTGCAGGAACATAAACTATCTGTTCTGGTGGGCAAAATGACACCCAAGTGCACTGAGCTGTCCGTACCTCCAGAGCTTTGTCATACTGTTTGGAGGAGATGTACAGTTCAGCTGCAATGTTAACATCCTCCATGGACACAAGGCTATGGTGTTTGGTAAAGGCCTCTTCTACTATCTCAATAGCAGAGGTCACATCATTGGCTTCATAGTAACTCCTATAAAACACAGATAAGAGGTACCAGGTATTTGACATAACTGACAATATGTACTTTGAACAGAAGCAAAAGGATTTTCATATTTCTCTTATTTTTGCTTATTAGCAAAGATTTTCATTAGCAAGTGGATGTTATAAAAGACAGTGAGAAAGTGGGGGGTTTTCCTTTCCTTACAGTTGCTGACAATGTTTACTTATTTCAAATAATTAACAATTGTTTTCCTCCCCTATTTGTTAGGATATTACTGGAGTTTCCGTCACAGTCTCCCCCACTGGAGCCAGGCAGCAATCATGTACCACATTAACCTGGTTTCAGAAACCTTCACTAATAATATTGTTATAATACACATCCTTGCACTTTTTGGTACATTTCAAAAACTCAGAGATCAAAAGACCTTAAACTATTTTGAAACAGGCCAGTAACAGCTTTCCACAAGAAATGATACAAGTAGTTAACAAGGTAGTAAAGGCTACTGAGGGAGAGCTACACACTTTACCCACCAGCCTCCTCTGGCCAAGCAAATCGCAGTGCTTGCAAACCCAACTCACTTGGCCATGTCTCGGGCCAGCTGCATGAAGCGCTCCCCGTCGGAGGGAGCCAGGAGGTTCAGGATGCGCCGGTAGCCATCCATGGCCATCTTGTGCTCCCCCAGCTGCTCGTACAGGCTGGATCTCTCCCACAGGTAGCGCACATTGGTCGGGTCGTATTTCAGAGCTGCAGGAAGGAGCAGCAGCATATGAGGAGTTTAGGAAAAGGCAACAGCGGATTTCACATTCATTTCCTTCATTCACGTTAACGGACACGCACAAGGTTTTTGCAAGGACATCCTATATTACTGATTCATTAATCTTTTATCAAAGTCCAGACAGAGGTATCAGAATCTTAGCACCCTGAAGCAAACTAAACTACAAAGGAGAAGAAAACTAAATTATTGCCATTAGCACCTAGCATTACTTTTAAATTATTAAAATGTTTGCTACACTACCTTTTGTGTAGCAGAAAACAGCCTGTTTAATATTGTCCTGCTCCAGGGACATTTCTGCCAGTCTAACCCACTCCTCAGTATTGCTAGGATTTAAGTGAGCTGCAATCAGTCCAAACTGTAGTGACTTCTCCATATCACCCTGGTCTTCATAGATCATGGCAAGAGTGGAAAATGGCTCGTGAGCAAGAGGAGCTGTGAAAAGACAAAAAGAATGACTAAGATTTATTGTTTAAAATCCACAATGGAAACAAATAACTTGTCTTTCTCAAAGAATACGTATCAGAATTATATGAAACACCCGCATGTGCTGTTTAAATTCAGGAAAAACTTGCAGACAAGTTTCTGATTCCTTTCTTTAGATTATTAAAGAGCCTGACTGAACCTACCAACAACCATTTATAGTATTATTCTACACTGTAAGTCACGCTGATGCTTATACCCTGCATCTACAAAGACAATAAAAGCAAACTGTGTAAAGCTAAGCCAAGGCCCAGGCCTCTGCAGAATTGGGGTGCTAGTTTCTTTTTATAAGCAAAAAAATAAAGGAAATGCACCACTTAGTCTTAATTCTGCTCCTTATACCCTGACTTTGCTTGTACTGTTTATTTTCATTTTCAGTGAAGCCACACTGAATCCTCCTCCTGCACACAGAAATCTCACCCAAAAGTTTGCCCATTCTCCCATACCTTGTCGAATGATTTCCATGCACATCAGAATGGCCTCCTCACGCTCTCCTCGAGCAAACCTGATGTTGGCCTCTCCCATCAGACCCCTCAAGGCACGAGGAAGTTTGCTGCGAGGTCTTTTCTCCTAAATGGAAAAGGGATGCTATTTCTGCCCAAGGTTAAGTTGTGCCCAAATTCAGGAGACATCCTGTTGTGCTTAACACCACCTAACACCAAGTTATATAAGTACTAGTGATACTAAATGACTGACCAAAAGACTTGCTAATGTTTATAGTTTTCTGACACTGGAAAAACTGGTTTCATTATTTCTGAAAGCTTTCAAACAGTAAATTCCAGCGATTTGATGAAAACCAAAGACAGCATAACAAACGCCAGCATAAGCAGGATTATCCTACATGGAACAATTTTCAGGCAAATTTCTCAGCAAGTAGCTAAAAGTCACACAAAGTGGCATTTATGGACAGGAGACACAGGGAAGTTACATGAAAGTTTAAATACTTGCTTTCATCATTTTCTTGGTCTCTCGATTAAGAACCATCTCCAAAACAAAAACATCTCCAGCTGTAGGCTGCTCAGTAGTTTCTTCCTCCTCTTCTTCTTCTTCCTCCTCCTCTTCATCCTCCTCCTCTTCATTTTCCCCAAGCATGGATGCAAAGACCCGATGAACGGATTTACTGACCCCATCTGCTGTTTCTCCTGGTTGAGAAAGAAGTAAAATAGGTTTACGATATAACGAAGAGGACATGCTGCTTATCTGGATAAGGGCAGAGAAACCAGCAGCCCACTTGAAGCAGCTATTCTGTAAGAATGCTGCCTGCAGAAATGCAGGAAAACTATTAACTGCCTCTTTGGTTTTAAAGCTCTGCATTATTCATCACCAGTGCTTGACATAGCCCAGCCTGTAAGATCTTTTGGACAGCTGAAATGAAAGCATGGAGGAACACACAGAATGAAGCAACAGTTTAATCAACATTTTTCTCAATCCAGAAGAATATTAAGCAATTTTCAAGCACTGAGCTGGCTGGCTGCTTCTTTTCAGCTGAAGAGGCTGTAAGTGAGCAGAGAATTCTACTGCACAACAATCCAGCAACCAATTTTTAGAAGTAATTTAAAACAAGATCTTGCAACCATTCCATCCACGACAAGTACCTTTTAACATGTGTAAATGCAAAATCCAGATTACTTCTCTGGAAAAAGAACAGAATTCTTTAAAATAAATAAGAAAATGATGCTAAGTACTTGGAATAAATATGCTTAATGCACATAGTTTTTAAAAATCTCACTTTTTTATTTACAACTCCTCATTATGAAGGTAACCCAGGGTTATCACTGACCACAGATCTATATGCAAAACTCCAAATATGTAGGGTTCAAAGATTTGAGCTGGGGGATTGGGCACCTAAAGATTTGATAAAAAAATAACCACAGTATCAAGTTGGGACTGAAAAACAAATCTATCATGCATTGCCTGTAGAGGAGAGGGACCTGGGGACTACACCTGGGTTTATGGTTGTTTTTTTTCAACTTGGATATGTTTGGTTACTTTTATTCTAACTTAACACAAGACTTTTCTTCCCCTGCCCCCATCTAAAAAAACCTTATTTATTAATTTAATTTCCCTTTTATTTCAGTCCCTTCAGAGACCAGAAAGGGAAAAATGGAGCCAGGTTTTTATGAAGTCACTTATCAAAGAGCAAATGCTTCCAATGCCTTTTAAAATAGGAATGATTATGTTAAAAACATCTACCGTCAGTTTCATCCTGACTTTGGGATTTCCCAGATGCTTTTCTGGATGAAGATGGAGCCTCTACATCTTCCTCATTTTCCTCAGCAGATGCATTTTCACCATCCTACACACACCAACAATATCAGTTATTAGCTTTATAGTACGACTCATTTTTATTTCCCCATATATTTACAGTTACCATTTGGACTTTCCAGCCTTTCTACTGCCAGTGAAACAGGTGGGATAAGCATGGTATTTTTAAGTGAATAAAACCCAGCATTCCTTGCTTTCAAGGTATTTACATTCTTATCAATGTGGGGTGACTCAGATGCTGACTGTTCCCGTTAGTTTTGTCTGAAGAGACCAGTCCATTGCTTATTGGGTATTATAGTGAGGTAAGATGACTTGGTTGACTGTATTAGGAAAGGAAAAAAAAAACAGTTCTGTGTGCCAAATCCTTCCAGAAGCCTGTCTTTTTAAACACAAAACAAAATATCAAAACAGCACTCATTAATCCAGTAAGAATGCTGCCCTAGGATAATACTTATCCCTTCATGACAGCTGAGTTCTGCTGAATTTGCTCTCTGAAGACCAAGGAATGCAGAAATTCAGTAGCACTTTGACACAAAGATAGCAAAGTTAAAGTAAACTGCAACACTCCGACAAATCATAGATTTTCTCTTAATAACACCGCCTACATACCGTCGGACGCAAAGCTGTGTCTCCCTATATTTCCTGCTGCCACAAAGTCAAAGGAGGAGCCGCACTGGCTCTCGCCCTTAGATCTCACACAGACGCTGGTGGGGGAGCTGTGGCAGTATGATGTGGATGAGTTTATACCCAAAGCCGCTCCTCGCTCCGGCCCAAAGCACCAATGACCCGCGGGGCGGGCGGTGCTGCCCAAGCGCTGCCGGGGCCGGCGCCTCCGCCCACAGCGGCGGGACCGCAGCGCTGCGCCCTGCGCTCCCCGCACATAACGCCGCCGTCTCACCGGGGCTTTCCTGGTGAACTGTACACAGAGCTTCGCAACTACGTAGCCACAGAAGCAGAGAGCGTGAGCCCCTCCACACACACAGAGCAGCGGTCCGTGCCCTGCCAGGTGCTGTCATGAGGGTGGCGGCCCGGGCCGTGGGGCGGCCAAGCGGGGCAGACTCACCTTTTCGCGGCTCTTGCGCTCCTCGCGGCGCTGCTCGAACTCCTCGAAGGAGATCTTCCCCTCCAGGTACTCGATCAGCTCCGGGCTGAAGCCCGACATGGCCCCGGCACGGCTCGGCCCGGCCCGGTGCGGGGGAACCCTGTGAGGGAGGCACCGGGTCCGTCCCGCTATGGCGCCCGCCGCAGCCCGCGCCCGCACGCGCGAGTTCCGGGCGGCGGTTGGCGCGCTCGCCGCCTGTGAGGGGCGGCGGGAAAGGGCTGAGCCCGAGCGCAGGGGCCGGGCACAGCGGCGTCCATCGCCTCGCAAACTTTACCGGAGAGGGGTTTTTTAACTCCACACACAGACCGATGGTGCCATTCCGACTAGGGCAGGGTCGGAAATGGGCGTGCGGGAGCGGCGTGGGGCACAAGCAGCCAGAGGGCCGCCAGGAAAGGTGGGGTATCAAAAGAGGATCTGAAAAATTGTCACAGAACACCTTGGGACATCTCGTTCTAATAAACTGAAAGGGAACATTTTTTTACCAGCTGTGAACAAAGACACTCGGCAGTAGTTAAATGCACGCTGTTGCACTCCTCATTTATTCACACTTAAGCACAATTCTGCTCACAAACTGCAGTAGCCAAAGCGCACACATTTGTCAATAGACAGAGGATGGGCCCATTACACCAGGACACCAGATTCCATTGGTAGAAACGGTGACAGTAAAAATTTTGACTTGTCAGGTAACAGAAAGTCAAAGCAGTAAGATTTTGCTGTGAAGGTTTTTCCACTTGGCATGGAGTTCTGAAGTTAATACCTGAAAAAGAAAAAACAAACAAACAAACAAACAAACAAACAAAAAAAAAACCAAAAAAAAAAAAAAAAAAAAAAAAAAAAAAAAAAAAACCCAAAAAAAAAAAGAAANAAAAAAACAAACACAAAAAAACCCAAAACAAACAAAACAAAAAAAACCCCAAATATGTGAGACAAATGCAGAAATATCCATCTGCAACCAAGGTATGATCCAAGACATGAAAACACCGGCTGAACCTCTGTTCCCACAAAACAGTTCTGAATGCTGAAAAGAACTGCCAGGACCATCCTGATTATGCAGGACAAAGAACTTCCACCAGTCATTTTCTCACTGCTGCTGGGACTTAGAGTAGAGCATCCCTTCTGAATTCCCTTTTCATTTCTTTTTCATGCACAAAATACACATGCTGTGGTGCTTTTTTCCTGACATAGAAACGCAGCAAAAAGAGAATTTACTATTAAAATTTGAGTGCAATCTTTATTATCATTCATGATAATAAGAATAATGGAGCTTCAATCTCAATTAGAAAGAGAGAAGGGGTTAAGCAGGCCAAGAACAGGACAGAGCTGGAAGTCCTAAACTGAATATTGATTACAACTTAAACACTTTAAGATACTGAGTAAATCACCAAAATGCTTAGATTTAAATCTCATTGAAATTCTTAACTATTTGTAAACCAGAAGAAAACAATATTTACCTTGAATGTAAAGGATAATATATACTTTGTTAGTGCAGTAACTTATGTCTAAATTAATTTTCTTAATATACACATATCACAAGAAACCATTAATCTCAATTTATAATCTTACTGTTTACAATTCCTTACATAAAACCTGCATCCCCTATTACCTGTACATTTTCAGCATTCTCCTCCATATGAAGGAGAGGAGAAAAAAAGAGAAAACGAAAAATCATGGTCTGTATAGATCTGCACAAGCACCATGTGTTATTTTATCTAAGTGGTAATTACCTCAATTTTAAAACTCACTTCAGGTAAGGGTTAATTTTTAATTCCTTCTGAGAAAGAAGCTGCTTTTATATTTCAGTCAGAATCTTTCTCTTGGTTACACGTAACAACATTAGAGCACAAGGCATCCTCTTTTACCTTTGTCAGCAGAATCTTTCAGCCTTTGAAATAATTATGAAAAGATTTTTTCCTTTCTTCATAATCTGCAAATGCAGAAGCAATAGGATCTGAGTAGAACTTGACAGGCCTTGGTCCTTCATTGTTCACAGTGAAAGTAGCTGGGAACTTTCTGAGATCAAGACCCCTGCCCAAGAAGTAAGCCTGGAGCGTTCTGAAAAACTGAACATATTGTGGATGTGAAAATAGAGCATGACCAATGGAGATTAATTATTTCTACTGACAGAAATTAGATGTAGTATTTGTTCCTTTGTGAGGTGAAATCCTCTATTCTGATCATAAACCGATACAGTGTGGGCAACCTAATTCAGACATGTCCATTCCACCCATGGCTTGCACATCTTATGTGAAGTCAAAAGACCAGCAACTGTTTGGTGCTCATTTATGCTCCCCACTGAATCACAGGGGCTTGATACAACTGCACCCCTTGTAAAACAGGCACAGCCAAACCCCTGCTGAGAGCAAACAGGAGAATTCTGTTAAACATTCCTCTAAGAGTCAGCAGCAGTGGGCAATCGATTTGAACTTTAATGCTTCTTAAAACACTGAGGAAAAAATACAGGAGACTGACTCTTTCCCTTCACAAATTCTTTTTAAGATTGTGTAAATGTTCTCTGAGTGGTATTTTTGTAGCTGTCAGATGCAAACTTATTTGTAGTTCTGTAAGATGAAACAACATGAAATCAGAGCACACATTTGAAAGAAACACAGTAATCATTCCTCTTCTGTTTCATAAAACAAGTAGCTGTATAATCAAAATAATTTTTTTTAAAATGGAAGCTGCTGGGTGGAGATAGAAGGAAGTTTTATGCACTACTGTGCTCTGAGAATGTCTCCTCAGTTAAGGGGTACATCTTGACTGAGGAATGGTTATTGACTATATGAAGTGCACAGTTCCTGACATTACCTCTAATGGGCACCTCTTGCCTTTAAATTTAGAAGATAAGGAGTCTCTTGATGGAAAACAAAAAAAAACACATAGAACTTCAGCTCTCTTGAAACATTTCCTCACCAGGTCTCTGTTTCTGGGGTTATCAAGAGGCTTCCATTTTTCTTCTGGTTGGAAAGGAGCACTCTTTGCCAATCCTCTCACAGCCAAAACTGTATATAGACCCAGGAGCAGCACTTTCCACATGCTGGAGATGAACAGACTGTCTGTGAGAAGGACAAACAGACATACTCCTTAAACCTTACAGAACTCTCATTGTAAACAATGTAAATCTGTAAACTGTAACACTGTAAACACATGTAAATCATGTGAATCCAAGGAAAATCTGCCTACTGCAGATTTCATCCATGTGCTATCAACTCTTTGTTTTCATAGTATTAAGGTACTTGGAAGAACAAATTATTCTAAACAAGTGTTTTCCCATACCAAAGCTATTTCTAGACACTGGATTCTCTTCTTAGGGACTAGTACAACACTCAACACAAAATATTACATTTGTAAGTTTACATTTATTACATACAGCCATTTTCAGTGGCTCATACAGCATCAGAACTCTGTGTACTCCAAGAGAACGCAAAAATATGGCTCAAGATCCAGACAGCTCAATTTTTAAAACTGCATTAAATTAAATTTTACTACATATAATAATAAGTGCAATGGTATTTAATACAGCCTGGTCTAATATACTAGAGACCCATTTCACAACTTGACTCGGGGGAGAAAAGAAATTCTCCCTCTCACATTGTTTAAAATAGAGCTTACCAGGGAATTTGGCTTTGGCTTGCCCCTTCTTGGTTGGTCTCCTCGTAATCTGTGAACAACCTGATCTCTGCACTTATATTTCTAGTAGACTGTGGGTGGGTGTCAATGACGTTAGCAGGAGTTCAAAAATACAGTAATGATTCCATTTCCATCCATGACATAAAGACCCTTGAGAATTTCATCCTTGATACTCTTCAGACCTGTTGCTATTGAACAGTGCAGTACAAATTCCTCCTAAGCCGTATTGCAGAAAATTGGTGGTAGGCATATAGTAAGTTTAAAACAATTCCCAGGAGAAACAGCACAGCTCTATCAAAATATTATTTTTAATTAAAAGTAATTAGCCATATCTCTAGAATGGTGACTAATGGTTTTCAAGAAAGCGAGATATGGATCACTTTCTTGACACTGGAAAAAGAGAGAGAAAAGTAATGTCTGTTTCAATATCCAAAATCATAACATTTTAATGGAAGCATTGCTTTCCTACCCTGATTTTATCAGCAGTTAATATCCTCCTGTCACACTAGAAACTAAGACAAAGGCTGCAAGCAGGACTCTGCTAATTTATCTTGACCTTAGTGCACAGCATTCTTCATATCAAAGCTGCTCATATTTTTTGTTTATGATTTCACTGCACTCTTCTCTCCACTATATAGATGATACATGATTTAGTATCACATAAAATATATCCCTAAATAGACATGCTAAAATTAAAAATATTTGGCCATCACCTTACTCTATTTCTGACTAGAAACTTTACATCTTTCTCTGGTTTAAGTTTTGAAAGCAAAATAAAAACTTACCACCACACTTCCAGGAAGGTGAAGTTATGGGCATCCAAACATCTTTAGCAACAGAGTAAACAAAATCCTAGAAGTGTTATTTGCATGACTACAGTAGTATATAAAAATTCAGGACAATCTATCCAGCTTATTATTCTGCAGATTTGGATTTAAAAAGAAATCATACACACAAAAAAGAAAATGCATCAAGCACCATCAGTTATGTTTCCTAACAGTCAACTTCCAGATAGTGGACTCATCAAGAGCAGAGCAGTAGCAAGAGAATAACTTGTAAAAAGGCAGGCCCCAGCGCAAGGTAACTGTCTTTGGTGATCTTCTAGGTAGATACTTATTTCAGCCAGAAGTAGAAATATACTCCCGTAGAGGAAATGACAGAAAGGAGAAAAGGCATGATTTACAGTTTGGGATTAGATTTTAGTTCCTTATTTAACTTTGGAAGCAAGTGAGTAGCCAGTTTTCTTCTACCTCTTTTTTTTCCCCCCCTCACTTAATTTATTCCTTTGATATCTTTACAAAGAACTGGGGGAAATGCAGTATATTCAGATAGTAAAACATACCAAAGTCATCTGCAAATATGAAACAAGCTTTATTACTGGAGGAACTCAGGCAATTTGGGTGACTGATGAAGTATGTAGATATGCAAGAGATTCAATTAGCATATATTTTCTGTGAGCTGTTTAAAAAAATAAATCATTACATACTTGTATTGTTACTTCCTGAGCTAAAAGCTTTGAGAAACTGTTGGAGCTAAAAGTCTGTTTAGACCTAGTGCTCATTTTAATGTGGGGGTTGGTCTTTTTAAAATAATTTCAATTCTTTTCTTCAGCGAAAGTCAAATATAAGCAGAACACATGCATATTAAAATGCTACCAGGATACTTAGGCCGATGGAATGAAATTGCATCCTCCTTTGAGAACAGTAGCTACGTTTAACAAATGCTGCCAAAGCCAGATGTCAGTGTGCTGCCTTTTTAATGCAACCAAATTTAAGCAGTAGGTTTTCTCGATAAACATCTTCAGTAAATCAAATCTTTTCAAAGTGTCTATACTAATTATATAAACTTTCTGGCACAGAAAGTAATGTTCATGTACATTTGAATGAAAGTGCCCTGAAGATGAAAATGCTCATAGCATTGCTTGCTCAGTTCCATGCCATTCGCCTCTAAAAGGTAAAAATTTAAAATATACTAGTTTAGCTGAGGCAAGTTTTATACATATGAAGCTCTATATAAACTGTATTATTCACAGAACACTTTGCATTTTATTGCATTTCCCATTCATGAAGCCCAAGGTGTTGGATTTAAGATACTGAGTCAGGCTTCATCCAGTATGATCTTTACTGCATTCTACTTGAGATGTGAAAGAAGCACCTGTTAAAGTACTGCTCCAACCACAAGGCTTTTGTTTACCGCTTTTATTTTCTGCTTAGAATCCCAAGTATTACAAGTTAGAGGAAAAAGCACCAAACTGCTCCACATGAGTACCTGAGCCAGGACTAAAGGCAAACGTTGATCACAACACTCATCAGCGTGTTTGTACAACAGCAGTACAGGTAACACAACACTCCACAGAGCAGCACCGGTAAGTGGCACTTTTTGTGAATTACACCCATTTGTACCAATGCAAGCACGTTGGAATACCATACAAAAATATACAGAAGTGTTTATTTTGCAGGGGGTTTGCTATACAATGTACTCTAAGTCATGCACACTTAGGTAAAAAAAAAAAAAAGACAAAAAAAATTGAAGTACACACTGCAGATAGGGAAACCACCAAACAAAATAGGAACATCCCAGAGTAGCTCCCAATCAAGTTGCTCTCAACTACAACAAAAAAGTACCACTATCTAAATGCAGTTTTTAAAGAGTATGACATTTCATCTTTCAGCAATTTCAACATTATCTGAAAATATCTCCAAGATTTTCTCAGCATCTCACAAGACAAGGACTTTGCCAAAGCTTATGATACATGGCATGATGTGTAATAACTTAGTTATACACATTTTAATAAGCACAATAATTTGCTATAGCATTATTCAAACATTTATAGATAAGACCCTGTCAACATCTCTAAAAACCTGTAAATATTAAGAGTTAGTTCCATGAACAACATCAGATTTATGGTAGCTACATAAGAACTGAAAACAGAGGAAGAGTTAAAAACATGTAAGACAGATTGCTTGAGAAGCAATAGATTTTTCCCAAAATTACATATGTTTTCTTCAAAGTTTTAAGTCCTTTCGCAACCAGCAAATCCTTCCCTCCCCACTAATCACCCGAACCAGGTATTTTGGCTAACACTATCCTGTCCTTGTGCTTGAAAAAACAAATAAAAGGTAAGTGGGGAGTCAAGTTAAACAGCTTTTCTTGAGTTGTCATGACACATAAAGGCCTTAAAGATAGTTCTGTCTTCTCAGTGGTTTCAATACTAGAACATTCCAGTGGCTAGAAAAATCACCAATGGCTAGGATTGCTGAAACATCATCACAAAATAAAAAGTGAGGTGACTGGAATGAGTTTTCAATGTCCTAAGTCAGCACACTGAAGGAAGCAGCAGGGAAGACACAAAGCACGTTGTGTGTTGTGCCACAGCAGCAGCAGCAGCATTGTGGCACCCAGGCTGAAGTTAGTGCTCAGTGAAAGGAAGTTTTTTATAACTGTGCTGTGTATTGCTTCAAACAAGCTCTGTGACCAGCTGACGTGCAGTCATTTTGTGTGCATGTCTAAATACCCACAGTACAAGGGTAAGCTCTGAGATGGCATCACTTTTCAAGATTCAGTGCTATGTGGTAACTAATATGGGAGGGGGGGAAATCAGAATTTGTGGGGCTTTGTTCAAAACACACAGAAAATCCTCTACAGACAAATAAGGAAAGCCAGCAGTGGCTTTTCCTGAGCTCTCTGTATTAAAAAATATACATAAGAAATCCTTCTACTCTATTAAAATAAGATTTTAAGATCTTAAGTATTTCTAGTTTTCTTTAATGAAATAGGAAGCACAATGTGTAATTTCCCACCCCCAAAAAGGGAATTTACAGGTGACTTTTCAGGGATTTACATGTTAATATTTTTCCTAAAAAGTGGAATTTGATATTCAAAACTTCTGGAGCCTTAACACAAACCATCAACCCCACCTCTGTCTAGTTTTCTTTTCACACTGGTGAAGATTTTGCTATTCAATGGCTTAAATACAGTATTTTGCTTAAACTACAATTAAGAGGATTTTTTTTTTTGAAGACTAAAGATCAAAATGTTAAAAAATAATTTGACACACAGACTTCAAAGTTGAGACAGATACATGCGAGTAGTTTTCCTTCCTTATTTTTCTTTTGGTCACAACAGAAAGGCTTGAAAAATTCAGGTCATCTAAAGCTTTCTGACTTTGGTTGGTATGATCCCAAAGAAAAAACATGCTGTACTTGTCATTTCTCTAAGTGTAAAATGGGGTCAAAAGAATTTTTTAAAGCCTTTTCCCCAAATCAAGTTTCAGTATGATCCACACAAATATTTTTGGTCAACTTCAAAAATCAAATATAAGGCTATGGAAGTCCACAGGCTACAGTTAGAGTGTATTCATTTACTGGTTTAAGGCACAGTATATTTTCTTTTTCCTTAGAAAGCTACAAGTTTAAAGTCACAGTGAGGAATTTCACATTTCAGTTTTGGTCTGGCACTCTAATTATGTGTGTCCTGTCTGCTACCTGTAGACTTCTGTAAAGTATTCCAGCTGTCAGGTGCTGCAGTCTCAAATCCTGTTTCCAAACTCAGAGTGAAGTAGGTGGAAAATACTGAAGCCTGAATTGATCCCAAAATAGTGCACTTAGCCTTCTGTAAAACTAAACATCAACACAGTTGCACATTTGATACTTAAAGAGATATACCCTGAAATTATTTAGGTTGGAGGGGGAAAACAGTCTTGGCTGGTATTTCAACAGACAGGCAACACTTCAACAGAAGCAGCCTACGGGACACAGCTGCTGCGCTCCCTCACCAGGTCAGTCACGGTGCCCACAGCTCTGGGGACATCCTGCTTGGCACTACAGGGCAAAGCACAGAGAACTGCATGTGGAAGGAGGACCTGGAATGATGTGCCACAAATAACAAGGATTATGATGTTAACCACTCCTGGTTTTTAGAGACACAAACTCAGCTCTGATACCACACAGATTCCTACAGAATCCAGGGCACAACCTGCCAATAACCACAGAGAGGCCATGCTTACAAGGTTTGTTTGTGACAGCATGAGTAGCAAAATCTGTCTACATTTAGGAATGCAAGAAGAATCTTGAATCTTAAGCAAAATTAAAGTCAAAATATCACAGCTCATGGTGTTATCCTACAAGGCAATAAGCACATATTTGAGGCAGTTATGTGCTTAGACACCTGAAAAATCAAGGGCTGGGCAGATTTGCTTAAGTAAGAGCTATGGAATTTTCTCTTTAAATGCTTAAAATTCATTTTTAAAAGCAGCAGTGTCTATTAATAAGACAAAGTGTATACTTTTTATTTGAGTTTGAGGATAGATGAGCTGATTAAAAGCTTTGAACACATTCTTCCACAAATAAGAATATACATCAGAAAGTATAATCTTTGCAAAAGGTTTTCAAATTTTTAAAGACTTTATGGATTCTAATATTCTAGTTTAAAGTTCTGGCTCTAAAACAAAGGTAGAAATCATACTTTAAAATAAAAAATAAATTAGTTTTGAATTGTCCTTCATTATCACACATTTCCCTACAGGCTATATAACAGCAGCTTTGGTGACAAAAGTATGTCTCCCCTAAAGGGACAGTGATGAAAATTTTATATTTTACAGTACAGTGCTAAATGCTTACAAAAGCTAGACTGATTATCTCCCAGAAAAAAAGAGATGCAAAAAGTCAAAGCTGTAAATTAAGTGAGAAACATTCATCATTAAATGGAAAATTAACATTAAGAATTGATTCTATTTTAGAACTAACAATTTTCTAGTAGCTTAGTGACTTAGAACAGCAGCACAATTCTGTACAGACTCTATAATCACTTCCAAAAACATTTTCATAGCTCAGAGCATTAAAGGTCAGTAAATGGCTGGTTTTATCTCAGTATAAATACAACAGAAGTCTAAACACACTCGACCCTGTACTAAAATAAACTTGATTCAAATGAAAGCTTCTCAAATGTTTACATTTATTAATGGCTACATAATGGATTTTATTCTGTGCTATCAAAGCTCAGAAGAAGATGCATCAGATTGCAGAAAAATGTCGAGTGACTTCATCACTTGTTACTGGCAAACTCATGGGAAATGAGACGTTGTACACTGACATATGCAATGCTTTTGGGGTTAAGTGTCAGTACATTTTATTTTACTAATCACTGACTTTAAAGTTAGCCCAATTAGGTTAGAGATTAAATACTCACTTAGACATACCAGCAGTCTCTATGCCTTCTACAGTGTATTACTACTGCACTGCTTAGGGTTTTGTCATTATTCATCTCTTTGTTTTAAAATGTAGCAAATTAATATTAAGGAATGAATTGCTAAATGAATTAGCTCACTCAAAACCAAAATCAGGGCAGAACTCCAAATGTTAGGAATAATATTAACTTAAATTCCAGTTACTGCAAGTTTCTTGGAAATAAAACAAACCTCCCACCATAACCCCCAAAACCAATCCTCTTTCAACAGGATGCTGAAATGTGACCCACTGCAACCACCTTTTAAATCAAAAATAAAGATCATCTTTGGACAATATTAATTCACTCAATTCCAAGGTACATTTGGTAATTCCAGTGAAGAGGTGAGTTGTTCCTTATCAGACACAGAGACTTTGTATGAAATGTTAGCTACAAATGTAGGTACACTGTGATTGTAGCATGATCAGACTGTGAGGAACACAGGTTTGATGACATCAACCAGAAAAGATTATAGACTTCAAGAGTAGTTTCAGGGTATGAAGATACCACTAAAAGTTTCTCATTAGATCTCTCCCTGCCAAAGAAAGATTCTGCTGTACCAAAAGTTAGTGGCATTTGGTATTTCAAGTTCTTACCCTGTTTCCTCGTTCTGTTTCTGATAGCTTATAAAAAAAATATTAGATTAGATCCACATAAATAGTTCTTTTTTTGAATGCATCCTGAGGTCTAAACCCTTACAATTTGTGCCTTGATCTCCTCCCACGTAGTCTAGATAATCTAAAAGTTGAAGAATAAACTGGAATTTTAATTTAGTTAAAGGTAATAAGAGACATTATAATGTATTTGCCAAAAGCTTTTTTATAAATGCAGCCCACTCATAATAAAGGATATTTCAGTAGTATTTACATCTCCTTATATATGCAACTAACAGTATCTATATTGGGTTATCCTATGTTTCTGCTGAAATGATAATTGTGAACAGTGACAGAACTACAGATTCAGCTAACAGAAGCTTCTTGTCCAAAAGTAACATCAATCAATCACTGTATTTTGCCTGAAAAACTATTTCAGACTGTTATAAAATCTAGTCCTTTTCAGAATGACAAATAGGATAATTCATCCCCTCTTAGAATGGGATGAATTCTAAGACTTGTTCTAATCCTATTACCATCCATTGATCATATGGCAAATCTAATTGGGATTAGACTCCTAATCTGCCAAACAGCTGAAGTTGTCCAGTCCACGATCACTGCACAGTCCAGATGCACATCCCTGACAACAGATTAAATCTATTAAATGGCACACAATGCATACAAATTCAAAGTAGGTGTAAGACTTCCCCTCCTTTCCCCAGTAAAGGTAAACCACCTCTGAGAGAAGGGAGATGTGAAAAATTTGTCATCTGGGATCTCAGACTCAGGATTGTATCTACTCCTACCTCCAACTTGAAAACCAGGCAGGAATATATACAAGATTCTGGAACCCACTTTATGAAGAGTGCTAACAATTATCACTAGAACTCCAGCTTAAAAAAAAAATCATTGAATGAAAATAAAAAATTGGTGTTATCCTACGCTGCTGAAATTCAGTGGGTTTCACTTTATGGCAGATTTTGAAAGCTATCAAAGATACTAAATATGGAGCCTGTTTTCTTTCCTAATTCTGCTTATTATTTTCCACCAACAGTTACAACAAATGGATTCATGCAAAAAGAGCCTGCTAAGAGGACAAAACAAAATCAGAAGTACAATAGAGTAGTAAGCCAAAAGGACCATGAAGGTCAAGAAAAACTATCTTCTACAGAAATCAGACCCAGCACATTTCACAGCCCTTTGCAGCCCTAATGCAGTTCTGCCACCATCTTTCATTCACAGCCACTTGCAAGTACAACAACTCTATTCTTCTATGTCTGAACAGGAATGTTTAGTTAAACCAACTGGTGCATTTAGCTACAAGTATATTTAGTCACACAAATTATTTTATATACATATACTGTAGCATACATTTGATTAGAAAATACCAAGACATAACCTATTCAAATAACTTTTCTGATTTACAAGCACTATGTAGAATCTAACCTTTTTTAAAGGTTAAGACTAGAATACCAGCACACAGATTACTGATAACAGTGACAGTGGTTTGGCTAACTACAATACCCTTACTCAGTTACAGCACTTTTAACAACTTACTAATAACTTGAACTGCTGACTTGGATATAAGCAAACAAAACACACATGGCTTTCTTCACATTTGTCCTTCATTTTGGAAGTCACTGTGTGAATTGAGTCTTTCCAGCCAGCTCAAAGGAATTGACCCTAACAACACATTAGAAATAACTGAGGCACTTTAGGCAAGATTATTAAGATATGATGAAATTAATGGGTCAGGCTGGCTGTACTACTGTATCAAGATTTGTACTTGATTGACTGCGAGCAGCAGATTTCCTCTTGGTATTCCTCTAAGATGACTGAGCTGGTCTAGTATTTCCATATGAAGGTAGCAGGTATCTCAGACACAGCAGAGACAGCTAACACAGAAGCAAGTAGGCTCATCTCTACACAAAATCAATACATCATTTAAGCCTAAGGACTGCTGAGATTTCTTCTGTTGGCAAAACACATGCCCAGGGGACAGAATTCCTTACACAGAGCTATTTTAGGCTTTATTATAAATGGCAGTCACTGTAGCATCTAGGCACTAAGATAACAGTTTATACAGAGCTAATAATTATGGTCAGTATTTCCCACTATTACTGAGTTTGCCCACATGCAGAAGTTGGCACTGTATGGCAGGACAGGAGTTTGCAGGGTTGTAACTATTCCATATTCATTTTATGTGTTGGCATTTATTAGGAAATGGTTGATTCTCTGTTTACAATAGGAAAAAAGCCTGCCTTGTCTACTTAGAAACAGTGCAGCAACTACACTGTTAACTAACAGCATATCTCAACATTTGCTAGCTTCTACATATGGACAAAGTCCAAGGATTAATTTCAAAATTCCAGAGAAAACTGACAATGTTTTAAAACAACATTACAGCAAATTGTTTATGAATCTGCTGGTATCCTTCCTGAATAGAAAGCTACATAGAATACTGTTGTTTTCTCACTCTCACGAAAAGTAAAATGTGTAAGACTTGCAATAATCTCACAAATGTTCAACTCACACTGATTGAACAAATGATTTGATAGAAATAACAGTTCCATATAAGCAGTACATTCTAGTTTGTCTAGACACAAATGTGGCAGCTTTTGAATGTAACATAAAATAATTAAAAGTATACTTGGCTGCGTGGTTTTTGTGATAGTCACAGTGTGCTTGAAATGTATTGAGTTTTAACCAGCATAATTTAGACCTGCAAGAGATGCAAGTTCAGAACACAGACACTGCATGGCACAGTGAGTAAAAAAGGTCTGTTTTAACAAAGCAGTATAGTGAAATACCAAAGTGTCTACAAGGCAGAGTATTGAGATGTTGCACTGATATGAGTTATGTGCTTACACACAGTTAAATCACTCCATTTTCAGAGACATGAAATAAACACCAGGAAAACTTTTCTAAGCAATGTGAATAAAACCATGAATTTTTTGTAAAGTATTCACAGTTCTGTCCTCTTTCCCACATAATGTAAACTACTGATCATATTAAATTAGGCATTTCTGTGTTGCAATTTTTCCCATCTCCAGTGTTAAGTTTCTAGGGTGTATTGTCCTATGTATGTCCTATATAGAATGAACATCACACAATACAGCACAGCACATGGAGAAGAAGAGAAAAGGTTACAAAGTGTGGAACTCTGTATAAATGCATTCGTCCAAAGGCCAGCATTGCAACAGACAACGGGAGTGGAACTTTGGCTGCAATCTTCAAGAGTTTACTGCAAGAATACAAAGAAAAAAAATTATCATTTTGTAGACAGATATGCAGAAAGTATGCAAATACCATATTTCATTTTCCTTTGCAAAATAATTTCTATTTTAAGGCTTTGTTAATTTTTCAAACTGATCACCTAGGTCTAATGGGTCATAAAAATTGATGCATAAGCAAGAGAAATTATTCAAAAAGGGTAATGTCATTAAAAATATTCTTAGATTAATTTAGATTTTTTTCTCTGTAACAAAGGAAGACTTAATGGTTTAAATCACTTGAGATAACAGGTACTGGTCAGGAGCATAAATTACATTTGTTATTATTGATTGTCATTCATGCTGAGTTGACTAATTTCCTATCTCAACAAGAAAAACCAAGAAAAGAGAGAAACCAAGAAGAGAAACCAAGTTCTCAGAACTTCTTAATCCAGTAGAGAACACATATTTCTACTCCCATAAGGGGAGCTACAAGAACATAACTATAATCCTTTAAAATTCACTTTTCCTTGTAACTGTCTACCAATAATTGCTAAATGTATTTGGATTCTGTGACATTTGGAAGGATTCAATGAATTGAGCTAAAAAGTCACAGTTCAAGAAGCTGTTATGCAGCCAATTGCTTAGATAGCACATACTTCATTTATTTCCATGTGGCAAATACAGGGGATTTTCTCCACTTAGCTGAACTAGAGGTAATTTGCACACATTTTACCTCATCTTTTAGACTTAACCACAGGAGTCCATGAATCCCTGCAGACACTGAACAATTACAGGTCTGTACAGCATAAATTAAGTTTTACCACACAAATGGTAAATCACAAAGAAGCAGGAAAGCAGAACTAGAGACTGGGCTACAGTACCTTGATTTCACTTCAGAAGTACTTGAATTCATTAGGATTTCTAAAATGCATATGAGGATAATAGCTGTGGATCTACATGGATCAGGATCAAGTCTAACATTGTACCTGCAAAGAAATGGTTTATAAAGCATGTAACTTCTAAACTAGACTGCCAAATAATATCCCTATGCTGATGACAACAAATATACATGAAATCAGGCATCACAGACTGATTTAAAACTACTTCTGAATCAGTACTTTCTTCAACATATCACTGATTCACTTAACACCTACTTATACCATAACACAAACCAGATTGCATAGAGAAAACAATAGTAATTAACAGAAGTATTTAAAACTTCTGTAAGGTAGCTAATAATGTAAAGAGTCAAACATTTACAATTTTTATTATCTTCAAAGGTTCCTGTAACTTTCTTCTATCTTAGTGTCAATTTAAGAACTTACCTGAGATTTTTTAACCAATAAATTAAAGACGGCAAGCTGAGCAGCAAAATCCATGTGAATAAATTGAGGATTGTAATGTGCATCTTAAGACTGTTAACAGCTTCAGCAATTGTTGTACTGTTGGAAGGAGACTGTGTTGCATCTGGAATGCTGTCCATTGAACTCTGGGCTTTGACTGTGTGTGTACTGGAGTTCTGTGAAGTTTCTTTTGAGTGGCCTGAATCCTGAAAATGAAAGACAGAAGTCACAAAAGGCAGAAGCAGAAGTTTGCCAGACAATTTTTGGTCACAGTTTGGAACAGAAGCAGGAAGCAGACTTACCCTGTTGTGCATCTTTTGCTCTGCTCTTACAGCCACTTGCAGTTTTACAACCTGTGACAAAACAGTTGCTTGTTTAGTAATTTTTCTTCACACAAAAGCTGTAGCATAGAAAAAGAAATTGAGGACTCCTTTTTTTTTTTCCTTTTTTATAGCTAGATGATTCTAGGGCCCCAATGAGCTGTAGTTTTCCCCAGGAGCCAAGGACAGCAGCTGATTTACCAGCCATAGCCATGGGGTGAATCAGGAGTTAGACACTGATGGAAGGAAGGCCGTGGAAACTGTATGGCAGGGACTAAATATGGACCTTTGTGCACTACCCAAGGGATCAGACTGGACATACAAGAAGACTACCCTAATTCTTCAATATATCCACCCTCCTTCCTCTTGCTCCATAAAGATTTGTGTAAAGTGTTTTCTATTGAAAATTTCAAGTCCTCTCTTTGCTAAAGTTTCTCTTCAAGGGAGTTATCAGTCTTTTTTTTTTATAATATTGCCTAGCTAGAAGTTAAAAATGTCAATTATCTGCATTGTTGTAGTGGGCATATGGGACCACACATTTCTTTGGAAGAAGCATTAAAAAAAGAAGAAGAAAAATTGTAAAAATTACAAGACTATGACACTGATAAATTAAAAACTACCCATTTCAAGTACGAGAATAATAACATTTCTTTTATGTATAAAAAAGGTAATTTGTATTTTTGCTTTTCACCTGGGGTTAATTCAAAGCACCCAAAATTTTCAATTCAGTTACAAATACAAAGTGTTTAGCCTTTCAGTACCTTGAACAAGTATTGAAGATAAATAATGAGTACAGCAAATGCACCACAAGTGGTCCAGCTAACCAAAGCAAGAGATATCATCCCACAGAGTCTTCTGGGTGTAATCAACTTATCTTTTTGAAGTACAGTAGGTCTGGGAAAAAAAAAAAAAAAGAAACAAAACTCCTGTTGTACTTCTTCCCAGAAATCAATTTCTGCTTGCTTCCAAACCCAGATGTCTAAAATCATGTATAAATTCAATCTGCTCAGAATTCAGTCTTGCCCAAGCATTCACACAGAAGCAAACAAACAAAAAAAGAAAAACAATTGTCAGGGTCAAAGTCATCTAGAAGAGCATAATTATATAGCATCATGTTGTTTTACCTAATCAGAGTTAACCATAATGAAGAGAAGAGTCTCAGAGATGTAGAGAAAAATACTCCACTCCAGTAGGCAATGCCTGTCCCAAAAAGAAATAGAATCAGGGACACAAGGGGGAACCATGCATCCTGACTACTCAGTACAGCAGCATCCACCTCTGGTAGTGACAGTGATTCCCATATCTCTCTAAACCAGTTAAACCTGCCAAAAACATGAAAGCAGTATTATTTATCACTTCCAATTGCTCTTACAGTTAGATATCTATCAACTATTCCTTCTATTACAGTCTTTAAAGCAAAATAACAGTCAGGTGTTCACAGTGACTACAGATAAAATAATATTCTTACCCAACAACAGTTTTACTCAAACTTCTGTTTTGGAAACTGTTTTAAAGAAACAAACGATGCAAACTCACCCCTGCAGAAACACAACAATGCTTATAAGAGGTTCTACTTTGTAGGGCTTTGCTGTCCTAACTAGTTCAAGGGAGAAGTCTGAACACTGGCCTAGAATCAAGAACAGAGAGCATCTGTAGTTACTGTCATGTCATGAACCTTAACAAAGACCATCCACAGCAAAAAATAAATTCAGACAATGGTAAGTTGACTTGAAAACAAGATAACCATGTCTTGTAAGAGTGCTGCAAGGCTGCATACTTCACCACCAAGGCCTTCCTCCACTGGCTCACCCACATTAAGGTCATAAGTCACAAGAGCTTCTAGAGACATTATGGAGTTTGTTACAAACACCCCCTGAATTTTAATAAAAATGCATTTTGTCTGAAGACATGGCTAAAAGCTATTATGCAAATCTCATCTTCCTGAAAGAAATAGTGTTTTCTGCACATTAACAATTTATTTTAAATTTTTGTATGTATTTTTAAGTAGACCTACTGTGCAAGAGCAGTATTTCACAGAGAAGGGACTGCAATTTAAAATAACAAGGAAATACTTTGCTACAACACAACCTTGAAGAACTACCAGCCAAGAAAAAAGGAAAATGAAGAGCACAGATCCAAGTGTTTCCATAAGTTGAATGCTATTCAGCTTAAAAAATTCACATCTAGCTACTCTTTCATCAGTAAATTTGATAAGCAATTTCTCTAAAAACACTTCTGACAGAGAAAAAAACCATTTTTAGAAAGCTACCTGTTGATCTCAATGTGCTCAGTTGTCCTCCATAAGTAAGAAGAATATTAGAAACAATATAGACTGGAAAAGCACCAGCATGGAACCTTACTATCTGAAAGATAAGGATAAAGGGATAACTTCATTTCTATCTATAAAAATGTATTAAAAAAACCACATACACAAATATTATCATGAAGCCAGAATGATAATGAGATTAGAAAAATCTTTCTTAAAAGATCCAGTTTCTCATTTTAATGCATAAGTATTTGATAACTTCCAATAGCAATTAATGTTATAGATGGAAAATACTAGAATCTCTCATAAGCAGCTAATGAAACAGGTTTGGATAAATGATCAAAGTAGAAACAAATGGGGTTTTTTTTCCAGTCAAGACAAATATGACAAAAATGAAGTATCACATTTCAGTAAAATAAAACAATTTAAAGGCCACTTTCTAAACCAAATCTGCATATAGTTATATATGCTTTTAGGCAAATAATTTTTGGAAGCAATTACATACATATTTTAATTGGCTTTCACACTCCCAAGTCATGATTAATATACCAATAGCCCATAAACTCTCGTAATAAAACAACAAACTGAAAAATCTTTGCTCTAAATGCATGCATTCAAGTAGATAAACTTGCCAGTAATATTCCAGCACTACACTTAGGTGCTTGCAAATTAATTACTTTTTAGAACCAGAGAACTGCAGATGGCCAGTCTATTTTTACTGATCCCCGTGTCGAAATGTATTCTTCATTGATAACCAAAGTAGATTTGTTGAAAAGGAGCATATGGACCTACTTAGACATTTTCCCCCTACTTAATTGATGCCAAATGTATTTTAAAGTTTTAACACCACTGACTCATCAGGCAAGAAAGTTAAAGTGACCTACAGAGTCATCCCTTCACAGATATTGAGCTCACCACAAAGCCTCATGCTCCACTTTTACAGCAGCTCTTTAGAGCTAGAGAGCTTTTCTATTCCTCTAAGGACCAGGGCCTGACATTCATCCAGGAGGGATGTCCTGCCAAGGGACAAAGTTGCAAAATGATCATTGAAGAGTGCTCCTTTTGGCAGCAAAAAGGAATCTCAACTGCCCCAGTAAGGACGGGAGGAAGTAAAAATTTCTACAGATGCTACTGACATAAAAAAAACCAATTTACTATTAGGTTTTCTTACTTGCCCAAGAACCTGTAGAAGTGATGTCTTCAGAATTACCTTGAAAAAAAAAATATATTGTTTTATACAATTGTAAGCATAAGTACAAAATACTTTAATTTTTAAGAAGCAAACTTAAGTATTAGAATACAGCAATCCCTCAACTAAAATGTACAACACCTTACTATTGACATTTTAAAAGCAAATGCTTTAAAGCTTTAGAATCCAACTTTCAATACTAATCCAGCTGTTGCAAAATACTTGTAACACGCACTACATATCAAAAGGCCAAACAGCCCACCTTTAGATTTGCTTAGTATTGATTGAGATTAATAAGCTATGGTTTAAAAGACTGAATCATGCAAAAATTATCCAGCAATGCAAACCAGCTATAAAATAGAACTGTATTACTCACTTCATACTGACAGTCTGGGGAAGAGTAGATGTTTAACTCTGGAAGGCTGCTGTCATTGAGAGGCTGAGCAATGTGCAGTTTGGCAGAAATCTCAGCAAGAGATGGAACTCTGAAACAGCAATGTGCATGGTCACTGCTGTC
Source organism: Dicrurus megarhynchus (assembly GCA_013399195.1). Taxonomy (NCBI): domain Eukaryota; kingdom Metazoa; phylum Chordata; class Aves; order Passeriformes; family Dicruridae; genus Dicrurus; species Dicrurus megarhynchus. The sequence goes on from VXAD01006414.1 coordinate 259,962, forward strand.
CTTATAATCAACCAGAAAAACCACACATGCCTCAGTCTTCAACAAGTGTGCACAAAGCAGATCTACTACACCACGTGTCAGCACAAGCTGTGTGCAAAATGGTGTAAGGAACTTGTTTATCCTGTCACAAAGAACTACATAACATCTTCAATTCCCTCTCCTCTGAAGCATCGAGGGACGTGGTACTAAGGAAAGCAGACAAGTTCAGTGAACACTCTGCCTCACAGAGCATGCAAATACGCTGAGTGCCAGGAACGGGAAGGACGGATCCTCAAGAATACAATTCAGTTTCCTGCAAGTATGCTGCTGCTGGAAAACACAGGGGGATGGAAATGGTGAGGTATCCTTAAGACTACTAAAATAAACTACAAATACAGTTTTCCAACCAGCTAAAATGCAGTCAGTTCTTCAACTTCATTAGTGACACACATATTTCAAGCTGTATCATTTGATTTTGTCAGGACTATGCTGCTGAAGCCAACATAGAGCTCCTGTGTGATCCCAACCCTGGCTTCCAGGAAGAAGCCAGCATCCAGAGCAGCCACTCTTCTCCACTCATGAGGGGGTCAATGATAATCCTGACAATTTCAGACCAGCACATCTGACTTCTTTTTCGAGAAAATTAGTGAGAACCATTAGGCAAACAATTAGTAGGTATTCTTGTTCCAGGAAAAGTCAAAACAACTTTGCCAACAAGGGCAGAAAGGTAAATGAGGAAAAGACATAGAAGCCAAACACTTAAGACTAGAGAAACTGTCTCACATCAGAAATATTACCACAACAAGATACAAATATTCTTCAAAAAAACATATCAAGAAATTATTATTTGTTAAAGTCCTTACTTTGCTACAATTATTGAGTCTTCATGTGACCAGGGGATATGAAGTCTGTAAATACTAGGTTTTCTTTCTGAAATGGAACAGCATAAAAAAAAATAAACTTAATTAAGAACAAGATGTGTGAGAACAACTGTCTCTAAAAACTACAGGGCCAGTAAAACAAAGGTGGCACACAGATCACCACACAGAATCACTTCCATTGCAGTCGACATCGCAGTGCAGATCAGAGCAGTTAGCAGTAAACAAAAATGACATTTTTAAACTCAGGCTGTTAGAGGGCAAGACAGTGAAACATCAGTGTTTAAAGGAAGAACGATTATGAGAAGAGTTCTGCTTCTCAATATGAAACTGAAACTTTAATCTAATAAAATCCATCACTGCCTTTTTTTGAAACAGGATCATTTAGTAACCCATCCTGTTTAAACTTATGTAGCTCAACATTCAAATTTGAGTCCCATTATCAGCAAACAAAAATCCTAGCCAAATGTGCTTTACTTGAGAAACACTTTCAACACAAGGCATAATCCTGCTGGAAGTTCAACTTCCCTTTGCTGGGAAGTAAGAAAAACAAACATTAGAGGACTAATGCCTCATTTTTGTTGAGCTATCCTTAAAGTGGGAAGTGAGATATTAGCAGACACATTTGAACAGATTATAACAGTATGGCCTAAACTCCATTGCACAAGAGGACTTTTGTTTCTAAAAATTTTCAAGAATTTGTTTTATACGTTTATACTTTAGAAGACTTCTATTTACCTTTGAGTGACTGGCAGTGGCTCTCTATGTAAATTTTGAAAGCTTGATATATCTAGAACACAAAAAATAGAAGTCACTTACTTTTCTCCAAACAATGGTTACATTACCTTAAAAACTTAAGTAGCATTCTTACTTGGTTGAAGTGCTGGAGCTGTACATTGTAAAGTAATCCAGTTGAATTTAATAGAATTTTGCTTGAAGAAAGCCCTGTAAAGGATGTAATATCTTCACTTATTGGATAAAATCACCTGAGAACTCACTACATTTTCAGATTTTTTTTTCCAGGAGAATTACATGCTTTCATATCTGTTAGTCTAAACCCCCACGTTTCTTTTTTCTTTGTGTGTTACTAACAAAAGCAGTGTTAGCTTTAGAGAAAAACAACCCCCAAAAACCTCCTGACCTGACATTTTTAGGCAAATTTATTATCCAAAGGTTAGTTATATTAGTTTCCCATTTTTTCCAAAAGCAATATGCTATACTTACCAAATGAAAAAAGATGTGTTACAGGGAGCTGTACTGTTCTGGAATCCTCTTCGAAGAATTCACAGCCCAAAGTATACTGCAATTCAGGGTATTAAAAACAGATCTAAACCAAGCACAAGACTTGGAAAGGCTTTGTACTTGCCAAATTACATTTCCCAAGTGATCTCTCATCTATCTTTGCTTACCCTAAATGTTGTGCATTACTAATTTCACTGCAAGATGCCTCTGTCACAACTACCTGAAGACACACTCAGAGAACATTACATTCACTTGTGCTGTGAATAATTTCTTGGATCATGGATTATTATACCACAGGCTCAGAGACTGTATTTGTGTCACAGAAAGCAATGCCAGATCTGATTAGATCAGAAATTCCAATTCAGTATTCTGCCATTTCCAGGACTAACTGGAAAGGCCTGTCAGATCCAGATGGGTAACATGTTAAGTCTGCAAATGTTCCTCTTACTGAGATCCTGAGAGCCCTTGATGCAAAGATATCCATCTCATTAGTGAGATTCAAACTATTAAACTCTGCACAACTCAGTCTACTACATTATTTGTGGTCTTAGAGTTTGCAGAGGTATCTGACCTATGTTCCCCAGAATCCAGGTGTGGTGGGTTCAGCTATCTCTATTCTCTGCTAACCTGGGTAAGAGAAATGACTGTTCAAAGGTATAACCACTCAGGAACACAACCAGAGTATTAAGAAAAACAAGGAAGACTACCATTACAATCTCCAACAAGAACTCTAAGAACTGATTTGAGAACTATGGTTTTGTGCATGTTTCAAGTGCTATTCATGCCTTGTGTTTGGTATTTTATCAAAGTGTTTCTGAGCTAACAGAAGATAACAAAAGCTACCTTCAAACCACTCCACAGTGTGGGTCTATGGTTTCTCAAAGTAACTTAGCACATATTTAATATACTTCCTTTTCCTTCTGTCTTAGCACCTGAAAGTTATGAATACACTAAGCAAGCAATTTCTGAATGTCATATTTTTTTTACCTTATTGCCAACTGCAGGTGGTACCTGAATGACAATGTGGGACAAAGAAGGGTAGTCCTGAAGTTTCAGCATTACAACCTTAAAAAGGAAAGGAAAAAAGAAAAAGAAAGAAAGAAAGAAGAAGAAAAGCCATTACTGAACATACCCCTTTAGCTTGCCCCTTACCAGTTCCCAGTTGTCTACCTCTGGAATACAACTGTTCCAACGCTCCAAAGAGAACAGTTCTTTCCCCTGTGACTTGCAACTACCCCTGGAAGCACCTCTTCCTCCTTCAAGTTAAGTACACACTTACCTTGGTGGTTGGAAGTAACTCAGCTCTCCAGGATAAATCAGCAGCTTCCAGGCTGTAAAAATTTATGCACATTAAAGGATGAGCATATTCATTATACAAGCCCAGAATTATGGCAATGGATTAATACACCAGCTTCTCTCTCTCTCTCTGGATTAACATTTTAAATTGAGAAGAAATTTGGGTGTACTGCTACCACAGTAATTTATCAAACTACAGTAACTTCAGATAGTGCAAATCTTGTTTGTGCAAAACCAAGCCAAGCAAAGCTCCAAATCTGTCATACAGAAAACCTGCAGCACTTATTAGCCAGGGAACTTCAGACACAAAATGAAAACTCTTGATGAACTAAAACAGCATTGGCATTGAATTATCATGCAGTTTTATCAGCAACTTTTAAGCATCAAAAGCACAAATTTTCCTATGGAAATATCTAAAATATACCATATAAATTAAAAACTCTGTTAGCTGTTAGAGAGTTTGCAGCACTTCTGAAATGGTGTGTACTTTTATTGAGTTAAGACTCTGAACTGCCACACGTCCATTCAGTCACTTCAAGTTTTGATTTTCTGAATACCAGAATACGGCTGTTTCTCTGAATAGTGTTCATGACCTCAGCACACAATCCACAGCAAACCCACTATTATTAGATCAGGTTTAAGTAGCAGTCCTGAACTAGGCTAAGCTGCACTTGATGCTGATCAAAGGTTATTCAAAGGAATAACGACCAACTTCTTGGATCACAGAAAAGTAATTATAACATCTGGCTATCTGCTGGAGGCAAGACTCTGGCTGTACACCTCAGTGATCCCAGAACAGATAAATACTCTGCTAGTTCAATTTTGCCTGGAAGCTTTCCCTAATTTGAAGTGTAGATTGAATTTACTTTGAGTTTATTTTACAAATGTAAGCTAAGACAGTGTTTTAAATCCATTTTGTAATGACTGTCATAACGAATCACCACTAAACCACCCACACTTCTAAATATGTTTCATATGACAGTAGCAATTTTGAAACAAGAAAAAAATTAAGAGATGCTTTAATCCACTCTTTTGAAGGCTCTGAGTGACTTTTGATGTCTTTTGTCATAGGATTCGAAAGAAACAGAATCATAGAGTGGTTTGGGTTGAAAAGGACATTAAAAACCATCTAGTTCCAACAGCCCTGCCACGGGCAGGGGCACCCTCTACTAGAGCAGGTTACTGAGAACCTCATCCATCCTGGGCTGGAACATCCCCAGGGATGGGGCATCCACAACCTCTCTGGGTGAGCTGCTCCAATGCCTCCCCACCCTCACAGTGAACAACTTCTTCCTAATACCCAATCTAAACCTGCCCTGTCAGTTTAAAGCCACTACCCCTTGTCCTGTCACCACATGCCCTTGGGAAATGTCCCTCTCCAGCTCTTTTGTAGCCATGGCACTCCTCCCTGAACTCCACTGGGACATGGAGCTGGTGATCCCAGCTCTTTGGGTGTGACCATCCAACCAGCCACCAGCACCACCCAGGTGCTACAAACCACCCAGTTCAGGAATCCAGCCCGGAGTGTCCGCAAGGGAGCAACAGGAATGACTCCTCACTGCTATGAAGGTCAAAAATACAGCTTCATGAAGAAGAATTTCACCTATTTTAAGAAAAGCTATTTTTTCCTGTTTTCCTGGTGATACAGAAAGCATGAATTATTTACAATAACAATTTTACTTCCCAATCCCTTCCTACAGTGGGGAATTTATATGCTTTAAACTCAAACACGGTCTCACAAAACCCATTTGAATAAAGAACAGGAACTGTTTATACTCACCACATCGATGAATTCGTGCTCATGCAGCCATAAATCCAGCTACTTGTGTCCTGTAAAGTCAATACCATAAAACAGTGCATTACCTATGTGTGATTGCATTTATGAATACTTTATAAATTTTCTTTATACTTCATAAAGATTCTTTACTTCAAACAATGCAGGGGTTAAAACTGATGATAATTAAATGACTGAGATCATAATCTTGCAATTACAATTGCAAGGACGGAGAGGTGAAGCTTTAGAGTGAATGGTGGGGGTTTCTAGGAACCATTTTAAATAACTTCAGTTTGCCACCCTTTCCAGTTATGAATAAATACAAGGTTAAGCAAAAAGCTTTCATAATTTCTCTTTAAAAAATATCCATCTTGCATATCATGTTTAATCTCTTCTAACTAAAAGAAACATCTCAAGGTACTCTTTGAAGTAGTAGAGGAATACTTTAGATATTTAATGTTCTACTGCTCCATCCCTTGAGCATTTAAGTGTTCTGAAGCAATGGCACCAGGATGCAACTCTCAGACATTGTTTGGTACCTCTCTCCTCTCAAGCTGTACTAGGCCTGTCTTTCAGACATTGTAACAAAGGCAAAAGTTATCCTGTCAAAGCACAGCTAAGATTACAACATTCATGTAAACACTGAAGGTGCCACTGGGAAGGACAATTAGAAGAGCACCAAGCACAGCCAGTTGCTTTTCATAATGGTGGTATGAATGCCATCTTTGGCAAAAGGAGGACTGGCAACAGGGATAGGCAGGATGGAACAGGAAAGCATCTCAATTTTCTTGCCACTAATGTAAAATGCATGATTCTGAATAGCTTATTTATCCATCTGCAGTTTGCCAAGAAATTAAATTCATTCTTTTATAAAAAAATGGAAAAGAAAAGTGGCTGAGCGTATGTGTCTTGAGCTAAAAATACAAGAAATGCACATTATGGTGTCTCCTCTCAATAGGAGACAACTGAGATGGTGCTGTTTCCTCATCTGTCTTCCACTCCCTTTCCCTGCTCAGTGGAAGATCTCTGTAGCCTTTCAGGCTCACTTAAATTTTATTATGGGAAAGCAAACCTATAAACAGCTTTCCCAAATTAGAATTATGGCAAAAAACAGAGCAGCACTAAAGCCAGCTTCTTCCTTCAAAACCATCAATACAGAACTGCACTAAATGAAAGGACAAAGTAATGTAGAGCTAACCATAAGAGTCAAAGAGAAAACATTTGGGGTTCAGGTGGCATTGAAGGTTTCAGATGCTGAACACTAAGTGTCACATGCTAAAACAGGTAGTACCTCTGACATGCATTAGGCTGGGATTGTAAATGGATGGCAGCAATTTCAACAGCTGTTCAGTAACTGTCTTAAAATTACAGCAAATGGAAATTAAAAAAACACATCTTTATAAATGAACTCCAGACATTAAAGAAGTATTTTCTCACCAACATACTATTTTCACAGTAAACATGACTGTATGATTTTCTGTGGCTTCCAAGAGGAAATGCAAAATATTTTCCATCAGAATCCTTAAAAAAAAAAAAAAGGTCATTAGTAAAAAAAACCAACACAAAAAAATAAAAACAAACATAAAAACACAATGAGGGAAAAAATCACTTACATTGTAAACTGAGTAAGTCCATTTTGAGGCTTTGACTGTAATCCACATGAAAGCTCCTAAAAATAAATATTTTAGTATGCTGCACTGCAGGAATGATTATCCTTATATCCAAAATCTTGTATTTTACTTTTCACTGAGGTCTTATCTCCTATCTATAGATGGATGGAAACTTTGTGTGCTTTAATCAACACTGAGGATTGCTACTGCTTACAATTACATACAACAGTTATCATAAGTTACACAGGAAACAATAAAGCCCTAGGATCCTGTTACTAATACTAATGGCAAAATAAAAACCCCATGGATCTTGAAACAAAAACCTAAAGGCAACAAAACAAATAAACCAAATTATACTCATATAATTACAGGGTGACTGATTAATGATAAGGCAGCATTAGAAACAGCCCCAGTCTTTGTACCTGTCAGCCTTTTACGAAAGCCAATACAGAAACTTGTGCAGAGGCACATCAGCAATGTGAATAACATACAAAAAAAAGATAGGAGCTGGGGAAAGAGTAAAACAGTACTGAAGAGATCAGAGTACAAACAATGCCAATTGTCATGCAAGGAGGTTGTATCTTTCTTCCATGTAACAGAGTAACAAGTTCACAGAAATTCAGCTGTCAAGAGGTCACCACACATAGGAAGATGCAAACATGAACCCAAATTTAAACCAATTCTTCCTTATTGCTAAAAACTGACCCAAAAAGGGACAACTCCCCCCTAAATATCAGTTTCACAACCTCTCTGGTCACCTGTTCCAGTGTTTGGCCACCTTCCTGGTGAAATACTTTTTCCTAATAGGTAATTAGAATATCTTCTGTTACAACAGGATTTCTACTGCCAGTTGTGCTATCACTGTGAACCTCTGAGAAAAATCTAACTTCATCTTCTCTCCAATTCTTCATCAGGTAGTTGAAGACCGCGACATGATTCCCCCCCTCAGCATTCTTTTTAGGGTGAAAATCCTCAGTTCACTCAGCCTCTTTCCTCATTTCCTATGCCCCAGGAACTGCCCATTTTGGTGGTCTTTTGCTCCATGCTCATTTCAGGAGGTGCCAGTGCACAAATGCCTTCTTGTAAGAGGGTGCCCAAAGCTGGATGCCAAAGTACGAGCTACATTAGTACTTCTGCGATGCCTTACACTGAGAAGATTCCTGCAATACAATGGTTTTCATCACATGGTTCAGCCCACTTCAGCAAAATAAAGCTGTGCCTCTGCAGAAGTTGTGCTTAGTCCTTAAGACTCCACACAGTCAAAATCTCTCACTTTTAACTCTGGATCCTTTGGAAGGAACTTTACAAGGAAACCCTTAGTGAGTGGTTCATTTCACCCTGCCATGTCATGGGAAAAAGGAAGTGATTGATGAAGCAGATCTGAATACTCAGGATTTCCATGAGTAGCACAAAACTAACACGATGGCTCTGCAACACCCATCCTATCCCTCTTGCAACCATTGTAGATTAGACTGTCCTCTTGACACCCAGATAATCCCAGTTTCTGAGATTTTCTACTGGACAACCTGGTGTAAATACAACTCCTCAGAATCGAAGCTATAGAAAAGTGACAGATTTTTGCATCTACCCCTGTTAACATCTTTATTATCAAAACCAAACAAAAGCAGATTGTTTAGGTCTATAACCTGTATATTGTTTTAGTTTGTCTGAAGGAGGACAAGGTGTGTTCTGAAACTCTGTTAGTGAGAAGATTAACCATTAACAAAGGAGTATCACTGAATGCTATTCAAAAGAAAACTGCTACACACCTGTGAGTTCAGTAAAAGCTTCAGGATTTTCCTCAAACATCTTTGCAGGGTGTCTCACAAAGTGGTGATTCAGTACAGACATTCTCTTCTTTGGATCCTCAGTTATCTAAAACAAGAGCACATTTTCAATTTTTTACCAATGCGTGTGATTTAAGACCATCACATGATCACAGCTAGCAATACAGTTTTGTGGGTGGAAGGCAGGAGAGATTGTTAGAAGACATTGTACCCTTTCTGTTCTAAATTCAATACTCTCAAGTGCCATCCATAGTCCATCACTGCAACACAGAGAATCTACACATGTTATAAGGCATAGCCAAACCTTTCAGGAGTTTTACATTCTCACCTACTCATAACACAAGGAAACCATTCCATTAAACTTTCTTTATAGACACTCATGCATTCTTCCTGAAATGACACTTAGGCCAGAGCTTAGGAAAAATTTTTTTAGGTTTACTAATCTGAGTTCACATATACAGTTTGCTACATCTCTTTGACTATTTCAAGCACCCAAGTAGCTGTATAGCTACCCGGGGATTCACTTTTGTTTGGGGTTGGGATTTTTGGTCTGTTTGATCAGTTTGGTTTTAGTTTTTCCAAATAAACCTTCCAGGACTAATTTTTCTTTATTCCACTTTCCAAAACAGTGGCCATTACAACTGATTTCTGAAAAGTTTTACCCTCTAGCACAGTCAGTGCTACAGAACAAGTGTACTTTTCTTTTTGTCTCTCTGAATCACACATTAAAATAAGTACACATGAAAAACTAGAGAAGTCTGTCCCCAACAGCCTCAGAGGGAAATCCTTCCTCTTCTATGTCTTGGGCTCTGCTCTTACATACACATCGAGAGGTCACAGTCACAGCTACAGAGCTAACAAAATTTGTTTATCCTAGTGCAAGGTCAACTGAACCTGCTGCTTTATGGAAGAAATGTTCAGCCCACAGCTCAGCTCTAAAGCATCAAGCAGTCAATAATGAAAACTGAGCTAACACCTTGTTATTCCTGACACTTTGGTCAAACAACACAAAGCCATGGGATTTTTCAGTGACTGGTACAAAATGGAAACAGTTTTCTCAGCATGACTCAGAAGAATCAAAAAGGAGTTTTCTGTAAAATAGGAAGATATTTCTCCTGATTAAGCATTCTGGGATGGAAGAAGAAAGTGTGGTGGGTGAATACACAGGAGATCACATATACAGACCTGCCTTGTGTTTTCATCTATGAGATCAAAAAAAGCTCTAATGGTAGCCAGGATCAGTTCTTTGCACCTAGAAGACAGAATAAGTAAAATTAAATCTAGAAAGGCGAGATCCAGGGTGATAAAACTGGTCAGAAGAAACTTCACCATAATATTAAACTAAAGTTAAATTATGGTATAAAGTGATAACAGTAGAGAAGAGAGCTATGCACAGTCAGTCAATTAACCTCTGTTCCATTATCTTACCACACTATGGAGAGATGGTCAGTTGAGGCCCAAGCTCTAGGCACAGCTGAGCTCTGTTCAGGTGAAGAAAAAGGTTAAGCTTTTGTTAGTACTCAACATTCTAAAGTTATATGGAAACCTTTCCCCTCCTTATTTAAACATATTTGCACAATTATTAAAAAGAACAGCCTTCATCTTAAGAGTTTCAGAGCTTAGGGTACAACAGAACGACTTCTGCAGTCACAAATCTTGCAAGCACTGAAGCACTTGCAAGATGGAAATTATAAAACAAAATGACCAAGTTATCTATGTTAGATAGCAGAGACTGATGGTGAAAGGGCAGATAATGGAGTGGAGGAAACTTACCAAAATTCCTTCAAAGACTGCTTCTATGACTAATCTTACTATTTTAATAACTGATCCTGGCACATGAGAATAGCAGCATGCCAATGAAAGCTGTTGTTGAGAAACCAAGGGCATCCTCAACAGAAAGAGCCATCAGAGCACCATGAAGAAAGAACTGGACAGTCTGAAGCTATTAATTTCTATAAGTTCATTTCACTTATTACATTTTAGGGACTAACACTATCAAAAACACCTCCCACAAATGGAGCTCATCAACCTATTGCTCAACATGAATCAAATGAACTATGAACTATTAATGCATCACACTTGGGAAGAAAAAAACAAACTGAACAATAACAACCACAACACAATCTCCAAAATGAAACAAACATAAACCAGAAACAACTGGTACCACTACTCATGAAATCTCATGCAAAATTCTGGTCACCAACACTCAAGAGAAATGAAAATGGAGCAGATGCAGAGAAGGGTTACTAGGACAAAGGGAATGCAGAGTTAATGCTCTTAGCCTAGCAGGATCTGAGCTGAGCCTATTTATAGACAGCTTTCTGTACAACACGCAGGGAGGTAAACACCAAGGGAATGACAGCTATTTCATTTCTAGCAGATGTCAGAAGAAAGGCACTAAAAAACTGGCATGTGCAGTAAATGGAAGTTGGAAATTACAAATTTTCCCCCTCCTTGTGGGTATTTTCCAGCCTCTCCTTGTAGGGAAGAGGTTGATGGAGAGGGGATGGAACGATAAACCTAAATACTTTCTGATGACTCTTGATTAATTTTGAAAGGATAGATGCCTGAAAAAGCAGAAAACTGGACTTGATGATCCTCTACATCCTATTCCTAAATTCTTTGAAAAACAACAAATACAAAAAGAAGGTGCCAAGCCAGAGCTCTCTTTCATAATAAAACACTCTACTTCTATAGTGCACATTCACCTTTCTCCATATACACATCTCTTGCAAAAACATGGGGAAATAAAACCTGAGTTCTGGAACTGAAGAGTGCAAGCAGGTGGTGAGAAGAAACAGTACCAAGTGGCAGATGATTCCCATCAGCGCCATACATACTCCTCCCATGGAAGCTTGTTTATACTACACTAATTAACTATTTATGACTTTATAACCATACACTATCTATTTAGTGTTTTCACATGCAGTATTTTCATATTTATTTACACTATGCTGCCCATATAGACACTGATACATGCATTACATAAATAACTATCTAACATAATTCCATGCAAAACCAAAAAAACAGTTTGCTTTTTTACCACAACAGATAAGGCACTGTCATGTTGACTCAATCTCGGTAGAAAAGCCAGTCCTGAACGAACTTGGTAATCTCTGAATCCTCCCGCCACAGAAAGGGTAGTTAAATTTCTTAAATCTTGGGCCTTTAGAATCCAATGATTGTTTACAGCTGTATAAAAATCTATAAAATATATTAAAATCAATCACAATTTTCCCATAAGCCTATTTGATATACAAAAAAAAGCTATATAAACATTAACTAAAAGATTCTGTAAGCCCCCCTAGAGACATTTGAGCTCTGATTATCACTTGAGTCATGTAAGAGAGGAAAATTATTGTTTTAACCCGAAGAGGTAGCAGTTAGGAAAAAGACAGATACACTTTCTATATCAGCTGAGCACACATATTGTTAGAGTAGCAAACCATAGGTTTATTTGAAGGACAGACACAGATTTACTTGAAGTCCAGAAACAGTCAGTAAGGAAGAAGCATTGCACTGAAATCAATTGTAGGATGGAGAATTAATAAAAGCACAATAAATCAAACCCAGCAGCTAAAGATAATCCATTCCTCTTGGGTGTCACAGAGAATAATGAAAATTAATGCCTGTTCCCTTTCCTTCACCAATTCCCACAGTATCTACATGTAGCAGCACAATTATCACTAAACACATATTTAATCAGTACCGTTTAATCAAATCTAGCTTTTCAGGAAGTGTATAGTACATGCATAATGATTCTACTTTATTTTTATGCCACAGTTATTTAGGTGAGGAGAAAATAAATTCTTTTTTGTAAACATTTAAAATACATAATTACATCTATATTTATATTCTCACCTCCACAACCTTTGGATATGAAAACCATTAAATTTAGCACCTTCTGCAGAACTAACGCTATCTAATTCGATAAAGATAAAAGTGATTACAGAGGTCAAGTTTTAAAAGAGCAGAAAAAAAAAGAAAGAAAATACGTCATTCACTGGGAAGCTTACAAATTTAGTAACATGCCCTGCAACTTATTAAATTACAAATTCTGGAGAGCTTCAGGCCTCGCACAGAAACTCAAGTCCACATAATCCATTTTATATGACACTTGACTTTCTCTGAGTATCCTGGCACTCTCAACAACCTGAGTAACAAAGGAACAGATTGATTACAGTAAATAAAGCAGCACATTTTGCTGTTGGTTTGCAAGAACCTCCCCACTAAAGTTTGAGAGGATCAATAAAGAAATACAATGTAATTAGACAAGTGCAATACTCACCAGTAAGATATTTGTCTAAAGGCATTACAGGTGCAACGTGAGGTGTGGCTTGTGTAATGAGCAGGTTTATAAGCTCAGGCTTAAAGTTCTTCAGAGTGAGCAACGCTCTTGCAACAAGACCACCCATGGAATGCCCAACTATTGCAACACTGCTGGGTGCAAATTCTCGATCCTTAAACAAAGAGCAATCAGACACATCAGAAACACATTTGACATTGAACTATACTTATCACTTGTAGATTCCCCCCCCCACTAACTTACAGCCTTTCAAGGATAACTTTAACTAGCATCAACTTAACAAGCTTACAAATTAAATAAAAATTTACTTGCTATCTCACAAAAATGTACTTAATATGAAGTATCCAGCTCAAAAGGAAATACTGTGTAGCCTGTGTAAGCTTAATAAACTCAAGCTTATTTTAATTTCTGAGACTTTTAGGAAGAGAGGACATCAAAGAACTTTCCCAGAGAAAACTGGATGTAAAGCAATGCTATCTTAATATTTCAGTAAGCTACAGATGTTTATGTCTCTACTAGAAAAAGGCACCCATTGTGCATGGAAGTATTTATTTGGAAACACAACATAGAACCTCACCAAAGCTCTGGGATTGTCACAAGTACTAAAAATCTATTAAAGAAAAGCAATTCTCTATTGCATTATTATCACCTTTAAATATCTACACACATTATCAAGTCTCCCTCCCTTACTCATCACTCTTCAGTTTTGCAGCAGGAAGGGCAGTCCAGAATTCCATTCCCAAATGGAAGTACATTACTCAGCATGTGTCACTACTCACCCTGTACAACTTAAGAATTACTTTTATGCATTCATGCACAAACTTGGTCTGTCGTTGCAGGCTACCACCATACAATGCAACCAACTCCTCATTAAAGTTGACACTGAAGAAATTAAAATGATACTTGAAGTCAACATCTTCTGCTTTTCTAAGTGCAATGGAGCCAAGAGAACGTACTAGAAAGAGAAACCACATCAATTAGAACAGTCCAACAGTCACTGTTCACCACCATCTTTAGCAGAAAAACACAAGTACATAATTGATTAGGAAACAAATACATTAAATCCATTTTTCATCTCAAGCCATTTATAAAAGACATTCAAAACCAAACCATCTCTTTTCAGCTTACTCTTGACAACAGAGATATTTTATGTCAAGAATAAATTTATACAAGAATCAAGGATTATCTCCTTCCACCTTAGGGCTGCTTTTCCGATCTCATTTGCACCTTCTTATTGCCACCAGGACAAGAAGGCATTCTTGATTTCAACTGTAGGGGCATTCCTACTGCTAGGCTTTCCTAAAACTCCTTTGAAGGCCAACAACTCTAAGACAACATTCCCAAATACCACTAAGACAGGTATGGGGGATTGCAAAACCAAACCCTAAAGGATATTTGTCCATCTAAAACCTCTACTGAGAAAATGTTCACTTCACAAGGTCTTGCTTCTGACCCGTCTTCCCTGTCTAACCCTGGCTACTGTTTAATACAGCCTTTTGTGTGCAGAATTGTCCCTGAGTTTCCATGGAGACAATGCAGGATGGGAACAATAACAGCTGCAAATAAGAAGGCATGGTAGCAGAAGAAGAAAATAAAAGAAGAAGTCCCAAAAGCGCCTATATAAAATAACTAATGATGGCCTGAAAGGTCTGCTCAAATCCAGCACACAGGAGCAAGATTCTCCTAGAGCAGAACAGGCTAGAGAACTGCAGAAGCCTCCTTCTTCAGAAAAGTCTGCTACAGAAATTAAGGTATGAAATTTTAGACAAGCTCGTGAAATGGGACAATAATATTTATGAAGTACTTTATATGTTCAAGCATCCAAACAGATATTATCAGCATGATGAGTGTTGTCAATCTGGTTTGTAGTCAATCATTTCACCAATTCTATCTATATCTAATAAGCAATAAGACCACCTTCAAAATGGTTTGAAAATGACCCAAAAGTATTTAAAAGGTCAAGTATCTTATAATAACTTTATACCTTGGAGGTCATGGTAAAAGGAACAAGAGTATTGCACAAGAGTATCTCAAGGCAAGTGTGACAGATTTCTAAAGAGAACTCAGGATCTCAGTTCTCCTAATCTCAGGTTCTCATCCAACAACTAAACCAGATCATCTTTTACTCAAAGTCTGAATTTTGTACATTTTACAAAATCCATTTTAGTGCCCATGAAAGACGATGAATTAACATTTCAAAAGTGCCTGTAACACATCAAAACCTCCTGAAGGTAGGTTGTGAGCGAGCTTCTTCTTTCAAGTGAAAGGACAAGAGCAAATGGCCTCAAGTTGCACCAGGGGAGATTTACATTGGACCTTAGGAAATGTTTCTTCCCCAAAAGGGTGATCAGACATTGGAACAGGCTGCCCAGGGTAGAAGTGGAGCTGCCATCCCTGGAGGCTTTTAAAAGCTGTATAGATGTGGCACTCAGGGACATGGCTCAAGGTGGGCTTGGCAGTGCTGGGTTAATGCTTGCATTCCATGATGTTAAAGGTCCTTTCCAACCTAAATGATTCTATGAGAATAACAAGGCCAGCAAAGGCAGCAGCAGCACTTGTCTTCACTGCTCAGCAAATATGAATGTATTTTAAACAACTATGAAAATTGCAATAGCAACAGCTTCTCTGCTTATCTAGGCGTCAGAATGAAGTTGTGTTATCTCACAATAAAATCTGAACAACGTATGAATTAATATGAATTAATTTTAACAAAGGTTTTGCAAAACGCATATATGATTTATTGCCAGTCTCCATAAATCCATTCCACAAAGAACATTATTAAAATATTTACTGCTCCTATAGCATGTAGTACTTCTACTGATCTAGTTTTTTGTTCTTCAGACATTTCCTTTTGATTCCTAAAATGCCTTGAGAGTACATTCTATTTCCTGCACAGTGATGTACTGCCGTGTGTTTAGAGACAGCATTAATTCACACACTTGCAATATTTGATGCACAATCACAAAAGTCCATACGGCACCTCTCATAATCATTCTGTTTGTAATCTTCTTTGGGTGCTATTGTGCCTGGAAGTCTGCATGGTTTCTCTGAAAGCACTAGTTGGTAAAATATTTTACAGTTATAAGCTAAGCAAGTACATTCTCGAAAAACCCAACTCTGTAAATGTTCTCTGAAATCTGGTAATTTAATCATCAAGTTTAGTGCTAAAATGAGGAAAAATTATCACAGTAAGACATCAGGGTTCAGACTGTGCTGGTTTTCCCCACACACACATCCATTCTTCTAACATCATGAGAGTGTTATTTACTGTCTCAAAGCACATTTTAGGGAGCAAAAATATCAGTCTGGCAAACCCAGACTGGAAGGAATAGCAGAGTAAACACTGAAACACAAAACTTCATGTACCATTAGCTTTGGCATTTAGAATGAAAAATAAAAATGCTTTAAAACTATTACTTCTCTTCATTTGGAGCCTAGAAATGTAAAAGGGGAAAAAAAAGAGGCTATGTGTAAAGTGGGAAGATGATGTTAATGAAAAAAAACACCACTCCACAGAGATATAGGGAAAAATGAAACTAGAGGACAAGCTTAGATGATGCTGATTTCTACAGCGTGTAATTCCTTTACACCACAGATGACAGATGGTTCAGTTTCTTCTAATCAAATTCAGGTCGTGTTTTATTTGGCATTAACTGCACTAAACATTGTTCAAATCAAAACCAACTAGATGTTTGCAATCAAAAGTACAGCAAGGGTGCAGTGCTGCCAGAGGACAGCATAAAATGTACTGTTTCTGGCTTTCAAAAGGCTTGCTCCAGAGAAATATTACAGCTTAACCATTCAACTGATTTCAAACAAAAATCATGTATTTTGACTGCTTGAAATTAAATATAGACTAATATGATCAACCTGTCCAGTATTATTTCAAACAGAAAACTACCTAATGCATAAATCTGAGAGCTTTTTTGTAACAAAGCTGTAACTCAGCTAAACACTTACCTTGTTTGTAACTGCCAGCATTCCCAGGAAGAAAGAGAACTGGAATTCCTGTCAATAGGAGATTTTTGTTTTCTTCAGCATAATTCCCTTCCCCATAGAGATAGAGCTCATATGCTGGGTATCGTCTGGCTGTTTTCTTGGGTAATTTTATTTTCTATTGCAAAAGTTAAAAAGAAAACAAACCCCTTGTTTATAGCGTTACAAACAGGAAAATACAGTGGCTATCGAGCCATTTAAATGATCTGGCTTACGTGTTTTTATTTTTATGGTTTTACATTACAGTCTAAAGAATACAGAATGAAAAACTGGGTTTGGCTTTAAAAAACAAACTCATCAAAACTAGAATATCAAACAAACTGTTTAAATAGGTATTACTAAGCATAATGAATGGCTGCAGTCACTTACTCTAAACAGTGATTACTTTAACTAGCTTTGAAACAAACTGCAAATGAATGCAATTATGTATCTATCAAAGCTGCACATTCATAAAGTAAATCCAGCCTTACAGTACAAGGGGGGGAAAGGGAAAAAAAAAAGGCATGCCAAACCCCAACCACATCTGCCAGGAGAGGAGAAGCTGAGACCAGAAACTGGGGCACATGAGCGATGCTAACTATTCCTGATGCACCGGAACGGTTCCGGAATCCTTTCCAATCTCAGAACAAGGATACAACAGCTAAACCCCGAGAGCAGCGTGGTGGGGGTGACTGTCAGGTGACACCTGTTACCTCAGGGTAAATTACATGTGCTGTGGGAATTCTATTAGCTGACTTTCACAGAGATGTCACCTGCAGTGGGAGCTTCAGCAACAGCACTAACCACCCCAATACGGCTCAGCAGAAAAAACCAAACCCGTGGTACTTTGGGGTTTTTCTGTTTCACTTTCAGGGCTGGTTTTGTGGTCTGACAAACAGCCTGGTTCTGTAACAACTCAAGGTCTAATGCACATGTCAGTTGTCACCTTAAAAAGGCCATATTTCTTGTGCTAAAGAAGAAAACAAGTAACCCCCTAACCTAGCACACAACTGATTCACAGGATTACGATTACCAAAGAGAAAAGAACAAGATCTCTTTGAACCCAAGGGCTAGATGAGGATTAATCTTACACCAGTAGGTCAATCTCTTAAAATCGTTTGACACTGTCTTAATTAAATGTGTTCTTCTTTACTACTTATTTGGCTTAACTCCTGCATGGAGGTTGGTTGGTTTATAACTCTGAGTTTCTAAGATACAGATTTTTAAAACTTTGCAAATGCAAATACACTCGTGCCAATGTTTGATTAATTATGTTGCAACAACAGAGAGACAAATAAGATAATACAAAAATAAATGTATTAAGGCCTAATTTATAATTTAAGGAAACACTTTTACAGAGTAAGGTCAAAACTAAACTCAGTTTTGCATCAGAAATCCCCTGTAAAGTCTCTCTTAATTGCTTCCTTGAAATAGAAGCATCTTTATTTCAAATATTTCATTGTTTTCTCTCAGCCACATCTACCATAAAGGTTATATAGCTTTAATTCCATACCCCAACACTCCTTCCCCTGTTCTTCTCTCTCTCTCCTCAGCTAATGACTATTTTCTTTCCCCCTTGGCCTTCCAATTTTTTGGTATATTGGTTATTTGCAAACTATTTTTATGATGTTTGAGATATAAATATATATTCTATGAGGTATCTATGTGTGTATAGTATTTATAGTATTTCAATTATCTTGATTCATTAACACAATAGAGAGTGTGAGTTAAATTCTTTCACTGAGAACAAGAAAATTTAAGCTTCATTCAGGGCTTATGTCTTCAGATCATCCTTTAGTCTTTTCCCTTTCTCCATCATCTTGCCTTTCCAGCTTCACTAATCTCACTCCTTTCTCCCATTCTCATTCTTTTCTGCTGCTCCTTTTGCACAGGCTTTCAAAATTATGTGAAGAAAACTTCAGCAGTGCCCATTACTAAACTAAGAGTGCCATCGAGATGTGCTTATATGACTTCCTGACGGATCAAATCAACTGTTCATCCACAGTAACTTCCTGGTTCACTGTCTCTTCAAAAACTTTTAGGGAACATAAAATGAATACGCTCTTCTTCTTTGGCTCAATGTCGAATGGAAAAACCACAGAGCCCATGAGAATTATACTGTCGGAATACTGGGGGTTTGGCTTTTGTTTGGGTTTTTTTTTGTAAATCACAGTATTCAAATATTATAACAAAATAGCAATGTGTAACTCCAAAGGAAAAGAGACATTCATGTTCTGTGACAATGGGTTTAAATTGTGAATTCCCAAGACATCGCTTATGTAATCAGTTGTAGCAAGCTACAGCAACTTTTTACAATGTCAATGCAGGCTTCGTTTTCCACCCTGGTTCCCAAAGAAATTAGGTTTATGTGCAAAAGTCCTCATTATTAACTTCTGAATCTCACGCCAAATACAGCTGAACAGGACAAGGGCAGGTTAGACTCAAACATTGCAATTTTAAAACTCATGGAAAAAAAAGATGTTCCAGTATTAGGCTGACTGTGAGCTAAGCCACACTGATAGACACAGAAGAAATGAAACTTCTTGTTTAATTGCTCAAGCAGTTAATTGTTTTGTAATGTGATACCGATCCGGAAACAAGGACAGATACCTCCCACCTGAAATTCCTACCCTGGGATTTCCCAGTGAAGGCAGCACTAGAACAGACAATAGACACCTCCAACAAGAAAGAGGTACTTGTAAACTATAATGCCTTAGCAAACTCCAACGAATTCACAATTTGACTCCCAGCCCAAAGTGCTGTTTTCTGCACAGTAATAGGGATTACTCAGGAAACAGAAATTCCAGAGGGCAATACAGCCAGCTGTGACTGGCATCTCCTACATGGAACTCCTGCTTACCTTTAAGCCTTGCATCCCTTGCCAGCACAACACCTGCCTAAAGATGCTTGGAGTTTAAGCCCTGACACAATGAGTAAACACAAAAGATGCGGTGGCAGACAAGAGTTTCAGGCACCCGCCAATAACATCACACAGATTTTGCCAGTAACTTTCTGTTGGTTGGCTTCAGATTGAAGCTGAAGTAGGTTCTGGCTGCCAGGAGATCTGAAAACTTGTCGCGTAGTATTTAAGTATTTATAACTGCTTAAACAAATTTGTTCTACAGCACTGACAAAACAAACCCTGTAGCCATACCAAGTTTCTCTTTTGTAGGCTAACATGGCTATATCAAGGTTAGCAAATGAAGGGTAATAGATCCAAAAATTAACTTTCTGCTTCACTACCAATTTAGACACTAAATTTTTGCTTTTAGATCTTCTTTACTATGCAAGCCAGCTTGCAATCTATTTCTGAACAGTGTTATTTAGAATTAATATTTTTCCAACATAGATTAGATCTCAGATACTGTAAAATGAATGTTCAGAAGTCAACCAATTATGCTTTTAATAAGAGAGAAAATGCTGTAGTAAGAACTACAATCAAGAAGAGAAACTGTTTTCTAAGAACTGCATGCTGCAATGTTAGCAGCAAACTTACAAATATACATTTACATCCTCCCGCTACTAAACCAGAATACCGTGTGGAAAACAACAGTTCCAAGCAGCAGTCCCCTCTATAAAACTGATCCCAGGTTTTCAAAGAGACTTCTACAAGGCTCCGATAGCAAAACAAGAGGGACCTCACACGGATTTACAAGCTCTCTCATGTACATTGTGGGACGTGCCACCTCCAAAGTGCTCACCGAGAAGACTTTGCACCACTGTTCACCACCTTGAGAAACACACTAATAGTCAAAGCTCCGTCCTGCGCTTTTCTGACACACTGGTTACCCCACACCACGAAGTCACGGAAAGGGCCGTGAAGTGCAAGGCTTGGCCTCCTGGGCACTGGCAGTGCTGGGAGCGCTGTCAGAGGAGCTGGCCCAGCCTCTTCCTTTGCCAACGCCTGCGTGAGCTCCTGGCTTTCACCAGAGCCACAGGTACCTCCAGGCACTGGCAGGTTCGGAGGCGGGCAGGTTTCGCACCGGTGGCGGCACGGAACGCCCCGCTGGGTTACAGGTGGGCAGCTCTTCCACCGCTCTCTCCCCGAGGGGCAGCGCCACACGACGCGGGCACAGCAGCGCGTCCTGCCAGCCCCCGGCCCCGCACACGCCCCAGCTGCCCGTGCCCCATTTACCGCTCGCCGCTCCGGCACGGCGGCGAACCCCGACTTAGGGGCTGCTCTCCCTCGCCACGGGAACAGCGCCTCAGGCTCCCGGCTCCGGGCTCCGGCCGCGGCGGAGCGGGCGGCAACGCCCCGGGAGCGGCAGGTCCCACCTGTTACACCCCGCCGCACTCACCAGGTACTCGGGGTACTCGTACATGTAGGTCATGCTGCACCGGTTCTCCTCGTAGAGAAAGAGCANCCGCCATGATGTGGAGGGCGCTGCGCCGCGCCGGGGCCGTGAGGGGGCCCGGCCGCTCGGCCCCCGCAGCGCTCCGGCGTGTCCCGGGGCCAGATTCACCCCCGCCGGAACCAGCCAGGCCGCACCGCGGGGTCGCGCACCTTGCCGAAAACAAACCCGCACAGGCTCCTACAGACCCTGCCCTGCGGGGAGCAGTTCAGTGATAAACGTCCATAAAGCTGCAGGCACTCACCACCTCAAAAGCGCTGCTGGTGATTTGGTTTTGGTTTTGTTGTTTTCTTTGTGTGGGTCTTGTTTGTTTGCTTTAAATCAGGTACTTCTAACACCTTAGTATCTGTCACTATCTTTAAGCGCTCTGCTGCATTTTAGTCCCTGTGGGACTGGTGCCCCAGCCCGCTGCAGAGCAGACCCAGCAGTGCGGGTGGTGCTCACCAGGGAAAATAGTAAAATATTTAATAACTAACTAAAAAAAACCCTTACTGTGGCGTTTTATTTTGTTCCCCCACCTCCCCCGAACCTACAGAGAAAGCAAAATCAGCTTTCTAAGGCAGGGGTATTTACATATGAGGGAAGTACGAAATAGCAATACATGCAGTTGCATTTTCATCCTCACTACTGAATGAATACCTAAGCCTCCCCGGCTCCCCCCAAAGAAACAAAATTTACTCCGTTTTCCAACAGTATTGGTACCATTTTTATTTGTAAAAATAACCATCTGAATGCATTGCAATAGTAGCTTACAGTTAGGGTTCTTTATTACATTAATACAGCATTCAGTAGTTGAAAAAGTTATTAAACTGTGCTTGAGAAGATTCAGGTTGAATTCCAAGTCATTCACTGGATTTAAGTTTTTTTCTCATTCCATATGTGACATTTACCCAAGTCCTTAAACTTCAATTTACAAAAGCAAACAATACCGACAAAACCCCACCGAAACCATCGAACAATGTTTTATATAGTTTATTACAAATGTTATGCAAAATATAACACTGGCACCAGATGCATATCACCATGGTTTGTAAAATATATTGCACATGCTAAAGCATAAAATATAAGACAAAACCTACAAAACATAAGATATTGGCTTTAATATGTAGATCACTGCATAAGAAATGCATAAAATTACATTTTATACACACACTCAAGATTGTCACTAGTTTAAAACGCCCTTTCCTATAACACTGACCTAAGATTTACTTTTTGTGTAATAAGAAAGCATTTTCAGCACTGCAAAAATTATACATTATTCCTATAGAAATTTAGCATATTAATTTTCATTTCAATGCAGGTAGAAGAAAAAGAAACACTTTATACATTCAAAGAAGGTCTGAAATGAAAATTTACCGGTAATATATTGCTTTTATAACACTCAAATGAAAAAAAAAAAGACAAGTTTCACAAAACATTTCCATTATACACAAATATAAAAAGGCACTCTAATATTTCTTACATGACTAAGAATAAAAATCACAATTTTTTTTTTTAAATCATCCTCAAATACATAACCAAGTTTCTCAACAGTACAATGGATAAACAATTCATTTCACGTGTTTGTTCTAATTCAATAACCTGGCAGTTGTTCACTGCATAAAAGTACCAAACACATTTTATGGTGCCCTTTTAGTAGCGATGAACAGAAATCCCCTGAGCTATTTCACAGCAATTTCAGGCAGTCCGGAGGTTGTAACTATTTATGAGAGAGACTTGGGAGCCCATCCTGCTCTGGATTCCACCTGCAGCTGTGGTTAAAATACAGGATGAAACGATCCTGCCAGTACACCTGGGCAGGGAGCTGCCCCCCACCAAGTGCCCTCTGCTGGGTGCTGACACAGAAGTTGTCCATGTACTGCAAGTTGCAGGATCCAGGGTTAAGTGCAACAATTCTGTATGATTACTCTTGTAAGAAGTCCACAGAAAGGCAAGGAGATTATTTACAAGAGTAACATCACTCCCATGCTTAAATACCTGCCCTAAACTACACGTTTAATTCTACATGTGATAAATTACAGATGAATGTGCTAGCATACAAAAAAGGGATTCTGGTAACTCACGAGAGATGTGGGACAGGCCAACACTGAGCACTTCCAAGTGTCTCGCTCATGGCAGTTTTCCTCCTAAATACAGCACCCTCCAAACGTGACCTGTGCAGCGCCCTTGAGGTGCGAGCAGAGCGCGTGTTCCTGTGCTTTTTGGAATGCTGCATCCTGACAGCACGGTAGGGTTCCAAGGGTAAAGGTTAGATTTGGTGCCTGGAAGGACCGGCATGCCTCAGAAAGAAACCTCTGCTTCAGGGGTGCACTAAGAGGCAGCAGCTGTTGCACTACGCAGTTACCAGTGTTACGAGGAATCGCAAATAGAAAAAGTTTTGGTAACTGTATGGTAGCAGGTAAAAGTACTGAAACTTTTCACATGGCTGCTTAAAATAATATAACAACTCTTTATAAAGAGGGCTGGTTTTCTCTTAATGAAGCACTGTCACGTAGGACAGTGTAATTTTCTGTATTTCAGGGTGAGACTTACAACTAATCCTGCCAAGGAGCCTGCCTACATTTCTGCTTAAAATAAGATTAAAATGCTGATTCTGCTGTTAGACAGGTGGCAGCTATTTCCCATATGTTTGTTTTCAATGCCATCATTCCACATAAAAAACCCCCAAAATTTGGGATTACTATTCATTTTGGATCAGGCACCACTGAAAATTTTAACAATTGATCTCTACTCTTATTTTCAGTGTTTTAAGTAAGGTGGTTATTGCTATTCTGCAATTTTTAAAAGCAAAAATGCTGAGGAAAATCAATTAAAATGTTATTTGGTGCTATTTCTGAGGAGAAAACCAGGGGTTTAGGTTCTCTGTCATTCTACTGTAGAAACTACAGTGTTAAGAGAAAAGAGGGGGTTTTTTATTGTAAACTTTGGAAAATTCTTAATGCTCAAGGAAAAAAATATTCAATTTTAGTAAGGCAAAATAAACTTAATATATAAATATTTTTTCCTAATTAAAGAACTGAAACCTGCCAATAGATTTTCAACAATTCAGTGCAACAGGGCTAAAAACTGCAAGTAAAATAAAAATTCTTACTTTTCCTTTACCCTGCCAAAAGCGAGCACCGAGGAAGCTCATCTCACCCTCCGAGCACAGACACGGGCCTGAGACAAGCTGAGTGTGGATCACAGGAACACCTGACTCCATGCTCTACCACCTTCTCTTGCCTCTCCACCACAGCTGCATGGGTTTGCTCACCTGTCTGGCAAGGGGCTGGATCCCTTTCAAACAAAGGAAGGTGTTTTGCTTTCTGCTTTTACCCAGCACAGCCAATGGACCTAACCTTTGCATTCCACACAGGATGGGCACCCTCCCAGAGTGTATCCACCCTTCCCTTTGTTCCCCAGGCCCTCACTCTTGCCAGATTCACATTTCATTTCACGTCATGCCAAACAGTATGCATGAATGCTAACTAGGAGAACAAGCCATAGTTATTTTTCCTGGGCATTTGTTTCATTTCAAATAAATAGAAACACATTTACATTAAAAGTATATGAACATATTCTTAAGTCTGGAAAAAAACCCCACCTGTGGTCAACACATCATCAGTTAAAAATGTCAACTTGAAACCTGTGTCATAAAATGTAAAATTCACCCAAGACTACTATTACCTCAAAAGTTTATATTTTTATCGTTTAGAAAAAACTACTTCATTATGTCACTCACATTTGAAGAAAAAAAATAAAAGTAGCAAAGTCTTCAATTTAATTACTGAAGCATTTTGGTCCTCTTGGTACGGCTGGTTAGTTCATGATAGTTTTTTGTTTGTGTTTTTTGTTTTTGTTTACAAAGTCTCATTCTTCCTTTTGTACATCTGTTGCAGAGGAGGGTCGGGGTCCATTTGACCTAGAAACTTTGGCAGAAGGAGTAAACATATTCACAAAGTTGACACTGCTTTAAAAGCTGGTGACAAAAGGCTTTTTAGCATCTATCTCTGGTCCCCTGCATGGTACGCTGCTATGTTTCTGGTGTTTGGTATTTCAACTTTTGGTGTTATGCTTTCATTGCTTTACCTTTGCTCTGTTAATCCAAACACTGGCAAAAGTATTTTAAAATTCAATACTGTTTGCAGTCAAAATATGTTATTTAACCACAGAAAAGGAAAAAAGTGCCATTTAACTTGGCAAATCATGATGAACTTTTACATACACCTTTGTCTACACCTGATTTCTCCCTCTCTCCCCTTTTTGTTTCTGGTACTGGATTCATGATTAATGGCTCAGGTGACAGAAACATCTAATGACCCTAATTCTGTAGTGCAAATAAACCATACACATTTGTGCTGAATTGAAAAAAAATAAGGGCCAAGTGATTTCCATTTTACAGAAGTGATGTCCATGGGAAAATGTGGTGAGATGAGCAGAATTTGGCCTTAAGAGTTAACAACTACATTTTTCTAATTGTGTACTGCAACTAAGAACTGTAAAAAGTGCCTTCTGTTTGTTTAAGTGCTTAATACAGGCAGAATGTAAAAGATTTCATTTCCTGTAGAAAAGTAATACAGGCATTTTTAAGATTACAACTTTACCTTTGGTTCGTGTAAAAAAAGTATCTAATTCACAGAGCCCCTGGAAGCAGGAAACAGACAAATGTAGGAAAGGGGTGATGCTCGAATCTGTGAAGGCTATGCTGGAAATAGGATTGTGTACTAAAGGTGCAGCTAGAACATGAAAGAACTCTTTACAAACAGTTCCCTGTTTATTTGTGCTGTCAAAAAGAAAAAAGGCATTTTCTCTTTTTCTACTTAAAATAAGAGGTAGAGACTTTCCACAGGGGCACTTTGGGCCTAAAGAAAACATCAGGAAACTGAAAAGCTGCAGAACTAATAGGAACTAATAGAACTAATAGGAATATGTTCCAGTAAATCCCTCTAATTTTGTTATTAAAAGGCTTGATTCTCATCAACACTACAAATCTTTCAATACCTACTTGTCAAGAATAATAGTTAAGAATATAACTGTGGGATTTAAGCTGTTTAAAAAGACAAAAATTAAAGCTGAAATGAAATAATAATGAAAAAAAGTTTTCAAATACCAATGAGTCAAAACGTTTCGGAATCTGAATCATTTTCATTGTACCCATCCTCTGTTCCTATGTTATTACTCAAGGGCTTATTGTAAGAGTTAATGCTACCCATAGTGGAGCCATCGCAGAGGTGTGTCCTGCCCAAATTGTCTTTTTTAAAACAAGCGAAGTTGAAAGCCGTCACTGAACTGGAGGGAGAAAAAGGCATCATGGTAGCCAAAATGAGTGCCAGGCAGTCAGCCACGTCTTTGTTAGGAGCACAAGCCAGGGCTGGCGTATGACCTGGGCACAAACGCAGACAAGGCAATGGTTAGTACTGAGGGCACCCAGGGCACCCAGCATTCCTCAGGTACATCTCTAGGGACACCGTGGGGAGATGTATGGGGGTTACACATGCCAGGCAATGCTGTTACTCACTCACGTGGGACATGCTGGGAGATACACGCTGGGGGCACTGCAGTCACCGGGACCACAACAAGCACTGCTTGTGTGAAACCAGGCAGCAAACAGACTGCACCAGTGGAATCAAAGCACTTGCTAAACACAGTTCTACAGCACAGACAGCACGGTCAATACAGAACACGGGGAGTACAGCCACAGGGACAGAAACTGGCATCGGTTTCTGTGCGTATGAACGAGCCTCATTCTGAGAACAATGACTTTCATTGAACGTGAAAGATACTAGTTTTAAAAATTTTTGATTTAATAAGCAATTTTAAAGGTTGTTGTTGAGTATCTACTCAACTTGGAAAGCAGTTTATTTAGGAATTAAATTATAAAAGAATTAGACCAGTGCATGGGATACGTGGATAGCAGGTATGACTACATGGATGTTTAGTTACCCAAATGTATATCGTGTTAGAAGAATAATGGCTGTATTCAGCAAGCATGGCATACACTTCAAATACAGAGCTAATATGACTCCAGTGTCAGTCAAGCGAAGGACTGGGGAGCTACTAGAAGCTTGTCTTTACTGCAGTTTAACTTGGCTCCTGTCCAAGCACTGCCCCTAAAGCAGCTC
This sequence comes from Dicrurus megarhynchus, assembly GCA_013399195.1. Classification (NCBI taxonomy): domain Eukaryota; kingdom Metazoa; phylum Chordata; class Aves; order Passeriformes; family Dicruridae; genus Dicrurus; species Dicrurus megarhynchus. The sequence continues at coordinate 287,262 of VXAD01006414.1, forward strand.
TTCGTGTACAGGAGCCCTGGAAGCCAGTGTGCTTATTATACTTGCTGTCTGTACATTTTACAGGCTGCTGTGCAGAACTTCAGCACTTTCCAACAAATCCTCCTTTATGCTAAGAGCTGAAAAATTCTTTTGCAGATGGTTAAATCTTAAGCACTGCAGCAATAGTGATGTGAGGCAGTGGCCACTTCTGGTACCTACTGCCTCGAGTAAGCCAAGATCTGCAGCGCAGATGAATTTGGTGGGCAAAAGTGAATACAATTTTGTTGCAAACTACCCATATTTAAGCACTGACTGCAGTCAGTGCATTTCCTCTTCCACTGAGTTCCAAGTGTTAATATTCTTTAGAGCTGCACGTGCACCAAGATTCTACTTGAACATCTCTCTTTTAAACTGTGCATGCTGTTCCTAGGAACACCAAATGTGTATAAAATTTAAACTTAAATTTAATTTGTTACATACAGATTACCTGGACCTTTATGTACTATTTTAAGCATAAAATCTGTGGTTAAAAGCTAGTCTGGTTCATATTTCTGTCCCCTATCTCTAAAATGAGGTTAGGGTCAGATGACTTCCATGGAACTCATTCATGCAAGTATAGCTAGGTAGCATTTGGTTTATAGTAAATATCACTCAGTTCTTTTAATCCATAGATCTCAAATGTCCTGCAATGATGGATGAGTAGTATTATTATTACTTTACAGATATAGAAAGATGGAGGTACCAAATTGTTACATTAATGCTGTGAAGTTAGTATTGTAAGAAAGACCAAATTATTTCAGGAAGATATTTTTAAAAACTGTAATTGTAGAATCATATCCCTCTATGGTTCTTTGCAATATTTAGCGAAGGACTTCATTGAAGTGTGAAGCAAAATTATTTAATTTAGTAATGAATTATTTTATGAGGCAACAGTAATTTAATTGCATCTTGGATTAGGTCAAATAATTGGCAAGCACGAGGTTTGATCTCAGAATGGGCTGGGACACACTCAAACATATGTTGATGGTTTTCTTCCTACCCATTAAAACATGCGCTGATTGAATGCAAAATCCTTAATTCTTCTGCAAGGTGTCAGAATTATCCGGTGCCACTTGCATGTTTAGGAAATTCAAGTTACCACTGCACTCAGGCATTAAAAAAAGACTAGCTGTTGACAGTACATGCAAAATGAACAGTAAAAGGGACCACCGTGATGTTTAGAATAGATTTTTATACTAAAGAAAAATGAATAGTATCTTTTTAATTTTTTTAAATAGGTACTCACACAACTCAGTGTCTGTTCTTGGAAGGATAAAAGCATCAATGAAGTCTATCATCACCTTTTAAGTCTATTGCTGCGGTCTGTTGTAAAATTACCTGCTGGGTCCTACTGAAGACTGTCAAAGTGTATCATTTACTTACCATTTTCATCCACTGCCAGGACACAGGCCCCTTTGGCCAGCAACTCTTCAACCACCATCTTTAGGCCATTTCGTGCAGCAATATGAAGAGGTCTACAAAAACGTAACAACTAAATTCAACTCCAGTTTACAACAGATTTTCTAAACAAAGTTAGGCAATGCTTAAAGCATACCCAGCATCTGAAAGAGAATATTTTCCTTCCGTGGATCATTAGAATTACATTGTAGACACTACATATTATTGCAGCCTTTGAAATAAAAGTCTATAAAATAGATGTGCAAGCACACAAATACTTAATACTTTCTAGCCTAAAGACCTTCTTTTAAAAGTTCTCATTTTTGCGCTGTTTGCAGCACACAGTTGATATTTAAAAGGAAAATGAATCCAAGGCTGAAGAAATGCCTGTGTTCCGTCCTTAATTCTGGCTGCTACGGACTGTTCAATATCATCGTATTGCCTTTTTATCCTTGAATATTCAACTGCTAATCTCTGTTACTGCAGAGCAGCTGGAAATTAAAAATAACCATTGGTTTGCTCCTTTCCTGGCCCAACACCCAATGCTCCTGTTTGGGGACAGCTAGCAGGACAGGAAAAACATTTTCATATTGGAAGAGGGGAAAAAAGGGCTAAGATGGAATGAATTCTTCTGCAAGCTCTAGGTGATCTGTCACCTGAACTCATATGGTTGAATCTCCTATGGTGGGATTCCCCCATGCCAACAAACAGTTGCAGCTGATAATGTATGCTATGTACAGGAGTTGCACCTAAAATATCACCTAAAAAGCCTTCTGAGAACTGTATGTACCACCTGAAGTCTACGTAAGTCTAAAAAAATTATTTAAATTTAAGTAGAAGCTCAAAAAGCTAGAAAATGGCAGCTGTATACTTATATATTCACATGATTAATAGACATTTTGATATAGTCTTCAAATAAATTACCTCATATAATTTTTCCACCAGATCATGCATAGAAATGGCATCAACAGAATCAAAATTAAAAGTGAGAATGCAATACAATTTGGGTCATTTTCAAGGGAAAGCATTCCAAAAATTCAGAAATTAACTTTACTGTTCTAGGAAATAATCTGATGAATGAATTTGAAATGCTAAACTGGAATATTCTGGTAAATCAACTGAACTTGAGAGGATCAGGCTATACTTACGTCTGCAATGCATTATTTTTTGCATTAATAAGGCTCTGTTCTTGTATCTTGTCAAGTATTAACAAGGCACATTTTTCATGACCCTGTAGTTGGGGAAAAAAACCAATAGTGTTAATTTGCTGAGGAGTCTGAAACTGAGGCAAAAGGAATGTTACATAATAAAAGTGAAATTTAATAACTCAAATTGAAATACAAAACACGCTGCTCAGTAAGATTGTGTAGAAGGTGAACTATGGGAGCCTTAAAATACCGTTTTTGAACCACCACTGCTGGGATGTTTTAGCACATTTAGAAATGCAGACGTTCACCTGTCTTTCAACCCTGCATTCATTAAATATGAATTCACTTCCTCAGCTTTCAGAGAATTCTGCGTTTTCTCTTGAGAGAGTGTTCAGTGGATGATTTATCAGAACTACACAGTAACAGAGAATGGTTTCATCTCAGAAACAAATACCATACTTTCTGGGTCTTTAAATGCCTTTCTGTATTATTAATGACCTACTACAAAACCCCTTCAGTGTGAGAGGGCTCTAACAATGGAACTTTGGGAATAATACAGATCTGGGCCTTATTTCTGATCCTGTTTCAGCACAGCAAGTTGCAGATGCTCAGCCTACAGTCCTGGCAGGTGAACAGCTGCCTGAAGGACCTTGAGAATTCAGCAAGGCTCATGTGTCTGCAGAAACTGGAGTAATATGATCCCACAGGAATCCAATCTGTGGATAGGAGCAAAAGCAAAGGCCCAGGAGAGGGAATCCTGTGGGCATTTTTTCTTGCAGAACTAGCAGTAGAAATTAAGGAATTAAAAGGAAGAAGGGGTAGGAAGAGACACCATCACCCATCTAATCAATGCCTCTGGTTTTACTCCTACTTTGTTAAGCAAAAATTTTGGGCTCCTTCCACAGAAATTGTAGAATAATAAAAAATACTTCTATTTTTCTTTGTTACTGAACCTGTTAAGCTGTTTTACTGTGAGATTGTCTGGTAAAACCTTAAGGGTTTTCTTTACTTCTCTTAGTGTAACTTACGTATGTTTCAGCTGTCATAAGAGCCATCCCTATTTCTCAATGTACAATACTTTAAAACAGACTAGAGAAAAAGCTTGGAACAATGTCCCCTTCCTCACCACAACATTTCCATTGCAGAAAAAAACCTGGGAGCATAAACACACACACATTCATACAGACTGATGAGAATAAAAGCACAGAAAGGTCTTCAACTTACTTTACTGCTAGCCAAGTGCAAAGATGTATTCAACTCCTTATCTTTTAATGTCAGGTCAGCCTTGGCAATATTCACCAAAAAGTCTGGGGTATAGAGTAGAAATCAACAAACAAACCAAATGGGCAGATGAACATATCAAAAGAGAGGAAAAAAATTACTATTTCAATGTACATGTGCATACATGCTAATCAATTATGGCTTTATATGATGTAAGCCTTATAATCATGAAAATAAATTAGTGAGTGAGAACAGACTAATCTTGTGCAGTTAATCAGCAAGCAAATGTGGAGCTAACAGCTTGTTTGTGGTGCCCCAAACTGTCAAACATACATTGATCCTAATTTATTTATGAACTTCCCTATTTGCAGATCAGCAAATTTTGCCTGAATCACCTCTGCCTGAGAACAACTGTGAATCCTTCTTTGAAAGGACTAAGGGGATATAAAGAACTTGGGATGCAGCCTGTGCTGTTGAAGCTAGAGAAAAGGGAATTGTGCAAAGCCCATAGGTCCCCAGTCTGTATGGCAGTAGCACATAGTCTAGCCTGGAAAAAGCAGGTAGCTGCCTTTTCAAGAATGGGACTTCCTATAAGACAGGACAGAAAAGGGTTACATAATCTTTTTCACACATGCAGCTTTACTGCTCCAAAAAATCAAGGAAGTAAACAGGAGAATAGAATTACTACTCCCCTTGTGCTCTCTACAGTATGCTCTTAGGAGGCAATAAGACTCAAATTTGTTATTGCAAATGTTCACCCAGACTGCAGAGAAGTAGTAGTGTTTTTAATGGGTGAAAAGCTATCTTCTTACAGAAGGATACTATCCACACAATTTCTTTTCCTTCCTCGGTTTCCCCGGGATAACAGCGATTACCCCTGTGGGGCAGTAAGTGCAGGAGCAGGGGGACGCAGGCAGGGCTGCACTCACCGACGGCGCCCACGTGGCCCTTGTGAGCGGCCATCATGAGCGGCGTTCTGCCCGCGCGGTCCGCGGCGTTCACCTGCGCGCTGTGGCTCAGCAGCAGCTGCAGGCACTCCACGTGGTCGGCGAAGGCTGCGGCGTGCAGGGGCGTCCTGGGGGAGCAACACCCACACGGCTTTTGCTAAAGGACAATATTCCCACCTCCCCAAAAACCTCAAAGGGCATTTTATTTTTTTCCTAGGAAACTTCAAGTTATCCCCATAAGAAGGTTGTAGTAGCAGCAGCTGAATTAAGTTAAATTATAGTTCCAGCCTCCAAAGGTGGATACGATAGTACGGAGATACAATACTGTGAAGAATCTTGTATTAGCACCCTATTTATTTTAACAGAGCATACTGTGTGAAAAGCAGTACAATCCCTTGTTCTTATTAATCTGATTTTATATTTTTTTTTTAGCAAGCCTCAGTTGGGAAGAACTATCAGAGAAGAACAGATCCATTATTTTAAAAAACTAAAATATTTTGAATTGTAGTCAAAGATCCTGCAGTAACAAGCCACAGTAAGAGCAGTATTATAAAAGTCAGAGGGAATCAATCCACTTTGAAGGTTATCAGTTTTTACAAGACATAGACACTGGAATTCATTCGCTGTGGCTCTTGGGCATTTTGGGTCTGAAGGGTGACTACTAGAGATGTAAGATAATTGGTACACAGCCCAGCTCAGTGCTGCTTCAGTTTTGCTTATCAGCAAAGGTGAGGTGCTCTTACCCTCACAGAATTAAGTAATCACTATTACTGAGGGTATTAAATTTGTTTTAATCAACAGAAACAATGAGTGTTCACTTTTTAGAATTTCAGCAATTTTAATTAAATATAGAGTGAGGAGATTCTCAACATGACAAATGAAGGATTTGGCTGAATGCCCACCTCTTGCTGTAATAGTATTATTTTGCTGCACAGATATTTTCAGTTGCATGCCCTGAGAATGCCAACATAACACAAAAACTATTAATGAACTACTTTTCTGTATGTACATAGTGTCACTCCATTTAGCAAAGATGAATATTTTTAAACATTTAACGAAGAAAAACGGTGCAGGGAAACATCCTATAGCGATAGCCGTTCTAAACAAATAAAATACTATTTCTTTTATATTTTTTTTCATAGGTACTCTGACACTGACTACTTCATCATATTCTTGCTTCAAGTGAGCCACCATTTAACTGTGCTGCAGTGTAAACTGCTGTCTGAAAGAGTCAGCATGACAAGTCTTAGCTCAGCTATAACAGATAAAGATTAGTGCCAGAGGTTCAGAAAAACTATGAAAAATACTAAATGGAGTAATGAAATGCAATTTGTTCAAGGAACTATTACCTTCCTTTATCATCTTCACAATTGACAATGCTGGCGTCGATGGCTCCGATGAGTAGTGATGCACAGTTTTCATGATCATTGATTCTGCCAAAGAAAATACATTTTTGAAAAGGTCATGTCTACATATTTTTCCACTTTCCAATATTAGTTTACTTGACTTCCCATTGTTATTTCTTAGTGGTTATTTCTAAGTTACGTGCCTTTGTCTTAATGTTTTCAGTCACACTTCTACATATTCATCATCTCTCCTTTTAACCAAAGTGCATCTGCTACGATGGATTTCAATCCCTAATGCAAAGCTGATCCTTAATTCACTGTGCACAAAGGTAATTTCAAAGTCCAGAACAAAGCTAGGATTAAAACCTTAATATCTTAAAATCCTTCGTGTGTATGTCAAACACACCTGGATGTGGAAAGCACTCAGTCATAGACACTTACATGTAGAGAGATTTATTCTGATGTTTAAGGTACTGAAACCCACATCTCTTCCAACTCACACACTTAGCACTTTGATTTGATGGATGTGCTCAGTCAATACTTTTTCTGGTTATTACTAATGTGTCCATTTCATCATGAAAATGAACAGTATTTATTTACAGTACTGGACACACAGTAAAGCTAACACACTTCCACATTGGATTAGAAGTGGTTTTCATTTTAAATTTGCATGCATGCTTCAACGGTACACATTCTAATAGGCTTGGGAATTGCACACTCATTTAAAATAACATAAATATTGACTTTTTTTCAAAGCCATCACTAGAAATTCTGATTTAAAATACTGTGTTTCAGCCACAAAGAATTTTATTTCAGGTGATCAGCTTTAAAATCATTTGCTCTTGCAAATAATTTCCAAAAAAGCTCGCTTTATTCTCATTCTGCTACTTGCTGCAGACATATCCTAAAGCAACATGCATTTGTTACTGGAGATTTCTACTTACACAGCACAGTGCAATGGAGAGAAGCTATTACCATAGAACTTGTGGAAAAGTTTTTGTTCCAATAGTACCTCTATGCAGTTTTCATGACCTGTGAGAGAACAGATATTTCAGTGTTGCACAAAGCAGGCAGTTCACTTAATTCATATTAGGCTTACACGGGTTGGAATTTAACACTTTTAAGTTCAAAGTTGAACATAATGTGTATATAAGCTCTTATGTGATAAACCAGTGGATTTGTTTTATTTTAGGGCAGCAGCAAGATGGATCTGGGTTAATATTAGCATTTACTGAAAAAAAGGAAAGAAAAAAAGGCTCTTTATAATGTGATGTCATGTATGTTGCATTACATCCAAAGCTTAAATGTCAATATTGAGAAGCTTTATCCTTATATTAAGTAACAAGTTCAGATTATCCAGTTTAGGATAATCAGTTCAGTTCAGAATATCCATCTATTCACATGGTCTCTTGCACCAACATGGTGACACTCAAAGGAGCATTCCTGGTTGCACAGATATCAATTTCATCATGGACATGAATAAAACCAGAATTTCATCCTGGCTTCTTGTGACCTGAGGCAAACGAGCTGCAAAGTCCCTGGGAGTTATCGCTGGAATTTCCCAGGCCTCTGAACCGAAGGGTGCACATAGTAAATGCTAACTACAGACAGCAAACAGGGGTAATTTGTCTCTTCACTTCAAGCTCCTCCAAGTGTTCTGCTGCTTTGTTACCACGTTTCCCTACAGATGAGGCCACCCTTGACGTGGGCAGGAGTCCCGGGAGAGCCTTACCATTGTAAGAAGCCCAGTGCAGGGGCGTGTAGCCCTGGTTGTCCTTCAGGCTGCAGTCCTCCTCGGAAAGTGCCACCTGCAGTAACTCGCTGAGCCACGTGGCGTGACCCCGAGCTGCTGCGAAGTGCAGAGGTGTCCTGCCTCTGGCATCTTTACACAAAATAGAGACCTCTTTCTCTAACAGCATCTGAACACATTCTTCATGCCCAGTCATGATCTGATAACAAAGAAATGAGTAAAGAAGCTGACATAACACAGTTTCTTCCACAGGAAATATGGATTGTGATTGATGCCCGTGAACATGAAATGGTCTGGGATAGGATTCAGCAGGCAGAGATTAAAGTCCCTTTGCTGACTTGCTGAACTGCTCACTGCAGTTATCATAAAGTTCTGTATAAATATCATCCCTTGCATCAGCTCCACATTGGGTAAGAAGCTAGGAAAGTCTAGCTTAGTCAAGCTGGACTAGAAAAGATTGGATCTGCCTCAAGTTTCACTGCCTCTAGAAAAAACTTACAGGACTTACTTGCACTATTCCAAGAAAAATGAAAGTAACTACTGGCCAGTTCTTTTAAAGAAATTATTTTCAGAATTCTTAAGCTGCTCAGTTACAAGAATGATGATTGCTATTATAAAGTGTCTAGAGCTAAAAAAAATAAAGTGGTCTAATCATTATTTTGGCTAATTAATTAACACAAATGTGAAATAAAAGCAAAGCATTACTGAGAGCAGATCTGTCTTGCTTTGTATCTCATTGATTATGCTTGGTCATGTTTCCAATCATTTACAGTGTTCTCTAGATTTAAATATCCCTGTACTTATAAGTGAGTTGTAGTCACAGTAAAACAAATAATAAAGGATTATAAAAATTAAGTCACCCCTCGGTGTAAAGCTGTGCATCCCAGGAGATCAGCTGCATCTACAGATGCTTCTTTTTCAAGTAATAAAGAAACAGCATCAATGTGCCCATATGCCACTGCAAGCATTAGTGGAGTTCTAGGAAAAAAAAACAAAACCATAGCAGTCATAGCTATAAAGTGACATACTGCTTGTCCCTGCTGACTTACACAGAGAGAAATCAGGAAGCCCTGCATTTCCTGCCACTCCTACCCATGAATCTGTTTCTTTTCACCATACTCATGTATGATACCCGAGTGAAGACCTTTTGTATGAAATTATTCAGATGTTTAACAACCAACTGCCATGACTGAAATAGTAACAAACCCACTTGTAAGCAGTTTACAGAGCAACATCATTCAAGACAATCTGTTCTCTTAATAACCTACAATTGCTGTGACCTCCAGTGACACACGAGTTTTACAATACCAAGTCTTGTGAATGCATGTCCCTGCTAGTTACAAAGATGACAATGACCCAAAGAGTTTCTTTTGCAAATGCTGCACAGTTGCTTCAAGGGGATGAAGGGACATGAGGAAAACATTCAAGCTAAAATTTGGACTAACATATCTTCCACTTTTTTCTGAAAGAGATCTATTCTCCGTCTATTTTTAGGCAAGACTAATACCATTTAAAATTATATCTGCAGACATTATACGTACATATGTTCCAGACACCCCAAATTAGTTCCTTAAACCATTCACATTTTCACTTAAAAATATATCTTTTCCTCTCTCTATAACTGCCATTTAACAAGCAGTAAAGTTTTTGTAGGAACATCTCAGATGCGTCACCTCAAATAAACACTGTGTCCTACTGCACCAGTCTAATGTACCAAATAAACCCCGGAATAGCAACGTTTTAGAAAGAGAAAGATTCTATAGAAACATCTCAGGAGCTTGTCCATTTTTTATTGAATCTGGCCCTCAACATCTATAAAAGATTGTTTAAAGTATGAAGCAGAGGCTAAGATTAATGATTTGTCCTTTCCACATGGCTTACATCAACTGAATGTGTACTTTGTAATCTGTGCCAAATTCTATGAGGAGAAGTGCAGGAAATACAGTATTTCAAATAAGTACTTTTTTGGTGAGAAATATGAGATGCTATTTGAATTACAGAGCTGGGAAAAAAAAAAAAAAACACGGAGAAAACTTACTGTCCTTTGGCATCTGTCACATCAGGGTTGTCTGCAACTTCCAGCAACAGCCGTAAACAAGGTGTATGGCCATTAATGACTATAAAGGAAAAAAACTATGTTTAATTTCAGATATTTCTCCACTGGAATGCTTATGGATAAGAAATGTCCTCATAAATAAGGAGAACACCATATAAGAGATCAATATTCTCCCAATTTTCATTTAACTTGTGCCAGTGAAATGGTGAGCTGTTTTTTCCTTGACCTCAGTAAGATGAGGATTGGTTCTCTTAGATACAAAAATCCCAAATGAGTAAAACAGAAATTGTGATTTTCACTACTGAGAAGATTTCTACTAAAGCAGACAGCATTTCAAAATCCCCCAGCCTGAGCAGACAGACAAGGCTTTCTGCACTCAGGGTTGGAACACAGTAAGAAGTACATTGTCAAGGCTCCTTATTTTATGTGCACTGTACAAGTAAGTACTTCAGTGCTGCTATGAAAAAAAATCTGCAAACAATGACCAGTGATACAAATACCATATTCATAAAAACACATAACGCCAGAGACTAAAATTCCCTTTGAGTTTATCCATTTTATAAAAAATAATACTTATCAAAAACATTTGATTTGGTGGTGTTTGGGGTTTTGGTTTGGTTTTTCCAGGGGGGGTGTGGTGTATTTTTGGGTTTTGTTGGGTTTTTTTTTTATGTAACCCACTGCTGCTAGGAAACAGCTCTGTGTTACTACATTCTGTAGGGCCCGACACTGAACTCCATCTGTGTCTCAGCTGGCTTTAAGGCTTCAGACTTTCATGGGATGAAGAGACAAGTATTTTCTTCTTTGAAAAACAATTCCTGTTCTCAGTAGATATATGTTGTGTTCTTATTACAGCAAGTCATGCATTCACACTGCCTACACCCTGGGGGCTGAGGCAAAACCCTTGGACACCACCTATGTCACATCATGCTGGCAGAGAAACCGGTGCACATCATCACATTTAAATTACTCATCCAAAAATAATCTTATTTGCTTTACCCAGAAAAATAAAAGGCATTTTTAGTTATTTACCACTAAGTAATGACATATACATAACATGTAAACAGTTCTGCAGGGCTGATGATTCACTGGCCTGTGAGAGGGGGGAAAAGGTCTCTCTCCCAGCAAGAGGAAGAGAAATCATAACTTGTTCACAAAGATGTATGAAAATTATTTTGGTAAACAAGTTTTAGAACAGATACTCCCAGAAACTCCTAGGAGCTGACCCAGCGATTGCTAAGCATTACAGACCCTACATGGAATGTTAGTTTTGCCAACAGACCTACAACACTAACACTAGGGAACATTTGCAATGGATTACCCAGGCTAGCCAGAGGAGAGGCTGGTGGTAATAAAATTACACAGGGAACATATAATTTAGGCAAAGGAAATTCTCCATGTTATGAGGTCAGAGGAACTCTATTCCCTCATGAGGACAGACAGAAAAAAGAAACACCTCATTAGGTGAATTCTATACTCGAGTCCCAAATCCCTTTACTGACACAAATCTGCGGAATCCTGTATCCAGTCCACCACCTGAGGCCTCCTGAGCTCTGTGTTCAGCAATTGTGCCGGTGTAATTCGAAGCAATGAGGGCAAACAAGTTTAAGGGGATGGGCACACATGCCGCCTTGTTTCTCTTCTCAGTGCACAGTGCTGCACGTGCAAGTGCTCATTTCGTGTGTGCAAATGCACACTGGCACTCAAGGGATTAATTCAGCAAGAATTCTGTTTGATTTCTCAAAATGCACCACTGGACCTCCCCCGCTTGCAGCACAGCCAGGCCGAGTTCCCAGCAGGTGGCACCGGGCCTTGCTAGAACACTCCCCACCAAAGCGCTTCCTCGTGGAACGGCACCATGGAAATCAGCACACGGCAAGGGCCTTTCTAGAGAGGGTGGTGGTAGAAGCTTTACTGCAGAGATAATTTCCACAGAACTCTGAAGAGCTCTTGAGTGGAAGGTTCTTAACGTTGTCTCAATGGATATTTACCCAGAGCGCACTTAACTCACGTTTGAAAGCTTTCAAATTTGTGATAGTTGTGAATTTCCTTTACTAAGGAGTTCAAATACTCAACCTGTCTGAGCATTACTTTCCCTTCTGCTCAGGGTACATGTTCCCTTTTGTGTTCTCCTTCCTGGGTGTAGGATTTTTTTGCCTTTTTTTTTTGGTTGGGCTTTTTGTATATGTGGTTTTTTGGTTCGTTTTTTTTTTTTTTTAATACAAATCTGACTTACTTTGCTTCACTGCAGATTTAAAGAATTTGTATGTCTTTACTTGTATGCCTGGGAATGTTTTTTAATCTGAGAAGCAAAAAGCATCATGGACCAGAAAAGTGTACAATGAATCTCCCTACTGGTTTTACATGAAAGGCACTCAATACTACAGTGATGGAGGTGATTAAAAAGCAAATTAAAAAGGAGGGGGGGAGGGGAGAACACAATCTGAGTTTATATGAAGGTAAGAAAGGTGTGTATTAAAATAACATCTTCTATTCAACAAATTTACTCAATCTACTCTATGGATTTATTCAACTGATTTATATTTTGAGTCAGAGCTGCTAACAAAAATATGGCTTTGTTACCATTTACTTTTCACAGTACTGAAGAGCTTTTACAGCAGTTCAGGGGTGATAACTAGAAACTTATGTCACTATAACCACATTTTTAAATAAATGCAAGTCTTTGCTATAGTGACAATGTACCAGACAAAGTCACACCTTGTTCACATCACATCCCAAGATATGTTTTAAGTAACTACAGGGAAAGCTCTTGACCAACACAGCTCAGTTTTGTGGCAGCACTAATATTGATTTCAATTAATTAAAACATCAGTATTTATCGTGGGGAGAAATGTGCTCAGTTCTGATGCAAAATTCAAGAACACAGGGCATTTTTAGTATGTAGCGTGGATCTATTACGAGCATTTCCTTCACTACTGCAGACAAAATTGATAAGTCTATTTGACCTCATGTTTCTAGGTTGCACTTACATGATCGCACACAGAGAATCAACTGATACCACTAGAATATAAATGGATTTCAATCTAAGCAAGATTAAAAGATAAGCAGAAAGACAATTAAGTCAGTCCTGAATTAATTATCCATGTGGTATTAATTTTCCTTCCCACTAGAGGCCACTGCTATCCTGTATGGAGCCCCTGCTGGAACAGCAGAGGAGACACATTCTCTTTGGCACCTCTGCATATTTACCTGACAGGTACATGTCAAATAATAACCTTCAAGTAAATGACAAAGTCTCCATTTCCCAGCTAATTTTGCATGTTACATAATTAACACCCCACACACGAGGAATGGAGCAGGCTGCCAGCAAGTGCAAGTTTGCAGGCTGGCAAAGGAGGAGGAGGAGGCCTGAAAGAGGGGGGTGAATTTCTGTGGTGTTGCCACTGGAAGTGGTTGCAAGTCTTGAACACCAGAATAATTTCATTGCCAATCAGAGCCCACATGTATTTTTCAGCCTTTCTTCCAAAGGAGAAGCAGTGAGGCAAGCGTTCCTTCCTCCCCTGATTATTTGGCTGAAGAACCAGCAAGAGAAGGTGTCATGAGGGAAACATCACACCTCCTGAGGAGTAGGTGGTAACAGAGATGTAAGGTAGAGGCAAGCAGGTAAGGGCAGAGCAGCAGTGATGGGGGAAAATATGGGATTCTGTGGGAGGGAGGGTCTGAACCACAGGGATAGAGGAAAAAAGATGAATGAAACGGAATAAAAAGGGTTTAAATGTGCGACATCAGCAAACAAGTGTCACTCCTCAGCACACGTGAAAATGTTCTTCCCTTTAGAAGAAATGTGCATGGCAGCAGTAGGTAAGTAAAGGTACCTGTTTCAGTGCAGGGTTTATACCACAAGGGCAGCACAAGATCACACTCACCTGAGGCATGGAGGGGGGTCCTTTTGGTGACATTGTCCTTTACGGTGACAGAAGCACCCTGGCTGATGAGAGCTTCCACACACTCTGCATGTCCTTTAAATGCAGCCAAGTCCAGAGCAGTGCGTCCCTTCTCATCCTTAATATCCAGATCTACCAGAGATTGGAGAAGTACCTCCAGAGCTTGATGATGACCATTATAGGCCTAGAAGTATGAAATGTGTCATGTAAAGAACACAACTCCTGTCTTTCAAAGACCTTTCATATAAATTGTGAATAAAATCCAGCCCTTTCACTGTCTCCTAAATGCAACAGAAATCACAGTTTTCTTGATTCCTTATGACTCTCTCTTCAACCTGAAAGGATTTTTCCAAATTACACTGTACCCAAGAAATTAAAAAATTCCTAATGTTTAAGGAAAAGAAATTATGATTCTTGATTTGCTCTAACCTTCTAGCACAACCCAAAGTTAGGAAATTTCAGGCAATAATTTGCCAATCCAGCACAGGTCAATCATCAATTCATTTTTCACATGCCACAGTATCTCTCAGGGAAACGTTTGCTTCCAAAACTAGATTCACTAGAGAGATCCATGGATTATCACCTAACTGGTGCTGAATTCGGCACATGTGCTGGTCTCCAACTAAAGCGATTCTCAAACCAGATTTTTGTGCAAATATAAACACAAACTTGACCTGCTGTTTATAGCTGATGCTTCATGGAGAATTCCTGCCATTTGGTAGAACAACTACAGTGGACAAGTAGATGCACTTCCAGACCTACAGCCACACTGGGGCCAACAGCACAAACACAGGTGGCATTGCAAAAACCCAGTGGACAGCGCCAGAAATTGGAAACATTTTGTTCAGCTTTGTAGGGCCTGTCCTCCTCCCCTCACTGTCAGACTCACAGAGAGCATCCTTTTTATTTACACTCAAATGTATAATTAGTATTATCAGAGTTGAAGCTGTGAACTCTCCATGCCTGCAGATATTCAAAATGTGATGGAGCACAGCCCTGAAAAAATCTGCTGTAGCTGATTCTGCTTTTACCACAGAGGTGGGACTTGATCTCCAGAGGTCCACGTCAACCTCAGCTATTCTGTGATTCTGTACAAAATATCTGGGAAGAGGAATCATGAATCTTGATCTCTTGGGGCAGGGGAGCTATTGTTATCTCTGAGACCACATGTGCTGGATCCTGTTGTGATATGCCAGTCTCCATAGCATTCTCACAGGGCACTGCTGGTGCTTAAAAGCACACTTCCCCACACTCTGCTCTGTACCTAAGAGTTTTTTTGCACTGCACCTCTCCACCAGAACATCAGAGAATCTCATTCCATGATCAATGCCATAGGCTCAAGCTCTGGCCCCGTATCTATAAACTGGTTCTAAATACAAGAGGGAATTTCCATTTAATTTCACTTCAGTGCCTGTCATCTTCTTACCCAAGCGTTAGAGTCACCAAGAGCTTCAACTGCCAAAAACTTAATTAATGATTCCAGCCCAGAACCTGGCTTTGTTATATCTAGGCCTACATCCCTTCCCACCTTTTTCAAAACAAGCCTACAGTTAAACTTGCTTCAAAGACAGAGATCAAGGAACTATACTAGGAGACACTGATCAAACACTTCACACATCTCATACTTACAGCTAAGTGCAAAGGACTTTTTGTAGCGGCAGAATCAGATTCC
The DNA here is from genome assembly GCA_013399195.1 of Dicrurus megarhynchus. NCBI lineage: Eukaryota > Metazoa > Chordata > Aves > Passeriformes > Dicruridae > Dicrurus > Dicrurus megarhynchus. The sequence continues at coordinate 302,723 of VXAD01006414.1, forward strand.
TCAAACATATTGTTAGTTTTTTCCAGAAGCTGGAAAGAAAAAAATAAAAAGACTTCAAACATTTTTACATGAGATAGGATAAATTTTCACGGACTATAAATCTATAAATCAGCAAAGATATATTTTGGCCGCAGTAATTATTGGAGGATTGCAAAGTATTTTCAAGCTTTTCTGCGCAGGGTAAAGCTATAAAACCAGTTTAAAAGATGGTCATGAACATCCTTACCCTGATTAATTAGTCTCCATGAAATCCTGGGGCCTGCTTGAGTAAGAAAGGAGCTCTCAAAACAATGGACTTGTGGAATAGAGCCCTCAGTAAATTTACATTGGAGAAAGCTCAGTTTCATGATTACACAGCATATGCAAGCCATGTCTGAGACAGTGTTTTGGGTAATTCTGACACATAATTAGCACTGGGAATAATTATAACTGAGCTGTGAATCACTGATAAATTAAAAAATTGACTGAAAGAAGAATCTGCTCCTACAATGACAGTCTTCCAAAATGCAACACGTCCCTGAACTCTTACAAGCATCCAGTAACATCTAGTAACAATTTTGTATGATCCTCTTCATTTCAAGGGATCCTAAAGCATTCTAAGGCTTAAAACCAAGGGCATTTCCATCCATCTAGAAGGAGGAGCTATGGAAAAGCACCACTCCACAACAGGACATGAACCCTGACAACTCATCCAGCTGAGGCTGCAAAGAAAATCATCCACAGTGTTGACAGCACTACTGACAATTCAACATTTGTTGAGTAGCACTGCTCACGTGCATGGCCTTTTGCTTAATAATTACTCAGAGTTAGTCTCCAAAAGCCTTTGGGACTGAAAATTAGCATTTTTCAGAAAATCAGCAATGGGAGACTGTAGAAAAGAAAGAACAGCATCACAGGCAACTAAAACAGACTTGTTATGTTTCTAAGACCACAAGTAAATTTTTCAGTCTTTTTCAAGGTTTTTCATTTGGTTGGTTGGCTGGTTTGGGTTTTTTTAAGACAGAGTAAAGAATTTATTAAAAGACTGAAAAAGAAGAAAGGAAGTAAGTTTTTGTGACAATCTGGACAATTCTAGGCTATGGCAACATGGAAAATTCTCCAAAGAGACCATGAAACGCTACATGGAGCTTGCCTATGCTGCAAGATGATGGCATATCCCTAAACACTGATGTAGGCCTGAACTTTTGGTGTAACAACTTAGTCTGCAATAGACCTGTATCAATGATAAATTTATCCAAAAATCAAACTGGAATACAAATTAGCCTTAATAATGCATAAGGTGTTACAAATCTTTTATTAAACAAGGACAGTAATCTGAATCCTATGGAAAAGGTAGACAATTAAGCAGTTAATTTCATTTACTTGTATATTTTTTGCCTAGCAATATGTCAAGACTATGTGTTGATAAAAATACCAGTCATAAGCAAGTAGGTGTGCATATTACCAGGTAATGCAAATTTTAACACTTCCCTACAGCTAAGGGGAAGGACAAAAATCAAGCCTCCCACCAGTTTCTTGGTAGGTTTGGGGCAGAGTTAAGAAACGCATTTGGTGTTGCCATGTGGAACCACCTCCAGTTAAGATACTGTTCTTCTCTTATATAAGAGAGCTGTGAACAGGATGAAGCAGTAGCCAGCTCTGAATATACAAATACATCTGATTTTCTCTAGTGAGTAAACAAGCTAAAAAATCCCACCAAACAAACCCAAGCACTAAGCCTGTTCCCCTGCCTACCAGGGATACTGGCCTTTAGTCTGTGTCCATAGAGCCAGCATAGCAGACTAATTGAATCATTTTTAATTACATTTGTCATCACATGTTGAAATTCCAGGATCAAAATCATAACAACAAAACACTTCCCTTCACCTGTCAGAAGGCTCCAAAAGTCTCCTGGAACAAGGCAGATAATTGCCTTTCGAATAGATGAAAAAAACCACACAGAAAATTGACAAAATTAAGGCTCTAAAGGCACAAATTGTGGGATTGGAGAGCCCCTCACAAAAAGCATCTCCATGGCTTAAAGTCAAAGCAGCTTAGGCTGGTGCAAACTAGGCTTAATGAGCTTATTAGTCATAAAGCTGAATGTATCCATCATAAAGTCAAGTGTAAACACAAATTTGATGGCAGACCTGGTAGCTCTCAGAAACAGAGCCATACAGTGCAAGAGGAGAAATCGTAAAGGAGAACAAGAAGAGGAAGATTAAAGACACAGCACTAATAATTTTTTTGGCTTTCCTTGTCAAGCATCTGTTTCTAACAATTACCATTAAGTCACTTGAATGATAAACATCATGTACAAAGAGATAAAAAGTACCAGGTCCAAGTTACCAAGAAATTCTCCAGTTTTACCAGTGTTTCTGTGGTTCTATGGATGCATTTATAGTAAATTACATATACTTGCTATAACAATACACAGAACAGTGTGTCCTTGGGGGACTTCGGTTCCGTTATACTTGGAAGAAGCTATCCATAGTTGCATCTGTTTTTAAAAAGGAAAAGGTAGCATTCATAATCATTTGCCTTGGCAGCCATGGAAGCTTAAATCCCACAGAGCTCACGGAGCAATCCCAGCGTGTCTGCTGTGCTGCAATCCATACCTGCCTGTGAAGCTGCATTTCACTAAAGACAGACAAATAAGCATGAATTACCAAGTTTATGGTTACTGGTGGCTGACTGGAGAATGTCCCAGCATGCTGCATTTCTTTTTTTTTTTGAGACTTTGAAAGTATGCCTTGTAGCAGATTGCATTTCTCTGTATTGACTGCCGCAGATTTTAGGTGGATGTCCAAATTGTGCCAAGACCCTTCATGTGAAATTGAGGGGCACTCTTCCCTGTGGTCAGGTCAGAACCTTTCTAAAGGCAAGGGTACCCTTCTTCTCTTTCTGCCTCTTGGGAATCCCCAGCACGAGCCCTTCCCTTCACATGACAGCACCATTTAATACTGTAAATAATTATTTTGTGAAGTCCTCTTCGGACTCGGAAACAGGAACATGAATGCTTTGGGAGGGAGATGCAGACTAAGTAAGATAAAATATCAATTATTCAGTCCTATTCTTACAAAGTAACAGCAGTACAAGGTTGCTATTATAAACTCTCTTCTCTTCCCCAGTTCAACAGGAAGATGAATAACTTTTACAGTTCTCACCATTTCATTTGTGCAATAAGGGTATTTACAGGCACAAGAGGATTTACTGCTCGATTTTATTCTGTGGTTATAATAAATGACTATATAGCAGAATACGGTGTGGGTTCCCCCCTTCATTTTTGGGGGGTTCAGGTATGCCAGGTAATGAGTCAGGATACTTTCTGTGATTGTCCTCATAGACTATAATAGATTCTAAAATTCAGCTCTGGTTTAAAATTAAAAAGAAGAAAAATTAAAAAAAAAAAAAAAAGCTTCATGGAGCATGTCAGCAATTAAAAAATTACTATTAAGCAGAAAAAGAGATAATACTTTCATCATGCATAAAAGGTTTAATCTACACTTCTCAAAGCAAGAGTCAAAAGAAACTTCAAACCATAGACAGTGAAGCGATGGGCACTATCCCAAACCCTAAAAGGGAACAGAACATGTGATCCTGTCCAAGCCATCATGCACTGGCACCTCCAGGCACAGCCATTTAAGTGCACTCCCCGTAGTTATGTCCCAGGTTTGTGCTAACTGGCACTGAAGTTAAAGGGACTTTTCTTGGAGAGTTTTACTGTTTTAGTAAGGCAGCTTTGACGTTCCAACACACACACTGCCAGTACTGCTGGTGAACCCCTGCAGTTGGGTGCTGTTAATGCTAATTGTAAAATGGCAAAGCATTACATTGGATGTGTATATTCTAAAAATGGCCTTTACTCTGAAAGGTTATTAATCTAACAGTGTTCAGAAATGTCCACACATGTGAAGAGCTGATCAAAAGGCAATTAAGACAAAAGAAAGAGGTGGACACTGCTGCAATAATTATGCAGCAATGCAGCTGATCACTTACAATGTCATTCAGAAGTGGCAATTAGTCATTATTTTTAATGGCACTTTCTGAACTGAATACAAATATATCAGCTAGGTGTCACCTTGCATCTCATATTTCCTGATAAATTGCAACAGATAATTGTCTCTGCTCCGGGAAAACATGCCACTAACAGCTTCTTTTAAATAAATGCTTTTCCAGCAAGTAGCCAGCACAAGATTGAAAACCCTCATCAGTTGTTTCTGATGATATATAAAAGAAAAATAAAACTAACCCCTGTACTATTTCATATCAGGGAAGCACATTTTAAAATATTGGAATTATTCCTGATTGAAAAATTCAAAGGTGAAGTGGTACAAACCTATCCTCAGGGGAACAAGCAATCCCATAAGCTCTCTCCATATTCATAAATACAAATGGTCAAATTATTTTAATTTGATCAGGTTAAAACCAATATGCCTCTTAACCCAGTGCTGATGCTTTCCTAAGATCAGGCTTTAAAAACCAGATTCCTCAGTATTGACATCACTTTCACTCACATGCACAGATATGGGTGAAGTTAAATTAATATATCCAAGAAGTATTTTCACAAGAGCTTAGGCTGGCTGAGCCTGAAGATGTGTTCGTAGTTTCATGCAGCTCCTCCAGTACAAAGTTTATGTATCCAGTACCCACCAGAACAGTCACCACCATGCACACAGGACACTTACCTGGCATGTAAGAGAACAATGTTCAGGTCTTTAAACATATCTAAATCTGAAAACTTGAGCAGGCCTCCAGGCCACTGGCTGTTCTCAGCTGGGGCACTGATCTTCTGTTGGAGCTCTTCCATTCCATACAAAATCATTTCATGTTAAGCCATAGGAGTGCCACACTCAGTGGGTCATAGAGACAGGTGATTGTCACCCAGTGAGTATTTATACAATGCAGGACAGCTCCAAATGAGAGTGAGAGATCACCCCCAGTACCAGCCAGCGTAATATGTTGGCTACTCCTTGGGATGTAGAAGTCCAATTCCTTTGTCTGTCAGAGCAGAGATTTGAACGAGGACTTTCACACCCAAATCACATATATCATGTTGCTTTCTGGCCAGAAATTCTACCTCAGAGGATCTGTAAAACCTCACACTTTGCTTTAAGGACCCTCTTAGCCAGTGAAACTTTTGCAAATGTCATACAGGTGTTCAAAAAGTATGGGAAAACTTATATTTAGAGAAATTATTATCCTTAAAAATTTCCTCTTTAGATAGAAAACTTGAGGACTGGTGAAATACAGTGACAGTCAATTTTTAAAATGTGCATTTCAGTATTCATTTTGCTACTCTCCTCTCATTTGAGCCTCTACTCTGAAACACACACAAGTACTTTTTAAATTCAAGCTCACTTGTAGCCACATAATTTACATTTCTTCTCCAAAACACTTTAAAATTGGCCACAGACTTCCAGAAAACAGACAAGTGTTGGTTCCATTTCACATGACCAAATGCAAAGTGACTTTAACGTCCAGGGAAGTGTCATGCCAGCCAGGTACGTGCACATACTGGACTCACAGCTCCTAAGACTGACTGAGGAGAAGCAACAGCCTTGAGCAGAGCTGGAGCCTGCAAGCAGCAGGAAGAAGGAAATCCAATGGAAGCAGAAGCAGCACACATGCAATTGCTTCATGTACATGGCATGCTGGTTAAGAGTTGTGATTCTTCTTCCTCAGGCTTTACCAGAGCGAGTACAAGGATTTGCAAAATACTAAGAAGTTTAAAGAAAAATACACAACATGCAATCACTTTTCATTTACTCACTATATCCAATGGAGTTTTGCTTCCAATCTAATTAAAAATGTCAATTAGAATTAGAAGAATTAAAGACAGGAACACTCAAGTTAATGGTAATCTGAAAAGGTTTCTTGTTTTATTTTTCCTGTACAATAACTGCATTGCAAGCAGTGCATGAGCAGAATCATAGACCTGACCCTGTGTGCCCCATCCCTACACTGCCCACCCCCAGAGAAAATAACTCCTGAAGCACAGCCACTGTGGATAGATATCAGTTACATTACTTCCTAAGGGGGGAAGGAAAAGTGGAAAATAATGAGAATGTTTAAGACTAATCTCCTCAATAGACAAAAGACAGATCAACAGATACATAATACACACTGTGGGAGGCTTTGCTTAATGAAGAGAGATTGCTTTGGAAACCCACAAATACCATAAGCCAGTGACAATTTCTGTCTGAAAGCCTGCTCATGCAGGCAAACATCTTTCCTTGGATAAATAAACCTGACTGCACCCCTAAAATCCCAGTGACCACAGCTCTTTCTGAGCTAAATGGTCTAATGCAATCCAATAATCCATGATCAAATGTCCTTTTCTTTGGATTCAGTAGATTTGAGCGAGTCAGATGTTCTTCACACATAACATTTAAACACCACACACACAGAGATACAGACAGGTATTTAAGGCAACAGCAGAAGTCCATGACCTATTTCCTAACTGAAGGAAAAATGTCTCCTGAAGTTCTGCAGTGGCCTTGTTGCTCTCTGTCAGAAGAAAGCAGATACGTCTTGCTTCTCCACCCCAGGAAAATGAAAATACAGACTAAAAAAAGACAAGATGTGTCAGAGAGACAGAAAATAAACTTCAGAGATGCTCAGCTATACTCTATCCTACAAGCCACAGTGCCAGCAGGGTGCCTGGGCAAATGGTAAATTCCTGCACTCATTGAGTTCCTATGCAGCATTAGCTTTCTAGAAAACATTTTTAGAATCAAAATTATCTAGTTTCCAAAACATAAAATCTAAGCCAAACTGCACTTCTATAAACTAACTTATATCATTGTATCTAGCATATATGGGCTCCTGTTGATTATTTAAATGGTGAGTACATATTGCACTAATGCTGACATCAAAACTCAACCAATTAAATCAGTCTACCACGATTCTAGAACTGACAGACAAATTAGGTTTATTAAAGTTATTTCTGAGCATTAGGTCCCTAAGTTCTTCTCCTTTTTAGAATCACTTAAGTTAATGACTTTGTGCTTCTCTGCTCCATGTGGGGAAAGCTCTCTCAGAGCCAGGTACAAAGTAATTCATTACACAAGACACTGCTGCCCCTGGTTTCAGACAAAATGCTCCCTTTAAGAAAGAGTGTGTTGGTTGTGGAGACAGACAGGCAATTATGAAGGAGAAAACCCAGGTTGTATCCCCCAAATAAAGAGATCTGGGTCAGAAGTAGGCCTAGGGGCTGCCTCTGGACAAGCATCCATGCCAGATCCCCATGTGGCAAAAGGATTTGTAACACCTATCCCAGCCACACTTGTGATTCACTCATCAGTAATTACCAGTGTCCTGCTCTCAGATGGATGAATGAACAAATTTGTTTTGATAGGAGACAGATAATTAGCAGCAGCCACATTGAAGATTTATGAAGTGTGTGATTTCAATTTCTCCCCAGGTTAAGGAACCAAGTGTTTGAAGGCATGGCTTATCTGTCTTGCAGTGCAAAGCTGCTCTGATCAAAGGTGTTCCCCAGCCTCTCCATTCCCAGCGTGGCCTTGTGCTGGCCAGGCACCTCCCTCTGCCCCTTCTCCCCAGCACACACAAAGGGATTTGCCTTTTCTTCTGGGCATGGCTTTTGGTTAAACCATGCTCTCCTCCCATCCTCAAATGAATTAGCCCCTGTGACGATTCAATTTCTATTAGTCAAAGAGTGAATTACATTTGCTCATGGAATAAAGAGGAGAGCAGATTAAAAGAAAAAGTATACATCAATTCTCACAGTCAGATAAGAGATTTCACTACAGGAGACAGACATTTAATTCTGTTTGCCCCACCATTCCAGAGAAACCTATTTTTATCAGCACAAAGTGCTTGACTGTCTTTCCAGACAGAATTTTAATGTGAAATTACAATTTAAATTCCACTCTTTTCACACCAATAAAGATCTTGTGATAAGAGATCATTTCAATGTAAAAAATCCACAATATTTTCCTTCTTTTCAAAGGAGTTTGGTGATGTGATCAGCTCTAAAATACCAGGTAGCAGTTGTGACCGGTATCACCGACTACCAGCAGCAAAGTCAGCCCCAGCCTAAACTAACCTGAGGTTATTTTTAGAAGCAGGAGGGCAGATTGGAGTTTCAGTGGCTTGCAAGCACACGTGCCCACCATTCAGCCTTTATGAATGGCTCCCTACAGATGGAGAAACAACTGAGGAATCTGCTGCCACTCTTCTCCTTTTAGCAACACCACATCATTCATTGCAGGGCAACCACACCACTCATAATCCAGACAACCGAAAGGCCCTCCAGGAAGAAAGCTTCTGTGGTTGAGCTCTGTGGTTGAACACACAAAACATGAATGTTGTTTGGGTCAAAGATATGACCTTTTCACTCTTAATCCTTATTTCTCCTAATACCTCCCCACAAAGAAAGGTAGCTACGTTCCAGCCAAGGTATTGGGCTCACAGTAAACACAAGTCAAAGAATGAAACTATGGTTCCATAGATAAACCAGCCTTTCCCTAAACTGCATTCAAACATGTAAATATTTTATAACGCTGAGAAACTGCAGTGCTTAAAGCACAGACCAAATTCCCCAGTGAAGGAAACTCCACTGGATACTGCATCTTCTTCTTTGGACTTACTTTTTAAAGCGAACATTTATTTAGAAATAAGCTCTTTTAGATATCTGTTTAAAAAAACGGGGGAGAAGGCAAATCACAATTAATCTTACAAGGTCTTTTATAAACTTGACATATTCTGGAACATCAAAATAATTCCCTAACATTTTGCTGAAGTTTGGTATTGTGCATGTAGAGAAATACTAGTAATCATTATTCATAGAAAAACAAGATTATTGTTGCACCCACCTTGGCTTAGTTTTGACCAGAATTAAAGCTCCATATTTCATATGAACTCTTTCATCTAACAAGTTTTAGGCCCATAAAGAACTGTCTTGTTCTAGAGAAGATAATTCCTAGGTATTTTCACTTATCAGCTATCAACAATAAACAAAAAATATTTACCAAAGGGATAAAATAGTAAAATAACAGCTAATATGGCACTGAAAAATAATGGTTTATTTACATAATCCTGCCTGATTTTGCTTTCAACCCTTCTGCCATCCTGAATCACAGCATTGCAAAGGAATCAGTGCAATGGTGGTGCCTGTACCAACTGGTTAGTCAGTTATCAAATGTAAAATTGTTAAACTCAGGACTTGGTAACTCATGACAAAAAAACTGAGTCAGCTTCTTCTGGCAGTGGGTGCAAAGATGACAGATCCTGGTCCTAATGTTGGATGAGCACAAATGCTTTCTGACACATTTAGCCTTTGTATTCCAGAGAGAAAATGAGATGCCTGTTACCCTCCAAATACCAATGGTAAAATCCTGGTCCCCACAAAACTCTCAGGCACACAACAGTGGTCCTGTGCATGCAGAGGACTAAAATTCATGGCAGTTTTCTTCACCATTGTACACAGAACAGCTGTGTGACTCTAACTCTCTAAAAGATGCTTGACCTTGGGATTCCATACTGCAGCTATAGTCACAAATACAGGAAGACTGACAGGGAAAAACATGGGAGTTTTTCTGTCCAAGTATAGAACAGTGCACAGCTGTCTCTGGCCCCCAGTTTGCATTTCACCCCTCCAGAGCTAAAAGAAAACCCAACACCTCTGACATGCACTGCATTGCCAGCTCTTCTTTTTGTCTGCCAGGCCTAAGCAGCACCAGGATTCAACAGCAGGTTGACTGGTACGTGCAGGAAATGTGCACAGCAACAAGAAAAGAGAAGAGAGGGGACCTTGCTCCATACCCAATCCATGCCTCACAGCACACAGGGACTACGATAGGGAGCCTGAAAGAGAATCCCCAGCGGAGATGCTCCCCCTCCATCCCCACGGGCAGAGTCACCAGAGATCAGTGCTAGGAGAAGGCAAGGCTGAACTCACTGCCACAAGCAACAAAGGAGCAGTGCTCTTTTAAGTGTCCTAAATCTATATGCTTGCGGGTGGGAGCTAAAAAGGCTTAACACCCCACCTGAAATTCTGCCCCAGGCCTGCCCTGGAAGTTACTGCCCCAGGTTTCCAAGCTGCTGGGACCAGCTGCAGGCCAGCTGCAGCATCCCCTGTTGTGGCACACGTGGCGTGAAAGCAGCATGTGCTGCGCAGAGCTCCTTCTCAATAACTAAATACTGGACTCTTCAACACAGAAAGAAAGAACCAGACAACACGTAACACTCAACAGCACACAGTGTTCCCACTAAAGCATGAATATCTAAGACAATTTTCCAATTGGAGCTTATTTTTTTGAAGCAATGAAAGTCAATTTATATGTAATATATACTATATATATTATATAGTATATATAATGTATATAGTAATAATACATATAATATATATTTTATATATAATTTTGGATCACCCTGTATATCAAGCAGTTAACACTCATCTTTATGACACTTTTACAAGTCACAAACATCTATAAACCTATTCTATACATCTGCCAAATCCAATGTTTGGCTAAAAATTTTTGGCTTCTTATAAGATGCAATTACTAATCACTCAGACCCAGAATATTAAAAAAGGAACAACCCAAAAAAACCCCCAAATCCTCAGTTACGTTGCATATAAGGTTTATCATGATTATGGTAAGTTTATCAATGTTGCTATTATTTCACCAGAGACAAAAAAGAAACTGCAGGTATGCAGTTGGCAAAAGTTATTTACTCCCTCAGTATGCAAGTCAGATAAAGTGCCAGGTGGATCAGGCACATGCACTCATTTACCAGGAGCTGTCCATTACTCCTGGCACACAGGCACACACTGGGAATATTTTGATCGCAGTTAAAATTAATCTGTGCATACATAAACGCCACTGGAAGACAACCCTTAAGCACCAGGTTGTTGAATAAGGACTTGATTATCAAGATGAACATGTTTTTAAGATACATCTAGGTGCAAATATTTGAGTTTACTGCCCCATATTGCAGGTTTTCACAGATTTCTCATTATCCAAAGAGCTGCAATAGTAGCCATGAGGGGAGTTCATAATCCTGGCACATCGATATCAGCAGACAGAGACTTCCAGAAGCAGGCACTCACCAGTTCCAAGCACTGCCGGTGCCCATAGGCAGCAGCGTAATGCACAGTGTTGTACCCCTCCTTGTCCTGGATGGATGGGTTGGCATCGTTCTGGAGAAGGAACTCTAGACACCTGTGGACAATTCACTGGTGTAAACGTGGGCTCACAATATTCAACAGACTCATCCCTTGCTGCAACTGCAGGTGGCACTGAAAACTGGCAGTGAATCCTGTATTTTGAGCAGCACCTCAAGTCACTCTTCGCCAATAGCTCCTCACATTCACCATGTTTTTAAACAGAAAATCCCCACTCATCTTTGAGGATCAACTTCATGAAAAAAGTCTTCAACCTAACTCTTGAGGTTACTCTAGATTACAAAGCTGATTTTCTATTACGGAGCCTGAAAGACTGTGTACACATGACATAAACAGCCCGGAACTGCTACTCCTCACATAAAAACTCAGGTATCAAACAACTGGCCTCCAAACATGCACCAGGGCAGGCTGGAGAGCAAAGATTTAACTGAGTTACGTGAATATGTTCTCTTCTTTGTCGGCTTTTTTTCAATCATGTTTTTCAAAAGATCCCTTTTGCTCTTTCTAGCTCTTGCCACTTTCTCTTATAGCACCAAGATACCATCTTTTTGTTATTAGTGCTTTCTTCCCTAGCCTGTAATCTATAGTGAATGTAAGGCCATTATATGATAAAGGGGATTTTTCAAAAAAAATCATTGAGCAGATAGATGAAAATGTTAATCCAAGTGAATGCATTGAGAAAGCCGTTGGCTACTTCTTTTTGCAATGTACACACTATGATGTGCATGACACTAAAGACACTGCACGATACTTAAGTGCATGATATTAAAGAATTATAAAACTACTGAAGCTGTACATTTTCCGTTAAGAAACTGCAACAAGCACAGAAACAGAAATATCAGGGAATATGTGCACAGAGAAGACCATGGACCTTATTTTCTTTAGGTTAGCCCTCACTGAAGCCAAGCATTGTGTTTAGCAGAGCAAAGAACGAGCAAGAACAGAGCGCAAAACTGCAAGCCAAAGCCGTGGCATTCTCCAGAAATGAAGTCCCACTGTTTTTGTGACACCAAACTTACAATGCAGCTTCTTTTTCCTTCATCTCAGTGCTTCTTTCAAGTTCTTCAGCATTTTCATGGGAGTTACCTAAAATATTCTTTCTTCTTAGCACAGAGGACAGAAAAATGCAACTTATTCTCAAAATATCACACTGGTGATTTTGATGCAGTCTGCCACCCATCCCCAATCTCCTCTTCAAGGAGCTGACTTCCTCCAGCCAACAATGAGGATTATACAAGTTAGCTGAGTGCACTGCATGGGTCTGTAGGTAGTAAGTTTTGCAAGCTATGGAGACAACCACAGTGTGGTAGTTTATTGTCCCACAAGTCAATACCAATCAATTTTAAATTTTTTAATTCTGTTTTTATCAGATACATTTTGACCATCACTTTCTAGAATCCTTCTGTTTCTCCCACAGCAATGTTGTGCACTTTTTTCCTTTCCAGAGAGTAACTCAGGATTACCACACCTTGCTTCCTCCTGCAATAAGCTGCTAGTTCTTCTCCAGCATTTAGGATTTAGAGCAGCTTTAATCACTGATACTAAATCAGTCTATCCCGAGTCTGCATTAGCTGACTCGCCTCACTTTCTGTCAAATATCTTGGCAACACTGTTTGATCTCCGGGTCAGGTTCTTCTCCCTGCTCATTAACTACCCACATCCAGAGTTAATGATGAATATTCTTTGGAATGAGATTGCCTGACCTTGGATGTTTTTTGACATTCAGCAGAAAAAAAAAATTTTGCTGAACTATAAAATCATGGACTGGCAAATAGCATTTCATCTATGTAATAAGGCTTCGTCCAGAACATCTCAAACTGAAAAATTTAATGAGAAGAGAGCATCACCACATCAGAATCAATTTAGGTTTGGACTGTGAGGACAAATAAAAGCCATATACTTCTGCCAAAGTTCAGGATGTGACTAAAGTAAGCTTTTTTTTTAAATGGGGGACAAAATAGATAGATCCTGAAGTTAACCAAGAGCTTGTTTAAATGCAGGAACTTCACCTACCAAGAACCAAAAGCTGAAAAACACACACTGAATCATCATTCTCAAGCCCCCAAGTAACACCTCACCCTGGTAAGACAGAATTAGACACAGCCAGTGGTGAAAGCCTTCCTACAAGCCTACGCCGATTTTCATGCCAAGCACAGACCTCTGACGACCCTGCCTCCTTGTTCCCAGCACTGTTCAGGTTTGAGGGTGATGGGGAAGACATTTTTCATATCAGTATTATCACAGCAAATGATGAAGAAGCTCTCAAGGCTCTCATGTGGCATTCAGGACTCTGCCATGAAGTTAAACCAAACTTCCCCTGCCATGGCTTTGAGGTGGTGTTCTGCTGGGAGTGATGCAGCTGTACTTTTACCAGACCTCGCTACACAAGAAACCAAAAACTAGTTCCTTAATGTCTAGAGACACTGTGAGACAGGAAAGCATAGCATGACCTAAAATAAACACAGGTTGCTAACAGGTTTAAGAGAAAACTAACAGGATAATTGAGTCTGGTTTACACATAAGGAAGAGATTGCCAGAATGTTCAGCTATCTGGGAATTAAAATTGCAGTCAGTAACCACAGCATTTCTAAGTTTTGCAGCTGTTTTCCCCCTTTCTCACAAGAACAACACTGCATTCTGACAAAGGCTGTTCCTCAGACCTCTCTCTAAAAAGGCAGCCTGTTTGGACAGGGTGGGCATTTTTATCTGCTCTGACAGGGAGTGAGACTGATGGTTAGATCTATCCCACCTTTCCCACAAATCTGTCAAAATGCCCAAATGTCTGTCATTGCAGTCCACCTCAGAAAACCTCTCCTGCTGTCTCTTGCTCTATCCCTTCTGATGGACTTGCAAAGCAAATGCAGAAAATTCTCTGAGCTTAATCTTGTGAGGAAACCACACAGGGCAAAACAGAAGACGTAACACTGTGAAAATAGTTCTGTAGGACAGGGTGGCTGCAAAACCGCTCCTTCCTGCAGAGGTAAACCGTGGAGCTGAAATGCCACATCATCTGGGGATTTGGCTTCCAGTCAGAGCAACTCGCTGTGGAGCTATGCATACATCTGAGAGAAATTCCTGTGCTAGTGGGATCATTTTTTTGGCTCAAACGAGACAGCATCATGAAGAGACTAAAATGACACTGATTTAGCAAAACACTCAAAGCAGGAGTTCCTCAGAGGCGCTCTTACTTTCGGTCCATGTCAGAAGCAGCAGCATAGTGCAAAGGGGTGCGTCCCCAGTCATCTGTTTCATTAATATTGGCTCCTGTTGTCACCAGTGTCTCGATGCAGTGGAAATGACAATTTGCAGCTGCATAATGCAGAGGTGTCCTGGAACATAAGTGGCAATTTGTTACCTCATATTCCAACATGCACTGCAGAGGATAAAGACAAATCTTAATTGCTGCATTCCTACAGATGCCCAGCAGTCAATATCAACACTTTAATTTATGGAAGTTTAACAAAATATTGTGTTAATACGAAGTTCTGGTGCTGCTACAAAGCCTAATAGGATACAGATCATCAATCTGTGTCTTGCAAACAGCCTACTGCCTGTGAGAGCCTCTGTGGCTCTGCAGACACGCTACTTCTCCCAGCTGGGAGGCAAAGCACAGTGTCCATCACAGCATCTTGTTTAGCTGGCATAGCAACACCCATAGCAACGCTTTCCGTGGGGGGGAAATCCTCTAGGAAGCACATCAAATAGCAGCTATCCTGCCATCATAACCCAGGTGTTGTCTTGGGCACACCGGCACAAGAATTTAGGCAGTAAGAAAAAAGAAAACCTGTGATATTTTTAAAACAGAAAACTCAAGAGGGTGGGATGGCGTTAATGTATTTAACGAAGCCTGCACCTGTCTGGCTGGCATGGAACTGCAGCAGCAAGGGTTCTGCAGAGAAGGCCAAGCTACTTGATTTTGCTGCCATTTTTCATAGAACATATGATTTCCATTCTGAGGCGGCCTTTCTTCCTTGCCTGATAGATTCTTTCTTTTTTAAAAGAGCTTCATAATTTACCTACCTTCCACATTTGTCCTTCTTATTAAAATCTGCTCCACTGCTTTGCAAGAGTTTTATACATTCTACATTACTGGAAAGAGAAGTGAAGTAAAGAAAACAAAACATCAATAAAACAGAAGCTTACATCTGCATTGCCCCGTCCCCCAAAAGGAAAAAGTTACTCTAATAATTTTTGTATTATTTGCTGTGTAAAACCAGGGTACAGCCATCTATAATGTGAAATTCAATCAAACAGAAAGTGAAGCTTAAAAAAAAAGCTATTTTCTTTTTTTTCCTTTAGAAAACCTCAAACTTCTCTTCTGCAGAAGAAAAAAAAATATTAATTTTCCAAAGAGAGCACAGTAAATGTGATCAGTGTGTTTGGGGATTTTCAATGGCAGCTGTACTTTAGTGCTTCCCATTCTGACCTGGTATTTTAGAAAGAAACTTTAAAAGAAGGTTGTTGCTAGCTTATAAAATGCCAGTCTAATAATGAAGAGGTGACATTTAATGAAATCCACCCCCATTCAGCAAAGCATTCAACAGTAAGCACTTTGCTCAAGTCCTGTTTATTTAATGAAATATAATCACAAGAGTCTCTTTTAGGTTTATTCTGATAGGATTTATTGGCTATTGATAGATTTAAGCACATCTCCAAGCACTCTGTTAAAAAGGGGGAGTAGCTATTATAGAGATTGTCACATCAACACTGCATTTATAGAAGTGGAGGAGAATTCACCACACCCTGGCTGTTTCTTCATCTTGTTTAAAGCCAGGTAATTTTTAATAGAAAACAAATCAGCAGAATTCTGACATCTTTTGTAACTCAAGCAAATAAATGTAGGAGTCCAAGCCAGCAAATGACATAAAGAAGTGCAGCACTTTCCAAGACCACTTTTCATTCACAGGGGCAATAAATCAATCACTTGTGCTCACAATCAGATGAGCATACCTCTGAAATTCTTTTCCTAGCACCCATGCAATTCCCATTAATGTAATGGCAGTAACAGGCCTGTGTCAGGAAACAAACTAATGGTTTTTGTAGATCTCCAGCTATAGAAAAAAAAAGGGATTGGATGCAATAATGCAATATTTTTGTGTATGTTGATCCCAACTCTAAATTGCTGTTGCATAAAATAACGACAGAACACTCACCACAATGCACTAAAAGGAAAAACACTTGCTAGTGATGACAATCATAGTAAACCACTGGGAAAATATAGTTTATTTTCATGAGTCACTTTTGCTTCTTATTGAAGCTTCTCCTTCACTTTAGGACTTCCAGGATTTTTTTTTTATCCTCCAGGGGTGCAGCCTTATCAAAGAGGTAGCATCTGAACTATATTATAATAAGCTCCATCCAAGCAACTGTCATACCTCTTCTATTAATGTGAGAGAAGTATCAAGATGAATAGTACCAAAAGAGTAATAAAACCAATATTTGGATAAATTTTATTATGGTTTGTTTTTTGGTTTTTTCCCCCAAGAACAAAAACTTTGTGATATAGATTTTGGCCCACTGAGAAGAAAAAGCAACTTCCAGAACGACTGCCAAGTATTTGCTGTGGATGAGCATTTCTGCTTGCTATAACCACAGAGAATCCAAGGGCTGTAGCCAAGGCTCTATTTCAGCTGTCTTCTGAGCCATAAAGTATTCAAACAGAAGAGTCAAAACTCAATGCTTGCCAAACGTTGTGTCCTTTTGCTAGATTAACTTCACAGCACTTCACTGACAATTATCTGGAAATATTTAAACTAACTGGGGGCTACATTTACATCTTAAATTGAAGCATTTCCATTTTCACTTCAATTTCCATTTCTGCCCTCCCACCACTTTTCAGGAATGCATCACCCTGACAGAGGGACAGCCTTCTCACTTTCCAGTTTGGAGGACAGGGGTTTGGTTTTGGTTGGTTTTTTGTGGTTGCTTTGGTTTGTTGGTTTTTCTTTTACAAACTTTTAAACTTGCACCTGAAAAATGGGAGAGAGGGAGATGAACTGCATTTGGACTCCAAGGCTGCAATCTGGTGGGCACTGCTGCACAGCTGCCTTTTCGGACAAGGACGCAGTCCAAAGACGGAGGCCAGGAATAACTCCCCTGCCAGCAGCATCCCACGAGCTCCAGCTCCTCACTGGGTGTTCCCTAGGGACTGATGCTTCCTGGAGACTGCTGGCCCTCGGTGACTGTTGTGGCCCTCAGGCAGGCCTGGGCGAGTGCAGCACCCCTCTGAAAGCTTCTCAGGGGCATGGAGAGTTTTCCCCTCTGCCTGAAACCCAGGATTCAAATCAACCCAGCTCACCCTACACAAGGGCAGCAGCAAAAGAGAGCCTAAAGCGACCCAAATTACGACACCAGGCTGCTTTGCTTCCCTTGCACAGCAGCAAATTCCTCTGTGGATGGCACAGCCAAGCTGGCTGGCACCAAATGTGGCCCAAGCTGCCTTGGAGCAGCCCCAGGGGCAGGTACTCACCCTCCGGCAGCGGCCGCGTGCAGGCACGTTCTTCCGAAGCTGTCGGGGGTGTCTATGTCAAAGCCTGCAGACAGCACGTGCTCATTACTAAACAAGGACACTATGCTATACTTTTGTCCTAGTTAAACCACAAGAAACATCGCAGAGACAGAAAAATCAGTTAGTAGGGAAAAAAACAGAACGCAAGCAACTACAGTCAGAGAGAGGTTGTCACGGGAACGGCGAGCAGCCGCTTCGCTTTGGCAGCTCTATAAAAAGAGCCGCGAAGTCGACGAGCGTCTATTTCCGCATCCAGCTCCTCCACATCCCCGCTTACAGCCATGGGACAGGTGTTTAGGAGGCAGAGACTTATCAAGAGGACTGCGACAGCAGGACAGGAAGACAGAAAACACGAAGACGTGAGGAAGAACCACAGAGTCAGCCTAAACATGAATTGGGGCCATTTTTATTGCGTGTGGTTGTCAGATCGGGAAGAGGCTTCCAGGAGCACGTGGGGATATTCATCAAGATGCACAAGGCCAAAGATCTCAGCCTGACAGTGCTAACTCTGATCACCCAGGGTGTTTTCTCTTCCTATCTAGTGGTCAAGGCCAGAACACACCAAGACTTAATGTAACGGGGCATGAAATTACCATTTTTCACATTTCTTTTAAATCCTACAGGACTCAAGGGGGAAAAGTAGTTGTAGGACTTTTTACATGTTAAGTAATGAAGGAGTTTTCTAGAAAACTCATATGAGCTGGGTCAGGATTTTTTAACTCACAGGAACTCCTGCCTGGAAAAAGCAGAATTTGGGATTTGGCCACTGATTACTGACTCTTTTGAAATGGTTGCATACGCAAGCTCTGGCTTCTTCTGCTTTGGGCTCTGGTGAGGATCCCAAGACTGTTCTCTTGACACTACACTTTGACTCATTTTCCCTCTCATGCCCCCAGAGCTTTGGCTAGCCTAACTCCTTAACTGCAGATTCAGAAACACACTTCAGCTGCATGTAAAATACATCATCATCAGAGGGATGTAAATACCTGTGCCTGTGCAGACCCCAAGAAGATAATTTCAGAATTACTCCTTTGGGGGGCAGAGGGGAGAATCCCCAAAACAAAACAGGATTCCTACAGTTTGGAAAGGGGCTCTAAATTCCCTCCCTCCCCCAGTAAATTAGTCTAAACTCTCTGAACCTGCCAGGAGAGAAGAGCTTTGGGCATGAACAGCACAGGATGCAAGGAAGTACCAGCATGGCTCTGGGAAAGCCCCGCATGCTCTGGTGCACTGCCCCACACAGCAGCACAGGAAGCCTTTCATTTGAATAATTCACAACAACGAGTTGAAATGGGCTGCAAGCAGCAGAGACAAACACTACTCGAGTTCCAGGGACACTGGGGAATTTACTCACCCGATGACAACAATTTCCTGCAGCAGTCTGAGTGGGCATTCAGTGCTGCTAAGTGTAAAGGGAACATGTTGTGGATCCCACACCTGAAAGGGACAACAGCCTCATGAGAAAATGCAGGTTACCTACATACACAGCACATCAAAAGCTCCTTCCAGAAAGGCAACATTTTCTCATGCTTTCCTAGGAAGATTCTTTCTTGGTGCCTGCCATTATTTTTATCTGTATTTCCTTAACAGCCTTCTCGAGAGTTAAAAATATTCTGATGCAGCAAAATCTTGGCATTATGCTTTGAACAGAATGTGGCAGGATTGTTTCCAAAAAATCCAAGGCAAAGCCAAGGTAAGGGAGGAAGTAAGAGAGCAGATACTGCTTGGAGTCAATTGCCCAGTGAGCCACAAATTTCAGCACCAGCTACACACACAGCAACTGCCATTCTGAGGGAAATGTAAATGCCAAAATCTCCTCTACGTTATTTCTGAAACCCGTTTTTTTGCAGATGACTCTTCACACTTTCCTTTAGGCTGCCATGTCACAGTTTTCTTCCACATCCTAAGAACTAATAATCAAATTTTCCTATTTGTTCCAGCTACTCTCTTCACCTCCCCTTTCACTTTTTCCTCCCTTTAACACGACCCTCTTTTCAATTACATGATAAACTTCTCAGAGCAGACATGATGGGTAAGAAAAGAAAGGCAGCCTTTAGATTGAGCCTATCTATCATTAGTCTAAATCTGTATCAGGCAAACATGTAGTTTTTAAACAAGCTGAGCACTCAGCAACTTTAATTAATATCAGGAAATCATGCCAGTTCAGTCCCAAGCATGCCACTGCTTACTGTCTTAGAATACTTTTGGGTCTGGACATCTTGGTGTCTTTCATTCAGCATTGTTTTGTGTAAAGCATCTTGTTATTCTAGAAATATTATCCTACTGGCAGTTCTCCAAGTGCACATAAACACGGAGCCTCTGAAACCAACTAGCTTGACAAGATTATCATCTACTGCCTGCTCCAGCAGATATTTTTTTTTAAATTACAAACTCTGGAACAATAGCAGATGGATTCATATCAGTCCTTCATTTCTGCAAAACAATTGGTGGATGGGAGAGTATGTTCACCTCATGGAAGAGGATTTCAGATACAGATCCAAAGACAAAGGATCTTATCTTTCTGCGAGACCCACCATAGATCGTAATTACTAACGAAGCTTCAGACAATAATTAATGTGGATGTTTATAAAGACATCTTGCTCTCTCCAGGATTTTATACATAAAGGTATTTAATGAATTTGGGTTTGTTTTCAAAAAATTTGTTCTTTTCAGAATCCACAGGTCCAATCTTCCTCTGTCTTCACATTAAATGTGTCCTTCCTTTCTGCTTCACTACACTGAGGACTGATGTGTGCTGCTGTACAGATTTTAATTTTGCTATTAGCAGCATCTATATCTTAAGAGTAAATCTTTTAAGAGGGGATCTGACAGCCTGGTTTGAAGAAAACAGCGCAAGCTCCACTGAGCTGCTGCATCTGTACGAACAGGTTGCATTTTCTAGCCATGGATTCATTTATTTAAGGTAATATTGGACATTCTGTATTGCTGTGCTTCTCCCTACACCCATTTCCCTCTGTCTCCTCCTCCACCTAGTTATCTAACACAATATTATTCACCTTTTTGGTCAAGATTTCCACCCAGCAGATGTTTTGGCTGGTTTCCCCCAAAATCCACTATCTGCACATTTGCTAGCCAGTGTCCCACTTCTGCAGTGCTGTTCACACTGGTTCCTCCCATCGCTTGCACACTTTCCCTTCCAGTGCATTGCCTCAAAGACTGGCTGAGCTGCCTGCACTGGTTGTGAACAGTGCTGCAGAGTTTTCTTTTCTAAACCTGCTTGGGGAGCTCACCCAGAGTTATTTACATGCAGCACATACTGAAAGCACACTTAGCACAGGCAGTAGCATCGTTTCCATCTGCCTGGTATCTCTGAGCCAACTTCTTATTTCACTTATTTCTGCTGCTGGAAAAAGTATTTTATTTGATCAATGTTCCAGTCACCCAACTGTGAAATAGAAATTTCTAACTGGAGAATCCTGATTCCAAGAGTGGAGTGGGCTATCCCAGTGCATCTCATTATCCCTTAAAACCTCAAGCTAACAGACAGTGACTGACTGCACTGGAGAAAGAGAGAGGAAAAACATACACTTCTACTAAGATACCAAAATCTTCTTGCTGGCTGTATTAATAAAATCAAGTGACATTAGTTGAAGCCTGTGGAATTGCATTATCCATGTCAATTGAAGATCTGTTCCACCTTCTGATTTTGTAGGGTGACAACTGTACTCAACAAAGGAGAATGGGCAAATGTGTCACTTGCATAAACTTTATCAAGCAAATAAAATACTGAGAGCTGCAAGTATCCTCCAAATTCAAACCAAATTTGCATTTGAAAGCAGGGTTTCCTAACTAGGTAAGTAAAGAGAAGTCACAGATTTCTATGGCAGGTTCTAGGTAGAAGACAAATTATATTTTGGAGACATGGAGGTAATTGCCAAAACCCTACATTCATGAAATCAGATGCTGCTCCGAAATACCTGGTACAGATATCCCTCATGGCACTGCATTATCCTGATCTCATTATGTCCAGGTTTGCTATTTCCTTTTGATAGACCCTAAGAACCCGACCATAACTAAACAATACTCAAGTACTATACATATATATAAATGTACACACACACACCCCCACTTCATGTACATGAATACCACTGTTCTACATCAATGCTTCAGGGAAAAGAAGCAGTACTTGTACTAGTAACCATGCAAGTGGGCACAACAGGAACTTAGCAGAGTTTGCTTCCCCTCCACACTTCCCAATTGCTCCTATTTCAGTCCCATGTCACCCACCGAAGTACAGGACAATTATGCTTGTCCATTTTAACCTTCCCACTTCAGAAGGGGAGGAGCAGCTGTGTTTCCAGGCACTGGACATAACACTTGGTCCTTAGGAACGGCCCCACCTGAGGCACCTACTTGGCAGTATCGGCTCCGCTGGTTATGAGGGTGTTGATCAAAAGCTCGTGTCCGTATCTTGCAGCCACGTGCAGAGGGGTGTTACCGTCCTTATCAACGCAGTCGATTTCCCCTCCTGCAACAGGTATTTTTATACAGTTTGACACTGAAAAATTCAGCATGAACCAGTGACCACAAGTGCTATTTGTCTCTAGCGAATGCAGCATGAGCAGCCCAGCCACAGAGACACTAAATTTCCCAGAGCAAGGACCAGCACACAGCAAGCTGTCAGCTGTCAGCCACGGGTACTGGACACGGTCTGGCAGCAGCACTTGCACCTCCCTCTGCAGCTGCAGCAGTGGGGAAGAGCACTGGGAATGGGATGATGCACAGGGGTCAAGTACACTATTTGGATTTGCTGCCTATCTAAAGGTAAAAATGGATGCCCTGAAATAAACTGCAAAACAATCTGCTGAAACTGTACCCTCATTTGTAAAGGCATTGCCACTCAGCCTTATCTGTACAACAACAATGTTAAATAGAGCTCACTCAGGAGCCCAGCGGGAACACTCTACCAACAAACGTGTTGAGTGCTCTTTGTGTGTCTCACCAAAGAACAACAAAGCAGTGCTTATGTAGAACTTTTCCTTTTCCAGTTTAAGCCTGGCATCTTGTGTTTTATTCACATAAGCAGGAAAAATGGATTATTTCTTTAGACAGATTACAGACAAGGCCCTGTTTTCTTTTTGGACCAAGAACTGTAGCTTTTTCAGTCTCTCCTTGCCAGTCAGGTTTACTGCACTCCAACTATTCTCTCCTTCCCCCAGTCCTCTCCAGCTGGCCTGCATCCTTCTGGAAGCAAAAGCCAAAACCAGTACTACAGCTGACATTTTCCAGTGCTGAGGTGAGCAAACAGGATTACTTCATGCCTGCTGGCTGCACTCCTATCTGTGCACTCCTGGACATTGCACAGCACCATGTACATCCATGATCCATTCCTTTAAGCACCACGACACTGTTGACTTGTGGTCAACAACCTTCTGATCCTCTACAAACCCCAGATCCCCTTCTGAGGGGACTGCCACCCACCTGGCTGTCGCCATTCTGAACTTGTCCAGCTGATACTCCTGCCTCTGTGTGCGATTTTTCTTTTGCTTCACTTGCATTATAACTTCTGTCTCCAGTTCTGCAGGATCATTTTTCACTCTGACTCCGCCTTCTGCCAAACTAACAGTCTCTCCCAACTACATTTTTTTTCTCCAGATGTTAAAAACACATTTTCTACTCCACTGTCCAAGCTTTTAATGAAAATACTGGATGCTTCCAGACCCAGAAGGAAAACTGAAAACTCCCTCACTACACCTTCCATTTCAACAACAATCTATTTATTACTAATCTCTGGGTGTAGTTTTACAACCAGTTATGCACCGACACTAATATTTTAATACTCTGCTAGTTTGCTGTGAGAATATTTCCTGAAAGCATGTAAAAAGTCTTGCTAATATCAGGATATGGTAATATTTACTGCATGTCCACTATTACAGGAGATAACAGGGCTTAAATGCAACAAGAAGAGTTCTAGTAAAGCACTAGACAACATTCCCAGAGAAGCTGTGGATTCCCCATTCCTGGAAGTGTTCAAGGCCAGGCTGGATGAGGCTGTGAGCAACCTGGTGTAGTGCAAGGCATCCCTGCCCATGGCAAAAGGGTTAGAACTAGATGATATTTAAGGTCCCTTCCAACCTTTCTGATTTCTAATTTTTTATGGTAAATGAAGGTCAGTGAAATGCTTGAACAGGTTCCCTGGGGCAGAGCATCCACCAGTGGAGGTCTCTACCATCAGAACCTGCACATGGAAAAGTCAGAGCACTGTGCTGCGCTCACAAAGCCGATTAAACGGCTGTAGAAGAGAATTGTGATGTTCCAGACTTATTTTACTCTAGAGAAATCTATGCAAGATATTGCCCACTTTGGCTGACCTATGTAACACTCTCCAGCATTTCTTTTTCCCCATTTTTAAAGAAAGGTATCACATTTGCACTTTTCCCATTTTAAGGTAATCCATTCTTCCTCTACAGGTTGCTAGAGACAGCAACCAGAAATTGAGACATCATTAGCCAACTCATTAAGTACTGCAGTATGAAACTCCATTTGTTTAAATCATTGACATTTCTCTCTTCCACAAGATCCCATGGCAATGAGGCATAAAGTCACTTGCAATGAGATCTGTGTACAATACTAAAATTAGAGGGGCAGAAAACGAAGAAAGAAAGAAGTGAAACCCTAGTAAGTGGAAGAAGAGTAGAGAGGCGTGAAGGACAGATGAAGAACTGCCAGTCCTTTCACACACAAATCCAACAGCGAGCAAACAATGGCTCTAACTCTGAGCATACTAGACTAAACAACTAAAAATTGCAGTAAATCACAGTTTCTTGCATTTTGCCCCAACTCCCTTTTATTATTACTATTTTATTTATCCCAGGGGAGAGACGACAACAATTTGCATGACGACCTGAAAGAAGCATAATGTACTGGAGACCTCCATTTTAAAACACAATCTTTTTTAAATGTGTCATTACATTTAAAGCACAATTGTTCAGCCATCTTCAACATTTCACACTTCAGTTCCAAATCGGGGATTTTGGAAAACAAAAAAAAACCCCAACCAATGAACAAAGCCCAGACCATCCTGTCTCATGTAGTGGCCCAAACTGGGAAGCTTAAGTAAAGAATCAGTAATAGCAACCTCTGTCATTCAGAAACAGGCCTCTGCCAGATCTCCAACAAGAATAATTGCTATATGCTACAGTATTCTTGGACAAAAAAGATGCCTGAACAATGACTGATAATCAGGAATCCTGGCTATGCCAGAACAAACAAGGTAGTGCTGCTCCTTCCTCTGAGTACATATTCAACACTTCATGAAGACAGTGGTGAGGGATGAGCTAAGAGAGGTGAGAAAAGCACAGCCGCTGAGTGCAGAGTAAAATAAATAGTTTGAGCTCTAAGAACACCAGGCCTCCCAAAGGAGGACAACTAGAAAATTGTGCATCCTTCTCAGCAGAAAAAAGACCTAAATACTCCTCTGAAGTCTTGTTTTCAGGTTAAGAATCTGAACAGATCATCCAGGCCACTGTCAGCTGGAAGTTTATGGAATTTTGTTAACAACCAAAATCTCAGCTTGTGATGACACGATGGAACGAGAGCTGTCAGTGCAGCTCAAAGCCAGAAGTTCATGGAGCTGCCCTCTGGGTCAGAACAACTGAAAATTGCAACAGTGGACATGCCTGATCTCTTGGAGAGCCATTCCAGAGGCAGAGAAACTCACCGTTCTGGATGAGGGTCTGCGACCGCGTGAACCTCCCATGGACGGCTGTCATGTGCAGGGGGCTCTTCCCATCCTTACTCTGACAGAAATGAAACAGACCAGCGGTTCAGCATGTGAAGGCTTATGAAAGCAAAGGTACAATGAGTACAGAAAAATGTTGTGGGTTTTAGAGAAAGAAACTGAGACCAGGAAAGCCGAGCATTGAGAAAATAGCACGGGAGTGGTACCAGCCTCTCTACTCACATCATTTCATATTTATTGGCATGGGGTTTCACCTTCATTGGCAAGCACAATCCCTAACTTCTTGATAGTTCTGAGTTAAAATAGTTCATTGGCTATTCACTGATCTCAAGGGACTTGCCAGAGGTGTTAAATGCTGGAAGTTAAATACCAGTTTCACAGGTGGGAAACTGAAACATGCAGAGTTTTAACTAAAGTAGTCAAAACCTTATATGAGCTCAGAAGACCTCAAGTCTTCCTTATATACTTATATCAGTACCCTCTGTTGGATAACAGCAAGTCCCTTTCAGTTTCATCAGGGTGTATCACTTGTGCCTCAAGAATATTCAGATATCCTAAGCAGAATCTGACTTTGTAATCTTGGTCTCTAAAGTAGGCAACCAGCAACCTTCAGTTTTATTCCTGGGAAAGGCAACTTTTTGGAATCAGGTTTAATTATGTCCATATTATAGGAGGAAGAAAAATACTAAAAAGGAGTAGTTCCTTGACTTAGCACCATTCCCTGCGACAACATTTTGACAGAGCTCCTGGGACTGTATTTTAGTACTGATTCGTGCCTTCATGAAAGTGGCTGGCCTAGAGTTTAGAGCTGTGGTTGTATTTATCAAGGCACTGAGAGCTCCTCTGCTGGGATGTAATCTCACCCAGTTTCATGATCAACATTCTCAGCATCACTCTAATTCCATCAAGGATTTAAAGCCATGCTGTACTTGTTATTACAGTTTCCTCCTGAAATATGCAAAATAGGATAAAGAAAAACTGTAAAGCTGGAATTCAAGTTTTACCTGAATATTAACATCTGCCCCATTATTCACTAGTAGTTCAAGACACAGTGCTCCATGAGTGGAGGCAGCAGCAAAATGCAAGGGGGTGAATCCATTGTTATTAGGCTGATTTACATTAGCACCATAGTCAATCAGCTCATTAACAACAGAATCCTGACCATTGTAACAGGCAATGTGAAGTGCAGTATTTCCGTAGATGTTCATCTCATCAATCTAAAATGAGGCAAGGAGACACAGTTAAAATTACAGACATCAGCTTAGCATTTTACGTAATGCATCACACACTGCAAATGGAAATAGCTGGAGGCCTGAACTGTCATAGGCAGAGTTCTCACCAGCACATTGCATCGACAAATTATACTTCCAGACAGCTTAACTTGGAATGCTTTACCTTTCCTACTATTAACTTTTTATCCTACTGACAATTTCTAAAACCAGTGTGAAGCTTAAAGCTGATAGCAGGACTACGTAATGATGATAACGATGACAAAAGTCCTAACAAGCTGGAAAGCTTTTCCATGTAAGTGGAAAAGCAGGATGAATAAAAAGCTCACAATCTTTATCTTTAAAAAAATTACAGCAGTGAGTATTGAGTTTTTGTGAATAGAACCAGGCATAAGAGCTGTTTCCACAATTTCATTTTGGATAGGGAGTGAAGATGTCTGAGTGAAGGCAATGTCAAAGTGCACAGACACACTTCAATAAGAAACCACTTCCAGTAGCTCAGTATTATAAAGATGTAATTAAGATTATGTTATTTCTTGATGGCCAACTTAGTATACAACTGCTGTTCTGTAAAAGAGGACCAGACAGATTGTACAAAAGACTCGGGCATGGCATGAACAGCCCTCCATGAAATACACAGGCGTCTCAAGATCATATCCCCAGTGGTGGTGAATGTGGAACTTAAAGGGAGTTACTAGCATAGCACTGCTAATAACAGGAAACAGGTATTCCCCTTCAACTTCACAGCCAACAGCCTGTGAACATGAACTTCTGACAATTTTTTGGTAGGTCAAGTCAGCTGAAAATGCCATGGCAAAAGCAATGGTTTTATGTGACATCTCTGATTAACTGTCTGATTAGGCTCCTCTGGTCATCTCACCACTGCTTTGAGGAACTGACAATAACAAGAAGTCTGTGCCTTGAAAAAAAGTTACTTTCCAGAGTGAAAACAACCCATCAGCTACAGAGGAAGTACAAGTCTGTAAACTGAAACAGCCTGAACTGCTGTTTAGTAAAGTATGCAGTGTACATGTTGAGAACAACCATTCATCATATCAAAGGAAATGCTGACTCAAGGAAAATTTCATTACTCCCTCTTCTTCTGCAGGAACAGGATATGTCTCCTGATTCCTTCAGCAAGGTGGCCTGGAATTTACTGTCCATATCAGACTTTCTTTAATACAGAATGTTTCCTGGCTCTTGAACCAATGAACTACATGAAGCATGAGGTGGTCTGGAAAATGGGACCCCTTTTCTTTAGGAGCTCTTCCACTGTCTTTAGCAGCATCCCTAAGAAAGAGAAAATACTATCTCTAAATAGAGAGAAACAAAGTGCACATTACCACATACCTCCACCCCCAGGTTAAGGAGTTGTTTCACAATGTTAATCTGCCCATTGGATGCAGCTGCATGAAGTGGGGTGTAACCCTTCTTGTCTTTACAAGTCACTTCTGCACCGTGATTAATCAGTAAGGCAACAACTTCCAGGTGACCTTCAAAAGACAAAAGATAGTTATCAATGAGTAGGCCATCCTACAGCATCACTGCTCCCAAATTACTGCTTTCTTGCTAACACACTGCCCTTTCACTGCTGTTTCAAAGTGCTCCCACAGTTTTCCAAGGGAAGAAAAAGCATTTTCATAAATGTTTCAAATCCTAGCTCCAAGGCCTTGTGAAAAAATCCATGCATTCACCTTCTCCAAGTGTGTCAAATTTCTTTTTACTGAATTGATTTTCCCGTTGCCAAAAGAACAAAACCACACCTCTTTTCCATTTATTTCTCTAAAGCTAACAGCTGATGTTTTATTCTCCCTCTTACAGAGGATCGTGATACAGTGAGCATAGGAGCATGGCAATACAAGTCTCCCAAAACAGCACCCTACTGATGTCACCTGCAAACACAACTGCTAACACTTCTTGGGTTTTTTAGAGATAAAAAGTAACCTTAATGAATGATAAAATGAAGAGGAATAGTCTTATTGCTTCATGCTGAGACAGAACTGTCTTAGAATTAAATATTTATTATGTCAAACACCATACAAAGTTGTGCTCCATCTGAGTTGCACAGCACTTGCATGACAGGGGCAGCTCTGGTCATGTGCAGGACCTAGGACATCATATGTACAAAGTGTCCAGAGATAATTAGTGTTCAAAAATAATTAAATATTCAAGAAACTCTGTGAGGCTTTACAGCTCTCATCTTATTATCTAACTTCTGTCTAAATTGCACTACAGACTCCATTGCTAATTTAGGCCTTAGATGTTATCTAAATACTTTTAAAAGTACATAATGAATTTCTGAAAATATTTAAGTGGAAAAGAGGCGGGGAATTGCACAGCACAATGTAAGAGCCTTTCAAATCTAGAGAGTGAAGTTCAAAGCTCGTTAGCTCCAAAGCCACATCACAGTTGTTGGCAAGAGCCTTTCCATCTGTCTGTGTATATCAAAAAACCACACAATATGCTTTTCTCACAGTTTGAAATCTCCTATTATCTCATTTCCAAAAGTGCCAGGATTAAAATCAAGATTTCTGACAGGCCAAATGAAACAGTTCCTGGCTGAGGGCACACAACTCTCCTCAAACTGTAACCTGAAATATACAGCTTGGCCGACAAAAGCTCTTGAACAAGAATGACCATGATAACAGGCAATCTTGTATTTTTAAATTATAATGTCCCACTGTAAGAAACTTGCCTTTAACTTGAAAGGAATGATAAGGCAAACTGATTTAATTAAGCAGTATTTGGTAACACCACTGATTTTTTGAACAGACATTCAGTTGCTCTTGCCCACTCTGGAATACAAGGTGACAATTTGCTCCTAACAGGAAGAAAGTGCCTACTGTGCATTTCCTAAGAACATCATAACTTAGCTACTTATAAAGTAATAATAAACAGCAAAATTTATGATCACAGTTACCTGAATTTCATTGAAAGTACTTTTTAGTAAAAACTGAAACAAATATAACCTGGGGTTTTTTTCTAGCACAAATATAGTTCAGGCTTGACTCAAGAGTCAGGATAAAAAGACCAAAATGAAAAAGCAACACAAAAAGCCCACAATTAACTGTCTTAAAAAGGAAATCACAGCCGAGGTCTCCCTAGCTGCAAACCCATAAATGGACAGTGTTTATTCAGATCAGCTGAACCTTTTCCTCTTCAGGGTAATTGCAACACTCTCTTTCCATGGCCAGGTCTGTTCTTGTCCACTTTAAGACATGCTATCTGTTTGTAAATAGGAAATTGAAAAGAAGGAGCAGCAGCCCAAGCCTTACCCATGTACGCTGCCCAGTGAAGAGCTCTTCTGTCCTTTTTGTCAAAAGCATTGATGTTTGCCCCCTTGGCTAAGAGCAAGTTCACCATCTAGAAGTAACAACAGCAGGTAAACCAACCCTCCAGGCCACACACTCAAAGGTTTATAAGAAATCAATCTTGCAATAAAGCTGGGATCACAAAATGCTGCATTGGAATGATAAATTTGTGAATGACACCAATACTGTTCAAAGCCCTGTGCATTCATGACATGGACTAGTGACTGTCACAAGTAACCAGGACAAGTTCTGTGTCCACAGAGGGTCTGAGAGCCTGCAGGGCTCTGCTACCCGCAGTGTGCTTCAAATTCAGCTTGGCAAACTACCTGGAAGAGAAACAGGGCTGGAAGAGAAACTCTGCTCTTAGTTTTACTGATAAGACAAATTTAAGCTGGTTTTTGTGGGCTGGGACAAGATTCCTCCAGATCACATCACAACAAACCCTTCAAGAAGATCAAGATCTTCTTGATCTTTCCACATGGAGTGTCTATTTCTTGCCACACCACAGTGATTTTAAGTTCCCATGTGCCCACAGCAGTGTGGACAGCACCAGGCTGCTTCCTGTACTTGCTGGCCACAGCACAGCTAAGAGCTGAAAAGCTGCTTTCCCCACTGCCAATCATCCAACATTAAATGCAAGAAAAATAAGGCAGGGGGGGCAGGGAAGGAAATCACAGCCACTTTTTCAGCAAAACATTCTAAAATCCTCAATTCCAGAGCTAGATAGTTGTCTTCCTCTCACACACTGTTTTGCCAGAAAGATCAGCTAATAACAGCATATATATATATTAAATTCTCATTTCTGATATTCTCTATCCAAAAGATTTAGATTATGATGGTTAGACACAAGCATTACTATCTCTTTCCTACAGTCCAGTGTTTTAAAGGCCAAACACCACCACCATTTTACAGGAATTACCATTCCTTTTTCTTCTTTTAATTACAGTACAACTGATCAACTTTTGTTGGCAGAGGCTTACTGTTCCAGTCTAAGAGTTTTTATTCCGTATCTAGATCTTCAGGCATGGAATGAGGGTCCTTAAATCCAGATCTGAAGACTAGTAAAACCTAGGAGGCAAAAATCTAGGGGCTTTATTTACAGAAGTTTTTTTCATATAGTTAAATAATAATACTAGAAAGGTCTGCTTGTATAAGTAAGGAAAAACAGAAGCACATTTTCAGGAAGACCAATTAGAAAAGCAGAGTGGATCTCGCACAGCTGCGCGTTTCTTCAGTGTGAAACGGATCCGCCAGTGTTCCTCTCTTTCCATTCTGCCACTCTTAGTTTCACGGGCAGTCCAGCTCCAAAGAGCCAGGAACACCCCGGAGCTGCTGGGAGCGGCGGCACAGCCAGCTCTCCGGGAGCGCTTGCACACCTCACTCGCGCACTGGCTCAGCACAGGAACCTTCCAGCCACGACCGCGCTCCGGCAGGTAGGGAACCCGTCCCACAGTTTGGGGAGCAGCCAAGCGACAGGAACGCTGGGGGCCAGGGTGCTGGGGCTCCGCGCAGAGCCAGCCGAGCGGCGCCGAGCGCTGCTGGCCGCGCTCACCTCGCTGTGGCCGTTGAGGGCGGCGTGGTGCAGCGCCGTGCGCCCGCCGCGGTCCGACACGTTGACGCTGCTCAGCAGGGGGATGAGGATCTCCGCGCACTTCACCGCCTTGTTGGCGGCCGCCACGTGCAGGGGGGTCTGCCAGTTCTTGTCCCGGGCATTGACGTCGGCCGAGTGCTTGATGAGCACCTGCACGGCTTCCTGCAATGGCAGCACAGCTGTTACACATGAAACCAGCGATTTGGCTCTCGCACAGGTTTTTAGGTGTTCGAATAATTTTTTTCTCAAAGGTTTAAGAGTTGAGCATTAGTTCCCAAAGGTTAAATGGTGTTTCCTAACTTTAGAAATCAAGTTCAGGAGTTTTATTGAGTTAAAAGCTTTATCATGTCTTCAGAAATCTTTTTGAGTCTCTCCCTGTGCTATAGAAGAGAAAACCCCTCACCCCCAGAGCTGCAGTGCTATTTTTAGAGACCGACCCTTACCTTGTCACTTGGCTCCATGCCAACCTGAATTTTAATGAGGAAATTTCCTGCCTTGGGAGTCCACAGGACACCCCCCCAGAGACTGCACCCTGGAGACTACGAGCCATTGGACATCAGACTGTGCATCACTCTGGGGGACAGGACCAACCCGGATGGACTCTAGGGGAACCCCACCAATTGCCCTCTACCCCAGAGGCGGGACTGTGGGTGGAGAAGGGAGGAGATAAGGGGGGTAGAAAACCCTGGGCATAGAGAGAGAACCTGCTCTTTGCCTTCGGTGAGCTGGGTAAAACCACTCTCCGTCAGGGACTAGCCCAGGCAGAGCCCAGTGCTGGGGTTTTAGGCCTGCCTAATAACATCTTTCTACTTAGGATTATCCTGAGTAGACCCTGGCACTGAGAGGGTCTTTTGTTTTGGGTTCTGTGGCCGTCTCGGCCGGAAAGTGTCTCTAATCCCTGCGAACTCGGACAATATATTTTTCCGGGAATCGGGCCCTTTTGTTAAATAAACCTTTTCTGTTTTTAACTCAAAAGTGAGTGATTTTGGCCTCATTCCTGACAACAGCCACAGCCGTCACCCCGCAGCCTGGGTAAGTGCACGGCCCCGCTCCCGACAGCTCGGCCGTGCTGACTGCGGGTGATGCTCACGCACAGCACAGGGGCCAGGAGGAGGCACGGAGAACAACATCCGTCCAAAGCACCTCCCGGGCTGCTGGAATGGCATTGTCATTCAAATGCCCCAGCACGCATCACCTCTGCTGTCACTGAGAGCAGTGGCCTCACGGTCAAAACTTCCCAGGTGGATTTGAGGATGTCCTGAGCTGCCTGTGCAGAGAGCCCATCCTTTTTAGTTGGTTAACCTTCCGTACCTCATAGCTGTGCTCTCAGGGAAGAAATGAACTCACCTGAGCCACTACTACCACTCCTGGTGCGCTCAGCCTTGGCCAGCAGCGGGACAGTCCTGGAGCTGCCTGGCACTGGCTCTGTCAGATGTGGAGAAGCTTCTGGCAGTTTCTCACAGAAGACACCCCCGCTACCAGACCCTTGCCACACAAACCCAACATACAGTGCTACAGGAATCATTTACCAAATGAAAGCATGTCACAATAACAGCAAAGTGCTGCACATTTTATTTACAAACAGGAAAAAGGAAAAAATAAAAAAGAATGTGTGAAAAGAAAATCTTAGCTTTGCAAAAACATGAAAATGCTGGTGTCCCCAACATAGCATTAGCATTCCTTTCCTCCCCAAGGGCTAAGCATAGGCCAACGGTCCTGACTGCAATATCCATTCTGTCAGCTTGAGACCAAACAACATCTTTTAATGTTAATTTTGCTGGTTAAAAGTAAATATTTCCCAGTGAGAAAATGTACTGTTCTCTCTTGAGAGTCTCTCTTGCTGGAGGATTCACAATCAGTTAATTTCTGCTTCTACTCATGCATCTGCCATTAAGCAAGTCAGATAAAAACCACAAGTTTTTCTCAAAATTGTGTTTCTTTTCTTCTTCCTTTTTCCCCCATAAACAAACAAAATACAGAGGAACTCCCAGGACAC
Organism: Dicrurus megarhynchus; assembly: GCA_013399195.1. NCBI lineage: Eukaryota > Metazoa > Chordata > Aves > Passeriformes > Dicruridae > Dicrurus > Dicrurus megarhynchus. Next base: position 336,191 of record VXAD01006414.1, read on the forward strand.
AGTAGCATTCAGGCAGCCTTGTCTGATAAATACAGCTCACATCTGGTATGTGGGAGAGCCCTAGTCCTGCACAGTTCCTTATTCCTTTTCCATAAACTGCAAAGTTTTCTGTTAAGCCCAGCCACAATTTGATTAATGAATAACAAATGCAGACAGTATGTTTAAATAGTACTTTTATATCTAGAATGGCCCAGGAGAGTGCCTGCAGTCTGTACCAACACTACATACATTACTAGGAGTTTTATGTCTTTGTCCTCAACTGATCTCATTTTTTACAGCCATCTCACAAACTGCCCTCTAACAGATTTGTTCAGTGAGTGACACTGCATCTCTTACAGCACCAATAATGATTTATGGCTGTTGATATCTCAATAGGATTTTGGTTTTTAAATTACAGGCCTACTATTTTAAGAGCCATTTAAATGTAATTCACTGGAGACCTACCCAGCTGGGACATGAAGTCAGCAGGAAAATTCATGCACTCTTAGTGAAAGAAAGAAAAAGTTAAAGGAGAATTTTTAGAAGTAAATAATACAGACTGAATAACCTAAGCTAAAAAGACTTTAAAAGAAAAACATCTACACATTTTTGTTTACATCTGCAGTTTGCTGCTCTATCCCATTTGGGATCAAAAGTTAAAGTCCTTATGGAAAAGTTTCAATCCTATTGTTTTTGAGAGCATGAGCTTTCCCCTTTAATTAATATAGTTTCTCCATATGCATGTAGTGCTCAGCTATGGTGTAAGCCTCTGCAGTCAGTGTCTCTAGCTATCCCAAATTATCACAGTGAAATCTCTTTACTTTTTCCAGCTGTTTAAAGTTGGAAGCTGATATATCCAATTAACAATCCTACATAGACACACGTACGGGTTGCTGATTTGTAAACAAACATTTAAATCCCTAAAGCCCCTGAAAAATCATTACAACATAAGTCAAGAAGTGTTCATTCTTTTAATCAACATATAAAAGGGTTCAAGGAGAAAACTTCTGAATCCTGTGAAATCTTCATAGTAAAAGATTGGTAATAAAACTTAAAATTTGTTGGTGATCATTCTAAAAACAACTGTGCTCACAAGAACTTCCAAAACTACACCGAGTCCTACTGGTCAACTTCTGGACCACTGAGTCATCTCCTATTATCAGTGGGAACTCTGAATTCACCTACTGCTATCTATTTCTACCACTATCAAAGCTGCTCATTTGTTCACTTGTGTAAGAAGGTAAAAAGCGGCACTGAAAGAGCCTCAAAAATGCTGAATCCTGTTTCCAAATTGTTACCAAAAGCAGCAATTATAGTATAAATAACAAGGAAAAAAGGCCAGGAGAAGAAAGCTGTATGTGTTTATAAAATATACCATGAAAAGGGATCAGAGGCTGGTGCCTTTCCCTGCTGCCTCACTAATGCACCTGGGTACTCACTGAGAGGTACCAGAGCTGCCAGCACACTTTCTCATTGTGCTTCAGCTGACAAAGAGTTAAAGATGAGACACAAAGTCACAGAAAGACATATATTTTCTGTTAGGACTGTCACTGACAATAAAAAACATGTACTCTGACACGTCCAAAAAAAGAAACCAAGCACACTGCAATTCCCGCATCAGAAAGACTATGGCTGTTCTTTAAGTCTGATCTTTGTTTTCCAGCATGGCTTTTTGTATTTTGCCTCATTACAGCATTCATAGTCTATCAGATATTCCTTTCAGAGGGTTTCAGTGGATGCCAGCAGCTGGGAAGCTCAGCCAGCAGCCAAACAATGCCCGAGTTCAGAAGCGAGCCCAGGATTCCTGCCTCCAGGCTTGGCAAGTGCTGGACTGTTACGGAGGTGATTTGAGTCCATCAGGCTCTGGAAAACAGCCACCCTCTGTCTCTCTTACAGCCCCTCCCCTCGTCCCCAGCAGCCAATTCAGTCTGCAACTGGGCTCACTGTTAACTAAGTATTGGGAGGGTAAAAGTAGACAGGGAGATCCACGATGGAAAACCAAGAATAATGGTGCAGTTGAAAACACAGTAAAGCCCGAGCTGCATTCCTGGTAGTTGCTGCTGCTCCTTTTAAAGATAGCAGTGGAAGAGGTACAACATGATGCCAGAAGATTTCTGTTTGTCAAGCAGAAGAAATATGGGCAAACCCTCTCCCTTATGCATGAATCAAATGCATTAACAGAAAACCTAACGGATGCCTTGAAATGTAATTAACCAAAACAAACTGTGTGGTAATGCGTGTTGGATCACATCCACATCCACTCCCTTCTGGCACACACACAGCATGCACACCTCCACAGGGATTTATTCCTTTTATTTCACCAGCTGAAGATGACATGGGCACTGTAGACCATTGTGGACTCTCTCCCATGTGGGTCCTGCTCACTACTCCCTGTGACTTGCTATGGTAATGTAAAGCAAGGTGGAACTCGAGCACGTGAAGGCTCAAGAGCAGCTATAGGTAACTTGTAAACACTGGCCTCCAGCTGCAGTGCCCTGCACGCAGGAAATGCTTTCCCTCTTGACATCCCCATGCCACCCACCATGACTCTCCAGGGTTTGCTTTTCCCCCAGCATGTTGTTTATGTGTAAAAGCAGAGTAATCAAATCTTACTCACTTCACTTCTTGAAGCAACTGCTCGATGGAGAGGAGTCAGCCACATATTGTCCTTGGCATTAACACGAGCACCTGCAAATAAACAGCAGAGGTTACACGCACGCCTTGGGTGTGACACTGAGAGCCTGGCCCAGCTGTTTCCTAGTAACCAGTAATGGTACTCTCAGCACTCCCCAGGACTCTCCTGGCACCATGTTCACCTTGGAAATGCATTTCCAGATGTCAGATAGATGAAGTGTGATTTGGAAAGAAAGGAACCAGATAGTAGGACTATAATTAGGAATTGCTTTGTTTACAGGACACAAAAGAAGCAAGATTTGTTGGAGGGAATTACATATGTATGTATGTATGTACACGTGTGTCTATGTAGATGCATTTTTTTAGATCAACTGATACAGCTGGGGGGAAGAAAAGCACCCTTTGCTCAAAGCACTGCTTCTGTCTGCAGACATACTGAAGGAAACTAGCCTGAGCAACCATCTCTTGTTTCCAGCTCCATCAGGCAGACCACTAAAAAATAACCACTTCCCTGCTTCGCAAATCCTGCTGGGATCAAGAAAACAGGACCAGGAAAAGCTCAGGTTGGAGACAAAACCAGGCACTTACTACATCAGGTCCTGTGGGTGTTACTGAGCAAACAACAGAAGAGCAGGGATGAAGGAGACCACTCATCTGCCTCCTATGCAGTTTAGTGCAAACAGGTGCTCTGACAAGGGCAGCTGGACAAGAGGATGGATTTGGGCTAGCTTGCCAGAAAAAAAGGATAAAGGAAGAATATTTGACAACTACAGTAGTTCTAGCTGACTGCAGACCCCCCCAAAAAATTTTTAAAGGGATCCTGTACATTTGTGTGATCAAAAAGATTTGTTTGCAAGAAATATTAAAGCTATTTACTCATGTGATACCTCAGGAAGGAAATCTAGTGATAAGGACTAGAGAGACTAATTTTTAAAAGGTCTTAACCTGAAAATATTGTACCTTACAGGTTTGCAGGTAGCAGTGCTAGTCTGAGAAGAGTAGCACATGCAGAAAAAAATGTAGAGAAGCACAAGTGTCATGTGCACAGCCTGGGTGAGCCTCTGAACTTGATAAACAAAGGGATGCTTAAGCTTCATTTTGCACCATAATTTAAGTGCATTCAAAAGGCTGTAATTAATAAATCCCACTCTCTGAATCACCAGTACTTTCTGAGAGCTGATTCTCAGGAATATTAAGATGCTTGCCTGTGAATCACAGCAGTTATTGGGAATTGTGCTAGACAATCAGACAAAAAACAAGTTCTTGCATATTTCCACAAGTCAGGATGCAGTTTTTTGGCTGAAGAAAAAGCCACTTTCATAACTACTGCAACAATTAGAGGCAATCCTCCAAACTCACCTCAGAACCTGGTACCTGGTGGTACAACCTGCCCTCTGGAAAAACACCCATTAGAAAAGACACGGTTTCAAAGAGTTTTCTAATTAATCTGTCTAAGCAAGGAAGCTTTTGCCTTCTTTTGTCTTGATAAGAAGGCCATTACGGTTGACACATTAGCATCCTGCCCTTTGCCTGCACTGTGTGAGGCTCTAGAGACAGATAAAGCAGCAACTTTCTCCACCATCAGGAAGCCAACAGGACTTCAAGGCACCTTCCATTATCCTGATTTGGCCTGGCAGGGATCTTGGAGATGCAAACTGTTTATGTGAATTCCTAGTGATTGACAGCTCTTTTTGGGTTTAGAAATTTGTTTTGTATTTGCCTTGGGGTTTTGCCTTATGTTCTTAACTAAGGTTTCTTTTGTTTTATCTCTACCCATTCACTAACTGCTACAAGCAGATGGTTACAAATCAGAAAGGCTAATATGTGGAGTAGCAAAACGTGACAAACATTATTCCTCAATATTTAACAACTCCAGCAGCATTGGTGAGTATGAAGATGATGAGAAAACCTAGAGAAGTATCTCCATCAGTAGCTATTCATGCCCTTCACTCATCCACTTACCCTTTGAGAAACTGAAATAATTGCCAAGAAAGCAACTGAAGAAAATAGTAAAAGGAAAACAAGACCAATATTAAAAAAATAATACACAGCATGCTATCAGCCTTTTCTTTCCCAGCTGTTTTCCACATCCCTTTACCTCCTTGTGCCTCTTTATGTGAAACAGTGAAATTGCTCTTAGGTATCTAGTGCAGTGCACCAGTTGAATATGTTTGTGATTTCTGTTTGTTTTTCAGGAGCTACACAATTCAGCTGTTGCCTGTTACAGAACCTGCTCTTGTCCACTTACTGAGATGCACATCCTCTGAAGAGATGTTTCAAAACATTTCCTCTTGTAATGCCCATTTCCTTCACCAAAATTCAACTTCCTAGGTTCCCAGCAGTTCTTTGCAGGCAATGGTTAATGACAATGAAAAAATTTCACCAGCACTGATGCACTCCTTCAGGGACAGTAAAATATCTGTCGTTTTAAGGATGATCAAGCAGAGGCACTGGGAGAGCAGTGCTCATGTTTTCAAATGTGTCCTCTAAACTTGGGGGCCCATCCTGTGACAGCCCTGAGGACAGCCCTTTGAAAGCAGAGTAACACAGAAATCCAATTTTAAAGACTAAGTGCTCTAGAACGTGTTCATACATCTAAAATGAGCTGTGTACAGACCCCAGAAGCTTAAATTTTCAAGACTATCCCACAACACATCCTCAAAGTCAACCAGAAATTCAGTGTCCCTCTCTTCACTCTGGACCAAGTACCTTAACCACGTTTCAATGCACAATGTACAATACTCCATGAATTAATCTGTGTGTCTATAAGTACAAAGAGGGCTGATAAACATTCCAACTGGTGTATATTGTGCCAATCATAGCGCAATTTTCCTTGAAAATGTAAGTTGCTTTAAAGATTTCACTCTAAATCCTTTCAGGTAGCCACAGCACCCACCCATCCTACAAAATACCCACTTTAAGGAAAAAAAAAGCTCTTCAGAGTAATGCCTTTTCTCAGCCACACCTTCTGCACCATGCTCTTGGGAGGGCTTGTACCCCTGAGCCTGAAGGAAAGGTTTAGCTGTAGGGATTTGCTTTGTGAGGCTGAAGTAGACAACATAACATATAATGTTACAGATAAAATCAACAGAGAGGAAACCTTCTGTATTCTACTTTTCTTCAATATGGCTGTTTTGTAATCTTTGCCATTTTTCACTCTCAAATTTTTCTGCCAGAAGAGGAAATAAATCTGAAACTGCCCCTGTTCTTTCGAGATCTGAAATAAACAACTCGATGCTGGCTTTCAGGAATAAAGTTAACATCTCTTTATCATAACCAAAGTACTGTTTTCCCTCCAGCACATCTGCCAAATCCACTTCTCTAGATTCCATAGTCTAAATCTTCAATATTAGGGATAGTCAATGGAGGAAGAAAACTCTACTCTTTAACCTGTTAAAGTCACTATTTACATGCACCTTTCCAACTTCTCCTGTAAGACACAGCAACAGGCCCACCAAAATGTCAGGACAACTTCTTGGCAAGAAGCTCAGAGCCTTCTGAAATAGTAAAGCATGGTAATATAGCCAAGATGGGAAGTGCCTTGGTGGGGAACAAGGGTAAGGGACTGAGCTCAAACATGATGCCCTCAGGCACCAGCTCAAAGCCCAGGATGGGGAGAGGCCCCGGCACAAATGGGAATGGAGCTTGTATTTGCCCAGACAGTTGTTGCACATCCATGACTGTGTGATCATAGACATTCCTTCTGTGAGATGGCTACCCTGCTCCTTCTCCTTTCTGACAGAAAGGAGGTAAAGGAGTGCTCAAAGCTCCCTGCTTTCATGTAGCCTGGAAAAACAAAACTGCACAGCACACTTCCCCAGTTTGAACCATATGATTATGGATCAGACCTCTGAGCTGGTGTAAACCTATCTGGCTCTGACATTTAATGGGCCATGGTGACTCACACCAGTTGAGGGATCTGGCACTCTCTCTCCTGTATCAATTCCAGACTCCATTTCAGTGGCTACCTAGAAAGCCATTCCTGGTCTGTCTCCAACCACCTGGGCAGAAATTTTATTCATTAAACACTACATTTATTTGTGCCACCACCAGTTTATAGCCCACAGATGTCAGAAGGTTTGTATTTAGTTTAATTTCTCTCCTGAACACTGTACAAAATGAAATGTGTTAATACTCCTCCTAGCTTCTACTCATGCTGAGAATATTTCTTGACACCAACAGCAAGCATTTGTGTGCTTTCTCTCTGTGAAAACACCGTCTCATTCTAAAGTCAGATGACAACGTTTTTCTGCTTATGTGACTAAGTGTTATGTTCAGATTAATATTTTATGATACACTTTTACTACTGCCATTTACTGACTGAAGAGGTGAAGCAAAGGAAGATGCTGCACTTGTCTTTGCAGCCTAGTTCACGGAGAGATCACAGTCACAAAGAGGTGTTTATAACAACCAATAAACCTGCTCCTCCAAGCCTCAGAAACCTCCAAACCTGCTCTTGGGTACAAGTAGTCATGCTCATCATGAGTAATGATACTTCAGATATTAAAGGACAATGAATAAGTAGAATATAAAGCACAAAATTAATTTTGACTCATGCTGAGCTAGTTGGGAAAGATCCACACAGTCCCTGCAGACTGAACCCCAGCACAGTCCCACTGACACAAAGTTCAATTTTTAAAAGCCTACATTATAAGTGTTTCACACTCACTTGGATATATAAAAATTCCCCAAGATGCATCACCTGCATTTTCTGCTGTTGATCAGACAAACCCTATAGCCCATGGATGACATTTTGGCAGTGAGGTGCTGGAACCAAGTGTCCCAGAAGAACACTAGAAAGACTTCTTCCCTCATCAGGAATGTTCACCAGGATATTTTTGGATGCTCTTTGGGAAAAATGGGCAAAGCTGTTCCACCTTTCTCTTTATGGGGATATCTCCTGTGCTGTTGCTTGCAAAACTTGAAAAAATACATTGCTCCTGCAATCTCCTCAGACCACAATGGAGCAGCACTATGTGACAAACAACACACACTGCAAGAACACGTGCACAGATAAAATTTATTAACTCCTTCTTCCCAAGGAGGAAAATCATGTTTGCATTTAGCACACTGAAAACCCACCCAAGCATAACCTGTCAGCAGAGCAGTGCTCATTTCGACCATTCTGCAGCCATCAGGGGTAGAGCACAAAGATCTGATGTGTGAGCTATGTCCAGCTAGTTACCCTCACTAAGCAATTAAGCAACCCAAAATTCCCCAAAATGAACAGAGGAAACACATAGCTACAGCAAACTGAGTTCTCATTTTCTGCCTTCTCTGGGTCTGGCTAGACTGGCGAGCCAAAGAAATTTGTTTATGTGGTCTGCATGCACCTGTCAACAGCCTGATCTGACTTTGAAATTGGCTGGTGCTCTAAGCAGGAGGCTGGATCAGGTCATTTCTAGAAATACCTCCCCAGCCTGAATTATTCTAGGATTCAAGGTTGGAAATTAGAAGGTGCCTTGTAATCACAGGGCTGAGAATTCTGAAATAACTTTAAAAAAAAAAAAAAAGAAATGGAATTCATTTGAAGAAGCAGTCTAAAAATTGGTGAAACCAATTGCGTAGCAAGGTTGCTTGCAAGGAGTGAGGCGTTTGTACCATAAGGTTCCTTTCAGTCCCACATTCTTAAATCCCCATAAGCTGTACTCTTACAGTTCTCCAGCTTAGAAAAACACTGCCTTTGAAATATGCAAGCACATCCAGGAGTTTGCCATGAATTATGCTCGCTTCTTGAGAGATGACTGCTTTATGTTTTGTTCTGACATATTTTGAACATGTTTTCTGTCACTACAACAGTTGGGAAGTATTTTTTTTTATTTCGTTTGTTTAGATACTTCCTACTACACAGTTTCTAATATCCAAATAAACTTCCTGACTCTTAGCAACATGCTTCTAATGTAAATAGCACTTATAATTCATTTAAACTAATTTATAATTTTTTTGCTATTATTCCATAATTTTCACTTAACAGGAATTCTTGGCTTGTACTCCAGGATGTGAACCCACATTTCAAATATATACTACAGCAAGTTTCTGAATCACAAATACTGTCAGTTTGAATGCTTGATGAGTTGTTAAAAGCTAGTTACTTTGTTTATTAATTCTGCTCAGTCACAGGATGCATTTTATGATTGTATCACCAAATTTACATATATTTTCTAAGCTTGCAACAAAAGCGACCAGCTCTGTGAAGCTCAAAAATAGGCAATGCCCACAACTCCCTCATATATGCTCTGTTGGGTATTCCTTGTAGCTTTAAAATTAGCTGATTTACCAGTTCATAGCAGTGAGGGACTGTACCTTACCTGACAAAATGAGAAGCTCAATGATGTCTGCATCGCCCAGGAATGATGCAACGTGAAGAGGGGTTCTTTTCTCGGCATCCTACAAAACCACAGATTGTCCAGTTATAAAACATGGTCAGTAAGTGCAGGCATTGGTGTTGAAGAGCAAAGGATTTGTATACATTTATTTTTCTGTGTGCTTTTCTGTTTATAATTAGAAATGCAAGCTCAGCCAGTGAAAGAACAGAATTCAAGATCTCAACAACACATTTCCTCCCAGTAATCCTCTGTTTTTTCATCACTGGTTTCCACCACACCTTGCAGAGACATTGCCTGTACTCAGATATCCTATTTACAGGTAGATGAAATCAAATCTAAAATGAGCAAAGAGAGCATCTTTGGGTCTCTTTTAGAAACATTTTCCACTCCTAAGTATCACAGCAACATAATCCAGATGCTTCTGGATATCAGACCTCATAAAGCAGCTTGCATCGACAGCACACCACCAGAGTCTTCAGCAGGATATCTCAGGACAATGGTTTGGAACCACACACAAGCTCAAGATGCAAACTCCTCTTTGTCCACAAAGGTTCCTGTACACCATTTAGCCTGGGTATCTACGGCAGCCCAAAATGGGCATGTATGCCTTGAATGACCCTTAAACGTAAATTATTACCAGTCAAATCTGTCTTTAAACTTAGAAGAATTGCTAGTAATCATATATATAACTTCTGAAATACACCTACTTTTATTTTATTTCTGCAATTTTCCAAATTAAGGAGTCCATTTTAAAATTTTTCTTTTTTAATTTCAAGGGGTATAAATACAGTGTTCACAGAAAACCTTTATTTTATTGCTTTATTCAGCTGATTCCAGAACACAGGCCTTTAAAAGAAACTGCTAAAAATTACAATACAGGCAACAACAATCATAAAAACTGCTAATACTGCTCATTGTGCTATTTGATCCCTGTTTCCATCCTAAATGTATTTCATTTTGGTTTCTTAACCACAAAAATAAGTTCTAAGAGATCTTATCCATCAAACTTATTGCAACCTACTAGCATTAAATATTTTAAGCTGGTAACAAATTCAACACTTCCTGCAAACAATACCAACAGAGAAACCCTACCAGTATTTACACTCTGTCCCTGAAACAGATCTCTGAGCCTGTCATGAAAAATATCACTTTTAACATGCCCTACTAGTCATCAACCATAAGCTATTCTGGAATATCTTCAAAGTATGCTATAAATGTGGACAAATCTGTGTAGCAGAACCATTTGTCATGGGAATGTTGAAAATTGTTTTCCAGCATTGAGAAGCACAGAGCCACTGATCATCAGAATTATATATGTTTAGTTTTTATATTTGTATGTTTTTTTTAAACATACATAATGTATGTAGTCCTCAAATTCTGCTGCACTGGGTTTTGATCTTACGTATTGGGCATGCACATAAAACACTCGGAAGACTGGTTACATAAAACCCTGAGAGTCAGGGGGGAAGATCTCTTACAGACTTTCACCTGCTCACATGGTGGGCAAATTAAAAGAATATTAAGCAGTTCCCATGCAGCAGTGTTCACTCAGGAGCCAATATCACAAGATACTCTCATGTGCTCAGCTCCTAACACCACAGATCAGCTTCTACAGGCTATATATGTGCATATCAGATCTTCCATAGTTTCCATATTCCCTATCCCAAGGCTGCCCATGGCAAAAAAACATACTGACTGATCAAACATATACAACACATCCAGTACAATACAACCAGTTGGTTTTGGGGTTTTTTTAGTTTGTTGGTATTACTGCATGAAGCTCTCTTTAGTACAACACAGTATTTCTAATAGCCATTGTACCTGTCAGTGCAACACAGCCAAGTTTGGCAAGAGCAGAGCAGTTTGAAGTTGAATGCTAATGATACAAGACCAAGCAAATTTCTGTATCATGGAACCAATGCTACTTAGTGCTTTGTTGATTTTAAGCAGTTTTCTGCATTAAACTGTAAATCTGAGGCAAATTTGATAACTGAGAGAGGAAAGGACATGAAACAGAAAATTTTATCCTTCTGTAGCAGGAATAACTCTGTAAGCTTTCTAAGCTTTCAGTTTTTAAAATCAATACAAAATCCTATCATCTTGAGAGCAAATCAACTTCTCAGAGAAAGATGGATTTAGTCACAAAACTGAATTTAAGCTTTATTTCTCCAAGAGGAAAAAATCCTAAAATTTCTCCATTTATCACAACCAGGCACAAATCAGAGTTCACTTGCACATAGGCAACATTTTCAGGGTTCTGGCAGGGAGAAATCCACGCACTCCGCCCGCAGCCGAGCGCGCGGTTGAGCAACTCAGTGGAGGAACATCCTCGAGTTCCTGTTTAGACTGTGCACAGCCCTGATACCGAAACAGAGGAGCTGAGGCTTCTGCCTGTCTGCCCCACCGCCCTCACTGTGTCCCCCAGAGCCGTGTTCCCTCCCAGCCACACCTCCTCGCTCGCTGCCTCGGCGCCCAGCCCGCGCCCCAAAATCCATTCAGCTCCAGACGTCCTGGTCCCGTGGTGCTGCTAACAGGAGCACCAAAGTAAATCAATAATGGTCTAAAGACTGGAGCCTAGACACAGAGAGAGGGATAAAATTTGTTGTTTCAAGGAAAGGCTTGGCAGAACCCCAAACCTCAACATACATTATCGAGGCAAGGAAAGTAAGCGGGGGGAAGAGATGATAACAGGATTACAAAAAGCATTAAGACAAATAATCAGACCTGCTTCAAGTGCAGTTCTCAGAAGAACAAAAGGTCAGCAAGAGACAGTAGATAAGCTATAAACAGTGGCTAGAAAACCATGCTGAGATGAGATAAACTCTCTTTCCAGTACCTAAAGGGGGCCTACAAGAGAGCTGGAGAGGGACTTTTTACAAGGGAGTGTAGTGATAGGACAAGGGGAAACAGTTTCAAGCTGTAAGAGGGCAAGTTTAGATTAGATACTGAGAATAAATTCTTTACTGTGAAGGTGGTGAGGTACTAACACAGACTGTCCAGAGAAGTTGTGGATGCCCCATCCTTGGAAGTGTTCAGGGCCAGGTTGGATGGAGCTTTGAGCAACCTGGTCTAGTGAAAGGTGTCCCTCATGGCAGGAGGTTGGAATGAGATGATCTTTAAGGTCACTTCCAAACAAGAGCATTCTGTGATTCTATGAAAACTGTGTTAGCAGCCTATATCAGTTCACAGAAAAGATGATGCTGCAGGTTAACAATATCTAAAAAAAAATTTTTTTTAAATAGATAAAAGAAACTAAGAATCTAACAGCCAGGCAATCAGGAACAAAGGCCTCAACAAGAAAAACACTCAACACGTGCTTAAACTGTTCAAGTGATTACAGTGGCGCTGATAAGACCCTCACAGGCCTAAAGTTAGACTAGTCCTTAAGTGCTTTATTGGATCAGAGCCTTGGGGTACAGGAAGATTAGCAGAACAGTGAGCTGAATGAATCATATCAGCACATGTAAAATATTCAGGCACGTTAAGGAAAGGGCCTACATTTTCTCCTCAACACAGCCTACATCTCAAGGGAGATAATGGATTTGAATTTCGATATCAACTGCAACTGCTCAGATCGGGTGATGCTTAGGACAGAGTTATTTACTATTAAAATGTAAATGCAACTGCTGCAGAAAATAAATGTATGTGTCCTTTCTTTGTCACCAAACTGACTGAGCAGCTAACAGGAATAGTTGGAGTTTACAGAAGGAGCGTAATGCACCACAGAAACTGAGTTACTGAAGCTTTGGATTCCCACCGCCTTCAAAATGTGCCTGGGTGGCAGAATAAAGCACAAGAATGGCTATAACTTCCACTGCCCAAGTCTAACCAAAACAAAGACAGAAACAAGCCTCCTGCTCATTCACTCCATATACAGTTGTTACATCTGGTATACCTCATTTAGGTAACACAACCATGAAAAAAAATTTCAGATACAAGTTGACTTCAGAAAAGTTAAATATTGGGAACTGCTAGGAACTACTGAAGAGGCTAAAAGCATATGAGCACCTACTTCTTGGGCATTTACAACCGTTCAGAGCCAAAAGCTGATGGTGTACCAAGAAAATCTCTGCTGCTTCAAGGATTTCCTCCTCCTCATACATTCTTTTATTAAAGCCTGTAACTCACAGAGCAAATTGAAATGCTTGACTGTGAGCACCACTGGTGAAGGTGAAAGTCAAGCTGTGTAACTTATGCCTTGTGCTCTTTCTTCTGCATGGTAATAACCAAGCATAGAAATTCCCACCTGAAAATGCAGATCCTGGTTTCAGCACCTCTCATTTCACAGTCCTCAGTTTAGCCTCAGAAACAAAGATTTTTCTGGACTGACTCTTAAATTGCCAAGTGCTCATGAAGTAGAAGAGCTAAATACTTCAATCTTCTAGAACACGAAAAATTATCTTGCCTTCCATGAGGCTGACAGTGACTTTTATGCTGGAAAAGCATAACTTTAAAAATTAATTACTAATTCCATATTGGGACCATAGAAACTGTTGTCCTAAAGAACAAAAATATTTTGATGCTTACGGGTATTCAGTGTAAGACTCAAAAGACAGACTTAAATAATTCCTCCATTTTTATAAATACATTATTGACTTTGGATGGGGGGGTGCTAAGGCATGGGAGCATACATCACTCAGGATAGGAAAAGATTTAGAAAATTCAAGTATTTCAGGCTGATATTGCTGCCTTGAAGAAAATAATGCAGTTACAGCCAAACCCTGCCACGAGACTTTAATGGTCTATACATCCTTAACTGTCTCAAACTGATAACATGAGTCACCAGCACAGATATATATAGCACAGTAACCATTACTACACTAGCATGCTGCTGCAAAGCAACCCAGAATATTTCAGACTCTCAGTCTCTCCAGCAGAATCTTCTTCACAGATCAAAAATTTTCTTTATAAAATACTAAAAAAAAAAAAAATTCTAAGCCAAAAAAATATTTAATCTAAATAAAAGTCATGCTAGTTACCTTGCATTGCAAACATCAGTGTAATTTCATATTCAATTTTCTTACATAATGGAGAATTGTTCATAATTTCTGTAAAAAAAAATTCTCCATCACTTCCCACTTAAATAAACAGCATATTAAACAGCACTACTAGAGGCTAAATACCCAGTGGAAGTCAGCTACTACCTGGCACCAAACTGTCAGCCTGTGTCAAAGCAGAAGCCTTCCAAAGTTCTTGACTAAATCCTCCAGAAGACTTCCCAGCTCAGCAAAACTACATCTAGAAGAGGAGCATTTACTTCCAGCACAGCTTTATTCTCCTGCAAGGCTCCACATTCCAAAAAGGTAATCATTGTTCCCTGGATGAGCTGAGGTAAGGGTCTGGTACTCCAGGATTCCTGAAATACCACCATTAGAGCCTCTCCTAGTCCCAAGTCAGGCACATCACTCTAAACTGAACAACAAGCTGTTTCCACTCAGCTATCCCAAACACGCAAAGCCTTTCAGACTCACAGTCCTAAACATGTGCACACTTGTACCCTCAAACACTCACAGCACCTCCAAAAACATGCTTAGCAATAGTACAGGAATATATGGAACTTGTGTGCATGTGTGAAGACCTGGATGAAGCCTGAATCCTCCTGACAAAGGCAGTCCTGAAAATCTACGCCTTGCCAAGCAGGACAACGAGGAAAAAAAGTAATAAACAGCACACATACATGTGTCTCCATAACGACTTCCTTCCTGCCCTCCTCATCTCATAATAAACCACCCCCTAAATACATGGTCCTGCATGCATGGCCCTGCAATCTCTGCTGGTGCTGCTGCCTGGCACTCTGCAGACACTCTGCAGCTAGAAACAGGGTTCTATCCAAGAGAAAACACAGCATGAGGGGATAAAAAATAAAAACAGAGAGAATGACATGACTTGCAAATAACCCATCAGTTATGGGGAAGAACACTGGAGGGTTTTTTGACTTCTTTGTCTGACTTTGGATACTTTGAAGGGAAACTAAACTGGAAGACTGAGAGGAAAATGGAAATGTCACAGGAAGCATTTTGGTTTGTAACATTTAACATAAGAACTGGACTTTGCAGACGTAAGCACATGTATTATGAATCCCAATTAAGAAGGGGTTACAACTGGATTCATAGTTGTATATATAGTAAGTCCCTAGATTCTGGGAGTCATTCTCTGCCACTCTTCCCTAAGTAAAAACAGCACCCCAAAAAATCCCCATCTACATACACATAGCATGATCACCCTGCTACTTCTGAATGTACCAAACAGCAAGTGTAGAAGATGTCTACCTGCAACTAATCTGGCAGTCTGGATTGTCCAAGTGACACCACAAATGTCCTGGGGAAACAGGCTGCTGAATGCTGCCCACAGGCAGACCCCACTTCCCACGGACACAGCCTGTATTCCGTACCCAGGGGTGGGGAACTGCTCATTGCCAGTGAAATACAACGGAGTCCACACCCCCAGGATGCAGAAGTGGCATCACGTGCCCCCGGAGCACAGGTAGGGACTGGAGAGGTCAAAGTGACAATTATGGTGGCAGAATGAACTAAAACCACACTTGTAATCCAAGCAGATTTCACTTTGTTGCAAAATAGAAGTCACAATTACAGCAGTATCCAGAATGTAGCCATTTCCATCAAAAAACACATCCTTGGCTTGGGAAGTTACTAATTATTTTCCCAGACCAAAAAAAAAAAAAGTAATATTCTATTCTGGTTTCCTCCAAACTCTTTCCTGAGATTAATTTTCTCTTGGGAAGTATGCACATGCATTCCTAATTTTGTGTTGTTTCTCCATGCACTTTTTCTTCTGTCTTCCAAATACTTCTCTTGATGGAGATTAAAAAACCCCCAATTTTTTAAACTTCAAAAATTCCCAAAGCTTGCAGCAAAGCCAGATTTTTATTTTGTATCCGTGTCCTACCTACATTTGAACTATTCCAGTGTTAACACAGCCAACCAAAACGATCAACAAAGGACAAATCTGTGCCAAACAGTGTCAGAGTTTCCTCTCACGTGAGCAACCAAACACTAACATGGAAGTAATTAAAAACACCCTTAAAATAGAAACACAAGCATGCAATGCAAATTGCCAGCTCACAGCACAACGAGGGGGAAATCTTTTCGTCTTTCTTTAGTGATATTTTAAGCAATTGACTCTTCCATGCAGTCACTATGCAGAACACAATCTTCAGAGTTTGGGTTGACCAATATTTTTCTAATTGTCAAAGAACAGCTTTGCATTTTTCTCCTGACAAAGAAGCTGTTCAGGCAAAGCATTCTTGGGTGGATTTTGAGCATTGTCAATAACATTCTGGGCAAAACCATTCAAGGAGTTTTTCTATTAAGTACTATGGTACTCATCTGCAAAACACATATTCTTCAGCTAATCTTGCACCTGACAGCTGAGAGCATCTCCCTAGCAACCATCACTAACACACTTGCAGCCAAAGAATAGAAAAACACTGGAGAAGCCCACAATAACCTTGTACAGGAAATGCTATTTTGAAAATACAGCGTGAAATACAGAGGAAATTTTAGGACTATGGTGTTCATCTAATTTGCTGAGGGGGTTTCGTTTGGTTGGGTTTGGTTTTTTCCTTTGTTTTATTAAGATCATCAGCAAAAACAAAGATGGAGGAAACTCAAGGGAGATGATTCTTTAAGGAATCACTTTTTCAAGAAAGCAATCAGGTACTGATAATCACAGGGAAAGCTTAACATCAAGGTCTTGGATCAGATTTAAAACAGCAGCAAGTCTTTCCTTCTCCCGGACAGCAAACAGAGTGGAGCCCCAGTCAGCCAGATCTGAAGGATCACCTCTCCAGTTCCTTTTGGCAGCTCTGAACCAGACGGCTGGACCCCACTACCTGCAAAAGCTGCAGTGCCAAGACTGTACCAGACCAACTGCTGGAGTTAGTGATGAATAAACTGATGGTTTTACGTCACAGAAAGACATGAAGAAAGGGAAGGTTCATTCAAAAGTCCGGGGAACACCTGGAAATCATCATTGTGCTTCTGCTTTCTATTCTCACCACTTTGAGAGGCCACAGATCGTAGTCAGGACTGGCAGGACTTGTTTCTAAGAGTATGGATTTAAGTTAAAATCAAAGAGGTGAAAAAAACCACCCCAATTTCTGCAAAAAAGACCAAGTTGAAATGGAGATTTTTTTCACTGCCAAAGCACTCAACTACTACTTGTTTACAGCTGCTTACCATTCTGGCTAGAATAAGCCAGTCTGCAAAACAGTAATTCCTTCGAGGGCAAATTGTGGCCAAGATTCTGCTTCCTTACTCTCACTGCTGAGAATTACAGTGAAGCTTTAGTTCAAGTCAAATGCATAACAGCTCCTGATCTGCAAAGACTTCATAAAAGGAAACCCTACAGAGAGTAAAAACATGCAATTTTCAGCTGTTTTCATTCATTTTCTCAGTAAGAGAAAAAACAATGTCCCTGACTGACCTTCACATTTGGAATAATTACCATACACTTAGAAAATTTAAAGTCACCTGCTGGAGACATATATCAGACTCCTAATTAGAATACCACTGAAGCCCCAAATCTCCTACTTCCCAATCATTTCCACTGTGTTATGCATTAATTACTGAGGACATTTTTAATACTGTCATTGCCACAGTCCCTAAACAGGGCACACAACACTCCAAGTCACATACCAAGGCGTTGACATCCTCAGTTTTGTAGATCAACATCCGTATCTCTTCTGGATCACCACTGAAAATCGCCTGGACCAGTGGCGGCTGGAAAAAGAAAACAGAAGAAGCAGCATTACAGGTTTGTTTATTTTCTGTTTAAACTGAGAGCATTTTACTCCTGCTAACATTTGCTGAAGCTGCCCAGAAACTTGGCGTGACCCCAGTACCAAATCACCAGGAGTATCTCATCAGTAAGAGCTATCAGTTTTCTTGAGGACAAACTGAAATCATGAGCATGTTTGTACCTATAATGAGCGTGTGTGTGCACAAACAGGGACCCCCATTAGAACAGCAACTTTTGTCAACAACACACAATTAGCCCAGATGTTCTCCCTGGCATGTAAGGGGAAAACTAATTACATCAGATAGTGCTGCATGCTTGCTCTTGGCACAGATTAATGGTCATGCAATGCACATTTAGAAACAGAACATTATGCAGATAATGAATTTCTGGGCAATTACTAAACAATTTGTATTTTTTTACTGAATAAATACGCAACGAGCACAGTTAATTTTAACCACCCAAGAAGCGAAATAATTATCTTATTGTCTCAAGCCTGTTATTATGCTATTATGAATCGGAATGCAGAAATAAATAATCAGGCCCACAGGAGAAGCAATGCGCTGTGCTCGCTCCTCTCCGAGGCTGGCATCAGCGCCTGGCAGCGGGAGGGAGCTCTGCACGCGCTCACCGCTCCGCTCCTCGGCCAGAGCTGGTGCCTTCCGTCCTTCCGACCACCTTGGCAGCAAACACCTGAGTTAGTAACCACGCTGGCAGCACACTGAACTGAAAGAAGATAAACCTTGCTGCTGGAGACTCGGGAAAAGAAGGGGACAATTCACAATGATCCCTATCCCATAAAGGGCGTGAGCTGAAGCAGGTCCCACTTTCACCAGCACCCTCCTCAAGGCAACGGATGCCCCCCCCCCCAGTCTCACTCCTTGTTGCCTCACGGTCTTACTGGCAAAAAAGAGTCTGTGGTGCCATGCAATCACCAGAATCTAAAATAATCCTGTAAAATGGAAGCATGCATGACTACTTAAGCACATAAAACCACAGCAGTTCTTGAGATTCTACAGAATTTAACTCTCTTGTAAACAGGCTATCTCAAAATTCACAAAACAGGCTGAAAGAACAAAGAAAATACCATTTCCTCCCTATCTTTTCTTATTCAAACGTGGAAAATACATTTCTAAGTTAATGGTGTCTATTTTAAGACATATTAATCCCTTATGTCCTTGAAAAACATTCATACTGGAATTTCATTCTTGCCACTCTTGCAAAAGTGAAGAGGACTAAAGCAGCATCTTTCATCACAACTGTCTACATCTTACATATTGTAGTGGATGTTTGAAAAAGAAAGGAAAAAAATTGCATTTCATTTGAACCATTTAGCATGCTTCCTTCCCAGCCCATGTCAGAACAGAATATTCCCCACCAGAGGATGCAAACACCAGACCCAAGTCTGTTCCCTTCTCTCCTAAAACTAACAGCTATGAAGAATCAGTGAATGTTTATGAAATTATGATGCTTGCACCAAAATATTTGCATTTCACGTGCGTTTATCATAATATTTAAATGAAAAAAAAAATTTAACAGGAAACCAGAGAACAACCCAATTTCAAGCTGAATGGCAACACAACCCAGTGTCCAAGGAACAGGTACCTCCAGCAGCTCAGATTAGTCCCTGAACCCATTTGCAGATATGCCCAGCACCCAATGAAAAGTATGAGCCAGGCTCTGGTGAAATTTAAGGTTAGACCGCAGACAGAGGTAAGAGAGAAAAAAATTTAAACTTCAAATCTTTTAGATTTTTTTTTTTTAAGATCAAATGCTGTTACAGATCACTTTTTTCTTTTATAACAGAGAGAGTAAAGCACTGTGCCTCGCTACATTAAAAACGGAGGAAGGCCTACAATAAGACACTTTGACCCTTCTCTCTGCCAGAAATCTGAATCAGGCACTTGGTTTTACAGGAAATGTTTGACCCTTCTAATTAGCATCAGCTACTTAAGACAGAAAGCAGACTGAGAATAACATTGTGTTCCTTAGACCTGTAACAAACAGAAGATCCTCATCCCAATCTGTCCACCATACCATGGTCACATCCAGCTGCAGTTGCTTCGATCAAACCCGGTGTTTATCGCGCCTCTGAAGCAGGTTGTGACTCCCACCACTGGTACACGGAACCTTTGCTGACAGGAGAAAGTTGCCAAATACCCATTTCAAAGGACTCATCATTCAGACCTTTCACCCCCGTAAGATTTCATTTTTATAAATTAATTATGATAAAATCTATCTCTGCTAGTTGTAGCAGCAGGAGACAGAGACAATGAAGAATGATTAGAGCCTGCAAACTGGAAAGAAGAGATAAAACCAGTACAGGTTAATAACCACCTTGAGTCACTGCTGTGCAGCCTGCTCCAGCTGGCCATTTTTCTAATTCACTATGTCATTATTTTACTTTATTTTCAAAGGTATTAGTTTTAAAATGAGACTGCATTATTGTTGAGGCAATTTTATTGCATATTGAGACCTGTTTCCGTGTAAGATGTGCAGTCACGTACAGTGACCTGCTCAGGAAATACATGTCGGAACCATGTTGCAGCATTACTGCTGCAGTTTGAGGTCAGAGCTGAGAAGGTGCATCCACATCCATCAGCACAATGGAAAAAGCAGTGCTCTGTTCAGTAGCTGACAGTGATGGAACGGGGCTTGTGCAGTTACCTACACACTGATGATGGAAGCCCAACGACCTGAACAGATTACTTTTTTGATCTCCAGTGATAACCATATTCATGCATGAGTGACTTCAAACAACTTTTTTTTTTTTTTGAATGTTAATTCCTGAAGGGTAGATAATGATCCTTCCTAATTATCAAAGGATAGTATATTTTTGGAAATAATTTCTAAAACTTGTGACATCATTAATGGGTTATTTCATTAACAGAAATATTTTGCTTTAAAATTCTTCAAAAGTTGTTAAACTCTTATAATGAAGAAAAAAAAAAGCACAAGCACAGAGCAGATTATGTATAACTATTATTAGAATTAAGCAAGGGTGCAGGGTTTTGGAATGATGAACAACTGTTTCATCAGCTCAGCTCTCTGCAGCTTCCAAATTCTTAAAGAGAATTTCAGTTGGGAGTGTTCACATTTTTCTCTGAAAATAAACTCCAGCAGCTAACGAAAACCTTTCCATGTTACTACTTCTACACAGTTACTATGATAAGTATGAAACTTACCAGCAAGTTTTATTAGAGTGTTCTTTACTTTGTGCTGTAACAAGCATTTTAGTAAAAATAAAGTTGTGTCTGCAGACTCCTTCCAGTGTGGCAACATATTGCTATCTTTACTGAATGTGGGGCAATCACAAGCTGGACTTCAACCCACCAGGTAAAATTAACTTGTTGAACTGAAGGCACAATGATTATTTCAGCAACAGAGCTTACACCCACATGGAAGAATGTCCTGTGGCTCAGCTGGATTCCACAGAGCCAACAAGCCATTCCAAGAGAAAAAGTTCAGCACTGGGAAATTCTCCTCCATAGATCTAACTATTACCAAGGGGCACTGGCAAGTCTCTGACCCCAGATGAGATGAAGCATTTAAGTGACCTGTCTCAAATATCATTTAAATTACTATGTCCAAAGCAGGTGCTGAACCTCCTGGCAAACCACCTAGTATTTCTGTTGAGTAGCAAGTAACTGTGACATATGTCGAACACTTTGCCTTGATTTTAGATATCCTGACTCACTAACAAGGACTTATTTAAGCCAGATTTTTGTTTGGCAGGAGGTAGAGGCAGATAGGGAAAGGATGATTGACTCCCATGCCCATTTGATGTAATAGACTACCATTTGTTCCTGTGAGTGAAGTAATATATTGATCCTTTATTAGTTCTAATTGCATTACATCAAGTTCCTGGACTAAACACTTGCATATGTCCATGTATTCGTGTAACTAGCAAGGCAATGTAGCAAGACACACAATCATTTAAAGTGGTATTGATTCTGACAGTGTTTTGCCAAACACCTCTTGTTTTTCTGAAGGTACTCCCACAAATCAAGATTACAAGGTTGTCTGCAATGTCACATCCATACATCTATTTCCTTCCACTGGTCAAAGCAAAAAGGCTACTCCTCTTCCTAATTTTAGTCTAGGACTTTCTCCCTCTGAGCATACAGCACATGAATATCTGAAATGCTGTTTTAACTTACAAGTCTGTATTAGTAAACAGCCATTAACTGGATTTCTCTTAATTCTTAGAGTGCATTTCCCTGATACTTAGTATTTATACAGTTCCATGTACAGAAATTACTCAATACTGATAATTTTTAACAGGCCTTGTAGTCTATTTCCCTCGCATCAGGGGTTAGCCTTTTACTGTTTTAGGAATTAATTGCTGGGTAAATACAAAAAGAAGTTTGCTCTTAATTTGTTAATTCAGAGGGTGCATTCCTGTTGTAGGAATTTCTATATACTGGCTTCTTACAGCAAAGTACTTTCACAGAGCTGGTATTTGGGGAAGGATGCCCTTGGATGGCTGCTAAGAGGTGCTCCAGAGCAATTACAGATTTTTAGCGAGTGACTCCTAAGGAATACTTGTCCAAGCTACTGAAACACCAGTGGGGAGAATCAAATCTGTAAAGAGGGTGTACTGGTTCCCTGGAAGCACTATGACAAACTAACAGCATTGTTAAGTGAGTAAATGCACTTAGGACATTTATACTGAGCAGATCAATAAACACCCTGTACGCTGCAACATTTCAAATACGGCAGAGAAGAAAATTTTCAATTCATTTCATTCTGTCTTATGATGTCCTTCCATTTATTGCAGACTAGCCCAGTGATTGAAGGATTGCACATCAATCCTCTGCAGCAAGGACAGCATGCATGCCTACACGTTGCTATTTATTTCAATTTGTTCCACTGTGTTTCAATGCTCAGGGACCAACAAACTTATATGACACACAGAGGTATTCAAAAAAACACAAGTCAGCACTCCCAAAACTAAAAAAAACTCCGTGTGACAGTGGCACTTCCAAGCTGAGAGATCTTCGTGTTGCTTTTAGGCCAGCATTTAAAGGATGCAACTGTGCTCTGACACTTTCCCTGGACCAATGGCTTTCTGACTTGCTGCCATGCTGTGCCCTAAGTTGATTAGAGGGATGTAATGGCATTTAAGTTTTATTGCAAAAAGGGTTGGTTTTTCCTGTAATGGCCCCCATGTCTATCCGTGTCGTTTATAACAGCTTCTCCAAAGCCTCAGGCTGTGTTTGTCCTTCAGACCATAAAAAGGACTTCACATCAATGGCACAGGGCACACCAGAGCAGTGGAGAATTGATCACTGCTTCATTTGCTGTTATGCTTTCCTGAGAATAGGTAAAAAATGATACATAAACTCTAAATAGAGCATATGTTTACCTTCAATAGCAACTTTGTACATAACTTTTTCAGGAAAGAGGAGCTGGAGGAGGGTGTCTGTATTTGCCTGGACAACACAAGCCCACAGCCAAAAGCCTCTCCCTCCAGTGCTTTCATTCAAATGATGAATGGCAACTTCATCAAAACACCAAAAAATGCTCAGTGACCAAATAGAAAATACCCCAGTGCACACCTGTGGTTTCCAGTATGGTCTAACCCTAGGGGACACATATGGAATGGCACCCAGGGCATCAGGAGAGGGTGTCTGCAAGGACAATCAGTGTGGTACAAACAATGCTCAGTGTGCTTGGTGCTTTTTCCTGTCTCAGGAAGGCAGAAGTGGTTCCTGAGTAATTGCTCACAAATGTCTGAATAAATCATGCAATGCTAACATGGTCCATAGGTAGCTCCCACTTAGGCATGCACTCAGCCTTTCCCACAGTGGCTTCCCAAATGAAGACTTGAACATTTACAGAAATATTTGGTGCAGAATTAGTTGGAATACAACAGTTCTACCATGACCACCAGCTATTGCCATTGCTGATAACACTACGAAAACCTGAGTTTAATGGCTGGTGTACATTGCTAACTGTACATTTGTAACTGCTAATTGTACATGACAATCACAGACAGCTACAGAAACAGCAGCTCCAGTCTTGCTCTGCTGGACAGCCAGGCAGCTGGTGCAGACTGCAAAGCCTCGGGGCAGCATGGCCCAGGGGAGGACCTGCATCCCATCCCCCCAGCTGAATTCTGCTGGGTGCCCGGTATCCACCACTGACCAGCTTCGGAGGCTGGAATTACAGCCTACCAAAACACCCTTCTGCACCTTCTGGATGGGAAAAATCACATCCTCAGCTTTAGTATAAAGTATATTTATACATACACAAGTATATTTTCCAAAACTCCAAGTTCCCTAATGATGTACAATAGCTGTGATGAAGGAGGAAGGGAAAAGTATGATCACTGTAAAAGGGTTGAAGTAGCAGCAGGGGAGATGTCTGAAACAAGATTGTCTGATGACAGTCTGACAAACACCTTCCGTTAAGGATCTTGTTTTGAACATTGCTTACACTAGGTTTGGAAAAGAACAACCTGAACTGCTTAGGGCATTGCTCAACCCTGAAAAGGGAGCAGGGCTGTCACAACACATCCTGCATCACCTCCTTTTAAATGATTTCCCCTCCAATACCAGCTAAGCCTTTGCGAAAACAAACTGGGCTTGGGATTGGAAACCCAGGCTGTGCTCCCACAGGCTTCTGGCTCTCTGCTCCCACTCACCAAGGCCCTGATGGCTTTTGCTTACACCACACCCACAAAACTCCCTGTCTCCGGCCAGACAGAGAAGACAACAGATCTGATTCTATAATTAAATATGATCACAAATAATCATTTAGTAACTGATGTGCAAACCAGACTACACTTCACTACACTTTCCCAGAAGCACATATCTTGTGCAGTAACAAGAATAAACCACCTAAACCCCAGCCTCCCCACTGCTCCCTGCATGGTCCTTTCTGTGCTCAGCCCTTTCCCCTCTCCTACTTGCCTTTTCCTAGAGATTTAAACCTTGCTCTCTCTCTCTCTCTCTGCTGCCCCATTTCCATGCTGCTGGAGCAGGGGAGCTGGAGTTCCTGGGTGGAGCACACTTGAACACCTTTAATTGTAAATACACACTACCAAATAAACACTTGTATTTTGAGCAAGTGAGAAGGAAAGAAAGAAAACAACATGTTGAGACAGCTGAAACTTTAACACAACATTCATTTAGTCAAGCTTTCACAATACTTAAAAAGGCAAACAGTCAGGATTGACCCTGCTTGTGCAATGGTGGACCCAGCCCGGTATTTCTGTTCACACAATTTGTGATATGCCATTCTAGACAGTGCAAAACAAGCCTCTGGCAGATCTATTTCTGGTGTTAGCTTGGCTCCGGATTTTGGCTGCCTCCCATGTTTCATTAGGAAGCCTATCAACTGCCCCAAGAATTGCTTATGTTTCCAGGTGAAGTGAAGGTTACATCCTGCCGTTCCTGGAATCCTGAAATTCCTCTACACGCTGAAAGTGCTGCAAGTTGCCTATGTTTCATTGAACTTATCAGTTAAAGGCACCAAAATAACTCTTGGCCTGTTAGATTTAGATCACTTCTAAAAAGGAAAAGAGCTAAGACTGTTTAATTCAGCTTGCCCAGTGTCCTTTCCTTCCATCTCATTACTGGAGGGTGTCCACTAGTCTTGATTTAAGTGCTAGGGTTTAGTTGTACTTTTGGCATTTGGGATTGGGGGCTGGTGGGGTTTTTTTTAAGTGCCTCTAGATCAGATCAGAAAATTAGTTAATAAATACTGTCCTGAGGTTACATTAATCAAGTGGAGACAAAGACTCAGCACGATGCAGACTAGTTAAAATAAGAAATCTTTTTTAAAGGAGACAAAAATAAACATAGTAGCATAACATTTGTTATACTCACCAGCATTTGTTACCCATTTTAGTAGAAAAAAGTCTGCCACAGACAGCATAATAAGATTTGTTGGAATACCTACAAAGGTTGAGGATAATCAATCTAATAGTACCCTGAATTTTTCTTGTCCTCCTGAATTTGTTTGTTCAAAGTTTCTTAGGATTTTGTCTTGATACAAACTGTGTGTTGTGTAATATCTCACAACAGACATATCAGTGACTCCATTAAATAACAGTCATGGGATTGTCGTGGCAGTACCAAAAAAAGGATCCAATTCTTTTTATATGTTCTCAGCAGCATGTGCTGCACTACTTATCCATTTGAGCACTTCTTGTCATATCTATATTTTGTTTCCCAGAGCTTTTGTCTTTTTTTTTTCCCCTCCCCCATAATCCATCAATCATTTAGTCAGAAGCAGGGAAGAAGTCCTGGCACCAAGGCCGTGTTTCTGAACAAGAGCATAGCAGAGAGTAAAATCTCTGGGGGCATAAATTCCAGCCGGTGTGAATCAGCTGAAGCGAGCTCCCGAGTGAGAGGCCCTGTGCCATGTTACACCACCTGCTCTCCGAAGAGCCCTGCTCTTTGTGCCCCCAGCAGCACAGCTGAGAGGTGGCCAAGGCAGCCTGAGGTTATGAACCTCGAGAGAAATGAAACCGCCGGCAGCAGAACAGAGCAACAGCAACCCCGGTGACACGTCTGCTCCTCGCTAGAGACCTCAGAGTAGAGCAGTTAGGGGAGAAACTCACTTGAAAAACATCAACCCTGCCAAAAGCTTCATTTCCTGCTCAGTTGTCTTCAAACACATTTCAAGCAATTTTTTTTTTTTTTAACCAATTGTTTAAGTGTTAAATTCCACAAGAGAGAAGAGAAAAAAGACAATTAAAAAATCTGTGTGGAGGGGGGAACGCTCTGAGGGCTGAAGGGGTTCATGCAGCTGGGTCAACTTAACCTGAGACATCTCCTCCGTTCAGTGGCCCCACATCCTCTGGAGACCGCTGATATCCTGCCCTCACCCGACTCTACCAGCAGCAATGGCAACCAAACAGAAAAAGAAAAAAAAGGAACGGAAATGCTGCAAGTTCATCTTCCTTCAGTTTATCACTCATGAAACCGTGACTTACCCCTCTTCCTTGCCAAGGCAAGCGTGTGCAAGGGCTGCTACACACACTGCAGCTGGCTTATAAAAACCTTTCCATAGTCCTCCTTCAGTGCAGCAGCACAGCAAGACCTGCCTTTCATCTGGCAGCCTGGACACTCAGCAGGACAGAGTAATAGTCCAGTCCAGCTGTAATGAAGTGCTCTATCTGATATATGGAGCATGCATTGATACTCATCACACACACTAATAAAAACCCTTTCATTTTTAGAAAATTAGTCCTGATTTAGAGAACTATAAAGTGGTATCTGATCCTGTAACCTCTTGCTTGTTAAGATCAGGACTTCCGCTGGCTAACAGGGTCTGTTTTATGTTACTGTACACACAGAGAAGGCAGCTATGAAACAGAGAGTGCCATAATAAATTTGCAGATACTTCGGAACTGCAAGAGACTACACAAGGACGTTGGAGGGCAAGATCAGAATTTATAACCACCTTGACAAATTATACAAACAGCTAGGCTGGAGGAAGAGTAGGACACTGTTCAGTATGGAGGAGAACACAGCATGCCTGTTAGTGAGGAATCCGGGGTTGTTACACAGCAGTTCTGTGTCAGAAAGAATTTGGGACTGCAGTTTACTTGTTAATTTCTGCAGGCCAGGCTGTTCCCAGCCCGGCCTGCAGGTTAACGGGGTCCGATGCCCGCGTGAGCCAGCGACCGAATTGATGGTAACTGAGGTTTGCGTGCCTCAGTTTACCAGTGCAGCCCAACGCCTCCTCACAGCATGTAGGCATGCTGTAGCCAGCAGCGGAAGGTACGGAGAAAAGAGTGGAAACTCTGTCAGCTTCATTCCAAGTTTATTTTCTCCTGCCCTCGAGAGGGCAGGGGCCAGTTAGCTTGAAGGGAAGCTAAAGCAGAGAGACCCCGTTTGTTCTCTCGCAGAGAGTTTTAAAGTGTTACATCATCAGGTAGAGATAACAGAATGAACCAATCATGAAAGAAGGTACATGATAGCAAACCAATAAAGACCCCTCAGGGGAGGAACAATATCAAACCAACAAGTAACAAGACAGCTAGAGGGTGTTTCAAACCACGCTGACCTGTTACTGGATTTGAAACTTCTGTGAGTGACATGCAAGGGGTATGTTGCTATGCTATAGGACAGCAACATTTACTAACTGGTTGTAACCGAACAACGTTCTGAAAGAGGAAGATACTTAAAATAGGATTACGACTTGCAAAGCACACAGTAGTCCTTCCACACTGCTCAATACTGCTTAGGCTGTGGCTGGAGTGAGACATTTAGTTTAGGGCACCACTTGATTGAAGACCAAAACGGAGCTCTAAAATATGATTTACAGGGAAAGTCTAAACAGATCAGAGTTGTTCAGCATACACAGAAGACAATTTAAAGGAAACATGAGAACTATTTGCAATACATAAAAGGTTGTTACTAAAATAAATCATCTGTTTTCCACATCCAAGACATACAGAGCTTGAATGGCTGCATGCAAGGAGGATGCATCTCTGCTCCAGTAAGGGCAACACAAACCAGGACACTGCTTACTAATTTGGATGAGTTACAAACAGTGAACTGCAGAAAACTGTGTTTCAAAAATAGGTCTAGTCCAACAATCACTGAATGTCAAAGGTATTATTTTCTGCAGGCTTCAGTAGGCAAAGGATTAAACATATGAAAGCAAAGGAGGCCAAACAAAATTCACACCACACTTACATGAGGATAAAGGTTAATGCAAAAAGGATAAGCTACAGCAGAAATCAATAAAAATACGTATTTCCAAAAGTTCAAGGGGAGTCTAGTGTCTTTCGGTAGAAGCACACTAACACGTGGCAGGACTCCAGCAGAATTTCACATCCCATCTCGTTCACTCATCAGAAGGTAATTTCAGCTATGGGGTTTCTTTTTCACATGAGATACACACAGAGTTTCTGTTAAGGACATGAACATTTTGCAGTCACAATCTCAAGTGTTTCTGAACCTCCTCTTCCTCTTAACAGTGACCTGCAACACTTCCACGGTCCTGGTGTCATGGGTATCTAAACCAAGCCTCAGACAATAGCAAACCTCCAGGAGCATGAAAACAACATTAGGGAGGGAAAAGACATTTTAGGGACTTGAGCAAAACCTGAAATATCTGATTTGCTGAGTCTTACCGTTATATTCCAAGTGGATCTTGCTCAGGTTCCCCTTGTGTTGCACATCACACACACAGCCTCCCCACTGCCTGTCTCCTACGCACTACAGCACAGCTCATTCCTCTGGTCAGCAGCTGCCACCCCCACAGACACCCTCCTGCCAGCTCCAGAAAAACTCAGAAAATCTCCCAACTCACCTTCTCCTACATACGCAGAGTCAAATATACTTTAAAAGACATTAAAGCCGAACGTTGATGTTTCCTGATTTCTCTTAGACATCATGGAGCTCACAGTGCTCTTGAAGAGCACCACAGTCAGTTATTACTGTTTTCATAAAACACTAAAATCCTTTGCAGATTTTAGTCACTGATATTTGCTTTCTGCATAGCTGATATAAAATTCAGATTAAAAATGTTTAACTACTGAGGCCGATGACAGGGTTATTTCCATTAATAGCAGAGTAACTATGTGTGAACATGAAGATCAGTTCATAACACCACTTCATCTCTTTCTTTACATTAGGCATGCTACAGTTGGCATAGAGCTCTGCTCAACAACCAAAGCAGATGTTTTACCTCTATTTTGAATCTGGAACAGATTAGCAAAGTTAGCTTGATTCAACATATCCTGATAACATCCTCGTTCTCAACCTCAACCAAATTATTGAAGCTGACAGGGGAAAAAAAAAAAAAAAAGAAAAAAATTAAGCCTTGCTGATGAGTGCAATGTCAGACAGCCAGGCCAAAGAAATTAAATGGAAATTTAAAAAGGTTTCAAAATTGTCTTCACTTCAGAAAACAATTCAGTGTCTTCAGACCATGGTGCATCTGACCGTGACAAATCCAGCAGTGTCAAAATTACTTTGTACAGACACAAATTAAACAGAAAGATGAGCTGGAGAGTTATAATGAGCTATTACACTCTTTCTTCCAACAAGTTACCATTGCAAGTTATGGACAGCTTTGTCTGGATAGCCTGTGAAAAGCCTGCAAGATGTCTCTGGGACCACTGTCACAGTTTTGAGACTCAGTGTGAGCCTTCCCTTCATCACACTCAATCCCATGCATCAGACACATCTCCACATCTGAGAAAAGCTAACCTTCTGTGTGCATTCTCATCGGCTGAGGAAGTGGGATACAAATCTTCCTCACTCCACTTCGTCTCGAGTAGCTTCCAGCCATGGCCACAATCTCTTGCTGAAACCCTACAGCATTGTGAAGGAAGGCAGGACAAGGGCTCAGCATCTCAGCACCCAGCACTAACCGATTCTGTATGTGCAGCTGTCTGTCCATGCCTACTTCCAGTTCCTGTCACACAAATCAAGCGGTGAGCTTGGCAGTCAGACGCAGCCCAGCCATGTTAGAGACCCCCTCTCTGTTCATGTCACATCTAGACACACTGATCCCCTCTGGTCTGGGAGAACCACTGCCCAAATGGGGCTTCCTTTTCCAGAGGAAAAGGCTCAGCCTGGGGGGGCTCAGCCACAGACTGAGGGTCCTGGCAAAGTCAAGGCAAGCCCCCCTCGTTCCTGAGCAGTCTCTTTAGAGCCTCTTTGCAACAGGGGAGGGCAAAGAATCATCCAGCGAACAAAAGAGAACACAAGAGAGGGAAAGAGGGGAGTTCACTTCAGATGGCCCTCTGCAAAACAAAGTGCTCAGAAAAGCCAGAGACAGGAAAAAAAAGACAGTTTTTACAAATGCCATTTTAAGCCCAAACTCTAGCTGCCATCTGTAATCCAAAACCCATTTTTAATTTTGTTAGAGAGGCCATAGCTTATTAAGGCGGAAAGTTAATTAGACTCGCATAGCTTAACACTTCAGCCTCTCATTTATTTTCTGGGAACTATTCCACTTCAATAGTGAAAAGCTTACTATTCTGTGTTGTTGTCACGCACCATGAGTCTGATACCAAAAGAAGTGCTTGCAAAAAAGAACACCTAAGCTTGGTAAAAAATAATTAGTTGGGGCTTTTTTTTAACAGTTTTTATATTAAAAAGACAACAAATCTCTATCTTGAGTCCCTAAACAGAGCCACTCAGTTCTTTCATGAATATTCATGTATTAGTCTTGTCAAATTTAGCCCAGTAAATATGCGACCTTACTACAAAATACCCCTTAATCAGCTAACACATGTAATTGCTGCTTGTCAGGGCAGCGGCAATGTGCTCCACACTCATTTTTGCCTGTGCTGTTAAGCAGGGCATTATTCTCCACCTCTCTAATGACAACGGCAGAAAGAACTAGCGACAGCTTGATCAACTGCCTAATGAGATCCAGAAAGCTGAATTACAGTAACCTAGCTAAATGATAAAGCCAGAACAAACCAGAGGATTTCCCAATCCAGTCTGACTTTACCGTTCTTTTGCGATTCCTTGGCCACCCACTTTGGCCACACCACTGTGGATGCCTGTGGTATTTGAACACTTCCTTTTGACAGGGAGCTCTTCGAGTCATTTTGCTGATCAGAGAGGAGGATGTTTGAGGAAGAGCTCAGGGAACATGTCTATACTGCCACCAGACATCCCAGATGGCCTCTTGGAAAAGGGGATGTCTTTCTGGAATCGTGCTACTGGATATGAACCCCATACATGAACTCAAGAAGAAGCAGGTGTAGACCTTACAGTTTTCCTTCTAAATCCCATGTACATTACAAAACAGAGCCTGCAGAACTAAATTAGTAACCATCTCCACTAATTTTCATAGACTTTTACAAGTGACTCAAATAATGCATCAGAAGCTGAGAGCATCTAAGCTAAGCCCAGGCTTAGCCCTTCTCTTACTCAAGCCTTTTGTGAGGAACTGGTTTGGTAAACCACTGTCCTATTTTGCTGCGTGGTTTAACCACTCTCAGGCTACCCTGCCCCTCTGATCTGCTAAACAAAGCAAACCTCTGGTGTCTCACAGCCTCCTACTCTTAGTCCTTGAGAAGCCCTCACCTGTTTTTTATGGTGACAATTCTAATCCAAGACCTGTAGGTCTCCTCTGATGTCTTGTTTCACTGGTGGATGTAGTTCACCCCAACACTTTAGAAAAAAATATAGAAAAGCACAGTCTTGCTGCATCACAGACCTTGGATTTTACAAAACAAGAGAAACAAAATGTGTTTAAGGGCAGCCTAATACTGTTCACATCTAAGTTGATGGCAGAAACTTTCAAACTAAGCTAAGAGACTGATAGCAGTGCTTGGTGCTTTTAGAAACCCCAAACATATGAAGCTGCATGATCTTTCCGAGGGATGGAAAAGTTTTCAAAGCAGTGGGAAAGGTTGTGCCATCTCACCATCTTAAGTCACCATGATTGCAAGGAGTTAAAAAAACCCTAAACAAGGAAACTAAAAAAAAGGAAGCAGGCTGTTCCCCAAAACCTGCTGTACTGCTTTCACTGAGAGTTCTGCATGGGGAAGTCCAGGACTCTTCTGCTTGCAGCCACTTTATGTAGGGTCCAGAATCCCTCCCCCTCTGGGGCAAGATGAGTAGATGATAGTATCTCTGTGCTATCTGCAATGTCTCACAGACCAGCTGAGACTACACCATAAATGGGGCCTGCCCAGAGGGAATTCAGTCCCAGTGCACTGAGCTAAAATGATGGTTGGCAGAGAGCTTTAAGCCACGGGGGAAATGGTGATGTTAACAAAAAAGGTGGATATACTTTTCTCCATCCCAGTCATATGCCTGTACAGATTATTTCAGGTTCTTTAAACACAGGCAGAATCTTGAGGAATTAACCAGAGAGAGGGGAGGAAAAGGCAGCAAATTCTTCCAGGTGAGGACAAGCCACCTGTGGCACCTGCCCTCCTGCTTCGGATTAGCCAGCTCTGTGGTCTGGACTTCAGATCTGACTGCACCGAAACGGGGACTGCACTGGTCCTGCCCCTCCAGGCTTCAACAAGGAGTTACCTACACGCTTTGAGTAAGGCAACCTGGATTTTCAGCACTCTCATTTATAACCTAATTCCAACTTCTAACTTGTAAGCTGGTTATCTTGTAAAATTCAGAAGATGGTGAAATGCATACAGGCATAAGCAGCAGACAAACCACAGGAAATTTCTCATCCCTATTCATGCCATAGCAGTATGTAGACCAGGGGGGCAGACAGCATGTGCCTGATGTATTCTAATTCTAGTTCCTGAACTAGAATTCTCATCGCTGACACTGCTTGGATCCTAAAAGCATTTTAAGTAATTTTATTTCTGTCTCTGCAGGAAGAAAAAAAAACCCAAACAAACAAGATCTCCAAGTCATATTAAATACTTAAATAGAATTCTGCAAACCAAAAACAAGACACTTCTAATCTAGGTCATCTTATAAAGACATTAGTGTCACCATGCTAAATTCCTACTCTCCTGAGACAGAGCTGCCACTAGCTAACTCGCTGCACTGACACAGATTCTGAGAAAAGCCCCAGGAAATACTTTAGGCTGATTTCTGCGAAGAAAGAAAAACAAAAATCACATTTTTAAATGGCTGCACACAGCCCCACCAGCCCGCTCAGTTTCAGATAATGGAACCACACAACATGCTCGCTCTTGTAGGAAGTAACAACTGATAACAAGCCAGCCTTTTTGCAGTTTTTCACTGGAGTGCTATCTGACTCCAGCTTTCATTCAGCTTTCTGTATTAAGAGAGCACAAGTTGGCCACAGTGCACTGAGTTTGCTAAGCAGTGTTTAGCAGAGATAAGGGGGGAAGTAAATCACAGGGGGACATCACTCACCAGCCTCCAGCCACACTCAGCTCAGGCTCCCAAACCAACATGTCTTTGCTGTGCAAATCCTATGTTTTTCCATCTCCACAAACTGCTATGCCTTTCTTATTGACCAAGATTCTCTTTCTCTTCCGGCAATGAATACAGAATCATAGAGTAATAGAATGGTTTGGATTGGAAGGGACCTGAAAGATCATCTTGTTCCAACCCCCTGCCATGGGCAGGGACACCTTTCACTGGACCAGGTTGCTCAGACCCCATCCAACCTGGCCCTGAACACTTCCTGGGATGGGGCATCCACAACTTCTCTGGGCAACCCGTGCCAGTGCCTCACCACCCTCATAGTGAAGAATTACTTTACTAGATGTCAAATGGATCCTTCTTGCTAAGTTTCCTGAAGGCTAGGATAGCACAGGGCAGGAAGAGGTCTAGGAAGTTCTGATTTTTCAGGAAAGAATCAATGTTGCTAAAGATAAGTCAGTAAAAGACGTTAGAAAGTAAAGAGGAATAAATACTGTGTTCTCCCTCATTTGATACAAGCATGAGCATTTGTAGCTACCCAAACACACAAATTCTCTGAGCTGTGTCCTCCTCTGCAGCTTCCCTCCTGGCTACAGTCCCAGAGACACAGGCCCCACCTTTCCAGAGCAATGTCATTCGAAAAGGATTTGTCCTTTGCATATGATACAGCAGCATTAACTGGAAAAATGAAGGCTACTTGCTCACTGCAACAAGTTAGGGATTTTTAATTATGAAGAATTATATTTGGACAAAAGTAGAATAGTCAGGTTCAGGGCTACTGAAAACCAAGTCCTGAAGTGCAGAGTGTAAGGAAAGCTCACCATGTGCACAGACTGAACTCAGACCTGTCCTGCCTAGTGAATGTGTACCCATTAATTATTGTTTGTGCCAGCAGCACCAAGGCACTGTGACTCAGGGCTGATGGTGAGATGCTCTCTTGCTGTTATCATGAAACATGACTCAGTTTGCATGCCTTCATGAAGAGCTGTCACATACCTCAGCATAAAAAAAAATAATTCATGGTCTGTCATGAAGGTGAAGGAGTTTTTCTAGCATAAGAACAATTCCCAGTGCTGTGCCCACAAGCCTCAACTGGAAATTCAGGAACAACATAATGAAAAGGAGATTAAGAAATTTATATATTAAAGATCACATAGCTTTAAAATATAAGCAAACTCTTGGAGCTGTCAAGGATGGATTTACACAAACAGTGGTATCCAGCACCCAGAAAGATCACTTCACTTCAAACCACTCCACAGTGATTTTAAAACTGTGCTTCTAAAAAGTCAAGAATTACACCCTGAATTACAGTCTTCAAGTAATGCCTTTAGCTTGCCCTATGACTGTGATGTCTCTGCACACCTCTGCTCAGAGGTTATTTTAGAGTCTCTAATTTGCACTATTTTCTAAAGAAATTTAAGAAAATTTGGTAAGAAATTTTATTTTCATAGTCAGACAGCCAGTTCTCACATTCATTTCTCCTAATCATTTCTCACAAATACTGCTGCTCAAACACCCTAACGTGTTTAAAATGTAATTAAGATGTTCTGGAGACACGAACAAATGCCAAGTCCCTTTGCATGATGAGGGGAAACCCACCCCCACTGAACAAGCTGGAGGTTCCTGAAGCCTATAAGGGGTAATTTTGCTGGTTTACAGCAGATCAGAATTGTATTACCTAAAGTCAATTAAAGCTGACAGGCAAGTGAAATGCTGCATTTACAGACTTCCACTGAGGTGACACTGACAACTACAATGAAATCCATAAATCAGAATAAACAAGCAGATTTATGCTTCTGCTATTTTGTTCTGCCAAAGCCACTGCAGGTGTCTTGGACCATGTTTTACATGCAATATGTGCTACAGCAGCTGAGCAGAGGAGTCAGGAAGCACTTCCCCCTAAGCTGTCCATCCCCAGGCCTTGGCTCATCGAAGCACAGATACACACTGCTCTTACTTTATTTTTCCACTGCTCATTTTGAAAAGTGACAAAAGTCATTTTGGTGCTGGTAAATATGTCTGGTAAATGTGCGTGCTGCTGCCTGCAAACTAAATAAAGCACTCACTGCCCTTTGTGGGCAAGCTAGACAGGCAGCAGAAAACTGTCAGGACTGCACATGGCAAAAAAATACAAAGTATGGCAAATTTGCAGGTGCTCTAAACACATCTCTTGCACCAAAAATGACCCATTGTTGTTTCCTCCAGGCACAGACCTACCAGCCTGAGCTACTGAGGAGGTTTGAATACTTGCTGCATACTGAAGATCTCCCTTGTAATAGTTCAGCATCTCAGAAGAAGCCACCTGAACTGCTACATCTCCCTCTTCCAAACTGGGGCTCAGAGACACCACACTTTGCAGCTGGAGATAGAAATATTTTTTCATCCCTCAAAAGCCCTTCATAAGGGCGGATCCCAACTTCACAGACCAAGAAACAAGCACAGAGAAGCATGTATAAAATTGTTATAGGACTCATTCTCCTTTCAGGTATTTTCAGGTTTCATGCTTTCAACATTTGCAAAGCAGTGAAGATATTTCTCCAATATTTTTTGTTGAGTGACAGCATTATTAAATTTCCTAAGTTAATTGGCATTTATGGAAGAATTGGTGATAAGATCTGTAAATGAACTCCCAGCACCCTAACAAATGGAATTACAAGAAGCAAGGAAAAAATGTTTGTGCTCTCCCTGTCATCCTGTTCCACCCACAAAAGGCATTTACGTTAATAGAGAAGCTGGCATTCATAAACCTGTATGGCATCACAGCACTGGGGTCGGGCTGCATTCCCACCATTCATTCAAAAAGCAAGAACTTCAAAATCCTTGTTTGCTCTTGGTCTCTGTGATGACTTTTTCATTCTCACTCGCAGTTGTCTTCTTTCTTGTATGGAAGCAAGGGTTGAGGCTGTAAACATTAGTCCCAGTCCCTTTCTAAGGTAGGTGCCATGAAATCAAGGCTGTGAGAAAAATGCCACCTAGCTCTGAATCGGGTTGCAAAAACAAAGATGCAAATGTACGTACTTAAAACACTTCTCCTCAAAGGCTGTCCATCAGGGCACCAACTGGACACAAAGATTTCCAAAGGGAAAACACATCAATGACTGAAAACCACATCCATATCAATGAAGCAGAATCCACTACAGGGGAGTTTCACAGCTCGAGTGCTGTAGACAGGGTAGAAAAGGAGGATGAGGGACAGAGAACTCCAAGCTGTTCAGGCACCTCATCCCACACGGACACAGAGCATCCCGGTTACATCAGAGGAACCTGTGCGAGTCGAGAGCCCGGCTGTGTTAATCACAGCTAATCAAAAGCCAGGAGAGAAGACCCAGGCACTGAGGAAACAAAAATTAATTGCTTCAGGGAATCCTCATGCACACACAGTTCCTGCTGCCAAGATAACATTTGATTTCTTTTACCCTCATCTGGACTCCTTGGGCACCGCTGCTTGTTCTCACGTCGGCCTATGCTTTGAAAACCCAGCCTGAGGGAGAGCTGAGTGGCCCAGGAACTTGTCTTCCCTTCCTACCTAAGCAGCTGGCATTAGTCATGACTTAGCCCTGATAAAGAAACTGGATCAGTGATTGTTCCCTTTCTAGCGCTGCTGTCTGGTACCACACCAAAAATCCCCCCAATGCCCTCAGTCACACAGATGGCACAATAACTAACACAGCACTGGGGGAAAATTCTCCTCCCTGCCCCTTCTCCCCATGGGACTGGTCCAGAAATGACAGCAGAGTGACGAGGTGGTCTGCAGCCCTAACACCCAGACCTGGCGGGGTACATCCCTCAGGTACCAAACACCACAGCTGCCAGCTGCCCAGAATCCCCAGAGGACAATACACACCCCATTTCTAACCAGACAGCACCACGTCAGAGACATAACCAACCATTTTTCAGACCCACAGAACACAGAAAGGAAGGAAGGCAGCAAGGAAGGTAAGGAATAGGCACTTTTACCATGCTATAGATACAGAAGATGAAAAGGACTTTGTGCAAGGTACAAAACAGAAGAAATATATACTGACTTTAATATCCAAAACCTTTTAACCCTAAGTTGTTTTTTGTGACTGTATCTCACAGAGCCATGGATTCAGCAGTATTTCCAGGCTCAGAGTGTAGTTCTGGAAGCACTACATTGTACCCAAAGTTTGGTCACCAGGACGCATCCAACGTGAGACTGGCTGTGAGCATCATTGCACTGCCACTGCTGATCCCTGAAAGCCATCCCAAGCAGCAGGTAACTCCCTCTGACATGGGATTCACTAGTAAAGTCCCTCTGTAGGAAAAGAAGGGTTAACTAATCTCTTTAAAGAACTATAATTAGTCCAACAGGAAAGTCAATTCTGTCTTCCTGATTCAGGGACAGCGAGTGCCAAGAAGTCTGAGCACACAAGCAGAGAGGGCAGATAGACACTGCTTTCAAAAGCAAGTCTGCTCTGACACCTGAATTTATGAGGGACACAGGCTGATCTGTCTTTCATAATCTTGTTTATAAAGTATAATCCTTTACTGGTTTTTGTTTGCTTTGTTTTTTAAATCTGTCTAGGAAAAGCAAACTATGCCATACCCAACTCTTCTGCATCAGTGCTGCTTGAATTTTAAATGCAGATGATTATTTTTTTTTCCTTTTTCAAAGGCCAAGGAATTCTAGTATTACACAATTATAATAAGTGGATTCTAAATAAGACCTTCAAAAATTAGCAGTTACTGTAGTTGATATATACAGCTTGCTTTGTAGATCTGGTTGAATAAAACATTAAAATGCAATACTGGATGAATTTTAAAATGCTTTTTTTCCCCCCATGTAAATTTAATTTCATTTATCAGTTCAGCTTCAAGTCAGGAGTTCAATATTTAGGTCCTATATTTAATTATGTTTTCTTTTCATTATGGCCTTTTCCAGATAAATATTTAATCAGGGTGTTCACTGTAATATAAAAATTACTAGAGTGAAAAGAATGAAGTAGTAATGTTCTCATCCTTATACACGACATCATATGTTAAATTCTAGAAGGTTGATTAAAAAAGGGCAACGATGTCACTGAATGAAGGACTCAATAATGAGCCCTCAAGGAGAAAATGAGCTAAACAGTGGTAAAAATGAACAACCAGAAGATTAAACCATCATACCTTTCAGAGAGTATCAGGGAGCCATTCCTGCTTTAATAAGGTGCAATAAAAGCAAAATAATAAATCTAAGTTCAATGCATCCCAACTTCACCCATATGATACCAGTGACTATCCAAACGTGCCGGGTTTGGAGGTGGAATCACCAGTCCACATAACAGCAGTATCAGAACCGTTACCTGGCCCCATCACTTGTGCACCAGGTCAGAGACTAGAAGCCTAGTCTTTGTTATTCCACTACAAAAATGACAATTCTTCATCACCCCAAACTCTTCTGTTCTGTAAGAGTGCAAGGAAGGACTAAAACTTGTTTTTGACAGTGTCTGTGTGCAAGCAGAGTGACAACAACCATTGCTCCTGCTGTCGTCACTGTCACCCACAGTTTCACTTTGTTTCACTTTGCCCACAGTGAATCACTTTGTTTTCCACGATTATTCAAAATAAAACTTGCTATGGACCAAACATCTTGGTTACTAGAAAAGAGGCAATTTTACTGTAAAACCTGCTGCATAAAAATTATATATTTCCTACATACTTCCAGGTAGTACTTCCTGGCTATGACTGTGTAACATATATATTCTCTGCCCTAGTTTTGTCTGGTTTGGAGTTCTGCTTTTTGCACCTCTTTTTCTTTGCTGTAGTCACTGGTGAGGCCATTTCTTCCTGCAGAAATTACTCATTTTTAATGGGCACCATCAGTCTTCTGT
Source organism: Dicrurus megarhynchus (assembly GCA_013399195.1). Taxonomy (NCBI): domain Eukaryota; kingdom Metazoa; phylum Chordata; class Aves; order Passeriformes; family Dicruridae; genus Dicrurus; species Dicrurus megarhynchus. Next base: position 375,524 of record VXAD01006414.1, read on the forward strand.
AACTGCCTTTGCTTATTGTGCGCAGACCAAACTTCTAACACTTCTTTTTTCTAGGCCTTGTAGAGACATGTTGTTCATCAAACCCTATCTACAGAGGAAGTTTCTTTTTAAACTAGGCAGGAGGTAGCTGCTTTGCTCCATAAAGCATGAGTTATTGCTCAGGTCTTTCAGAATTTTTTTTCCAATTCACTGTCAAATAGTTTTTGGACATTTAAACTTGATGCAGCCATATAAATCCTCTGAAAATATATAACAATAACTGCATTTTTAGATAAGGCTTCTCTAGGAACGCAAGTTTTTGTTATCCATCAGCATCCTCCATTTAGTAGCCTAAAGAATGCATAGCTTCAATTCTTTCTACCTTGCCTTCTGTGCTTTCCAGAAATTAAAGCAGAGAGCCATACCACCCTAAATTGGGAGCTGTCAGGTCACAATCACACACACTGAGGCTGTTATGAAAGTTCAGGCACCTTAACTTTCATGGACTTGAAAAGAGAAAGACTGAAACCTCCAATTTAGGAACTGCCTCTGTTCTGGAGATTTGAACCGCCAGAGTGTTTCAGCATTTTTTTCCCCAGGTCAAAAACTCACTTTGTCTAAGGGCTCTGGCAAGCCGTGGTGGGGGAGAGCTGTGACAGCCTAAGGTGCTGATGTCCCCAGGCACCCACTCTGCACCTCTCCAGCAGCAGAAACACCAGAACAAGGCACGTGCCACATCTGCAGCCTCCCAGCCACCTGCAGCACAGCAAAGCTGTCCTGGGAGAAGGGACAGTCCCACTTCCCCCCAGACCTGCTCTGTAGCCACCAGCTCCCCTACAGACTCCTCTGACACCCATGAGGGTTATAGAAAACAATTCTGGGGAGCTGAATCCTGCTCTCCAGGAGGCAGTGAGTATTTTTCTGCTGGTTTGAGTCTCGGCAGCTCAATGAGCAGCCCAGCACACACCAGCACTGGTGTGCAGGATGAGGTAGGAATGCAGGGCAAGGAGCTCGCAGCCAGCCAGCACATCTGCTCACTGCTAATGTGAACCCTTACAGGCACTTCAGTCGGGCTGTGCCAGCAGGGACAAGCTTTTGCTAGAGTGACAACAGCACTGGCAAGCCATCCCTTCTGTTCTCACCGGTCTTGGGGCAAAATCCACGAGAAAAATGTTTAAGGTAAGCCATGAACCTGTAGCTGAAAGGGAGGAATTCCTTACACTACAATCAAATCTGCCAGAACTTGTCCATCAGAGCCCTTACATCGGGCAAAAAAAATTCCTCTCTTGCAAGGGTTCAACCCAGTTAAAATGAGTGCTGAGAAAAACTGAAGAACGTAGAGTGCTTCAAATGTCCCGTGCTGGATTGCTCTTAATGCTTTCAAAATCAACACCGAGGTTCATCGACAACTTTGCATTCAGAGTGTAGCTTTGAAAAAGGGGAAACATTTTGGTCAGGAACCTAAAATATTTTCAAGGGCTAAGATCCAACAGAAATCAGGTTTAAGAACTCTGCTTTCTTAAATAACACTTAAACAACAACATTTTGTTACTTTGATTGCTTAAAAACCCCCTGCCATATATGGATGCAAATTATATACAGATTTCTTGTAAAGATAACCTCAAGTACCCAGAGGAGTTAAAGTCCTAAGGACGACTGCTGACCTAGCTCACAGCTGTCTGGGACAACTTTGGGACAGCATTTCTTTTCTGTGATAATCTCATTTTCTTCCATGTCAGCAACTCCCTCAACTTCTCTTGAGATCTCCAAAAAGGTTCAAGGGAAGGAGGTTGGGGGAAAGATATGCAAACAGGAAAAAAAAGAAAGCAACCTTAAGAAAAACAAGCAGCAGCAGCACCTGCAAAGGACACGCATCACATGAAAGTAAAAGCCCCAGCCCACTAAACTTTAGCTTCATCAGGCTCCGCAGTTTAACCCCAAAGGGAAAATATCCAGCATATACTGCATGAAAGGCAACAAAAAACCCTGAGTGGCAGTTTGCATTCTCTTCTCCATATAGGCATAAAGTCTGGACAAAATAAACCACATGAAACACATTTTTGTAAGTGGTGAAAATTAATTTTCATAAAGTTACTAGGAAGGCACAAGACAGATGTCACAGGACACTGAGCTCTTCCCTGTCAGAAAATCCAGCTTGCATCCAGCCCATATCAATGGCAGACAGATCTATCACATGAGGGTTACTCAGTGACCTGGATCAGCATCCATATTCCTAAAAAGAACATCTCTTCATAGAAAATTCAAACCAAAACAGGGCTTAATTTATTAGAAAAGCAAAATGTGGAAAATGAAAAACAACCATGGTGCCATTTCTGCATGCTTGTGAGCAGTATAAACCATGTCTAGATGCAAGCATCTCGTGTTGAGGTGACTTTACAGCCCAAGACCACACAGCTGGCATTGGTCCCAAGCACTAATCTCATTTTCTAGAAATGGCAATTACTGCTACACTAGTGCAACTCTCTTAGATGGCAACTAAATTTAACCAGATTTTTCCAATATGAAATAGCTAAATAAATAAAGCAGCAGAGAAGAGAGTAGTAGAATGAGAAAAAAGTACGTTTTTATCTGCAGAAAAGATGGTTCTTATTTACTCATCTCTTACAAACACTCCAAGAATATGCTCTGCTGAGCAGTAAAATGCTGTAAGGCACTGAAGACAATAATCTCTTATGTATGAAACATTCAGCTGAGGGAGAAAGAAAATTATATTCCACATTTAACTTTGCTGATGCGGCTGCATAAACAAAAACATCCTAGTAAAGACTAGAAGGAATTGAAGAATTTTAAATAGTTTTGTTGGGGTTTACTTTTGATTTTAGTCAGTGCAGTTCACCGAACAGACTAAAATACAGCAACACTAAATGTGGGAGGCCAAAACAGAAAATTTAAAATCAGAAAACCTCCACATGCCTTGGGCTGACACGTTAACAGAAATTTCTTGTGGAAGCAGGATATCACATAGATATTGTAATTCAGATGTGGATATATGCACTGTGTATGTTCACCCCATTCCACAGAAGGATCCTAGCCCAGCCAGCTCAGCTAAAGACAACAATGGACAAGGATTAACCTACAGGAAAAATCTTTGCTTTTACTTTTACAAAAACATGTTATTCCTCCTCAAAAACTTATGTTTCACAGCCCGGATCTGTGATTTACTGCTGGGCCAAGAACAACTCTTGTACTCACCAGCCCCTCAGGTCTTTAATGTTTTATTTGGATGCTTTTCAGAGCTGGAGGAAAACCCCTGGGATAACTGGTAGAAAAATCAACTGAGGCAAAGGAACTGTGCCCAGGAATGCCAGCAAAATACAAGGGTACCAGAAGATGTGCAACAGAAGCCAACTACATCAATACAGAGATCTCTACTGTTCGGTCTCACACGCTTACCCAGCACCTCTGTACTATTTGCATATGCTGGGTATGTCAGGCATCCATCCCCTTGAGTCTCCCTCAGGTAAACCACCTCTGCAGACAGCTCAGACTGCAACACCTTCTTCCAAACTTGCCAAGGACATGCATGTCAGATACAGAAGTTTCTCTGCAAATTACATTTGAGTAACCCAAGCCAAACAAGATTTCAGATCTGAACCAACAGCAGATTCTGCCCCTGAAAGCCCTGTGACAATAAACCCATCAGCTCCTGGCCTCAGGCTGCACGTGTTGGTTGACTGAGGAAGATCAGATGAAAAGCCAATGCCGGCAGAGCTGCGACTCATCAAACTCACCTGAGCCGAGATAGTCCTGACAAAAACTTCACAGGCCCAGAAAGAGCAAGTAATCCTCGCTCATCACACAAAACAAAAGATAACAGACACAGAGATCTTATACTCTTAAAAAGAGCACATGACTGCCATGTGAAAATGTGATGCTAATTACTCTATCTCAAGAACGCTTCAGAGTAATGGACAGAAAGGAGACAGGAGAGAGACAGAGAGTAATTAAGGATTCATAATTATTATTTTTAACCAAGAAAGCGCTCATTTGCAGGTCTGAGCCTCTCCAGGGCAGCTGGGGCTCCTCAGCAGGGATCGCCAGAGCTGGGCTCAGCCGGCCACAGCTCCAGAGCAGCGTGGGCAAGAGGAGCAGCGTGGCCCTGCCGGGCAGTGAGTCTCCAGGCCAGCCCACGGAGCGGGAACAGGAACCTGGCACGTGGCCTGCGCCTCCTTTCACACCAGTTATTGTAATGCATTACTGGCAAAGCTCCTGCAGCCATAGAAAGACAGGAGGAAAATTAACCCAGGTCTAATAAACACTGTAGGGTAAACACGATTTCAGATAGAGACAAATATAAAGACCCAGTTTTTTCTTGAAGATGCAGTTAACTTCTAGGCAACAGCATTCAGATCTTAAAGCCATAAGGAAAAGCTGTAGGAGATCTCATGTCTGCCTAAGAGGTCTGAGAAGGAGGTTTTTTTCCTCCCGTTTCAAACACAGGATCACAATGTTTCAGATGACACTAGAACAAAATGAAAGTAGGGGTAGGTGTATTACTGAAAGCAGGTATCTGTTACAGCCCAGCCAGTGAGTATCCTTTGCACCAGATAACCTTTCAGTCAAGATAAACAGCATAACCAAGGCAAGCGTGTTTGTAGAGTCAGGATGCAACCAGAAACCCTAACAGAGAGTTTGGAAAACTTCACCCCTCTGTAAGAGTGCTGCTGAGAGCGCCCAGCAATACGATGGGCCTCAACTGTACAAATCAGAAGGATAAACACATCCCCAAGTCGCATGGATGATCAACAATTTCTGCTGCTTTTGCTTGCTTGGAGCCCTGATATTTTGGCATTGCAAAATACTCACAAACACTCTCAGACAAGAAAAAGTACTAAATGTAACCAGAAGAGAAAAGCATATCAGGACACCTAATTGTCACATAGTCTTTATGGAATAAGAGACAGTCTCTTCCAAATAGATAGCAAGAAATTATGAAAATGCAGCATCTGAAGAAATAGCAAGGTAAATCTCAGCTTACAAGTTTGGCCAACATCCTATATTTCGTTAATATGTTATAAGAAAAGATATTCTGAGCCTTAAACCATGTCTCAAAATCATCATCAATTTAATTTTTTTTCAACACCATCAGGATTCTCCACTCATACAGGTCCCCCTCTCAGAAGGCAATAATATTAACCCCTTGATTTTGACAGTTTGGCAGTAGAAAATTCCTGCTATAAATTACACTTGCTGTAACAGACAGTTTGTGCTGCTACCGCCCAAAGTTTCCCCCCAGCATGTTGTTGGCAAGATAACGAAATGCATCAGTTTAATGCATCCTTTAGAGTGGCAAGATGAACTGCAAAAGGTGACATCTCAGAAGGTTTTGAGAAAGCAAGTTTCAAAGAAAGCAGCCAAACACACAATAAACTAACATAAACCATATCAAAAGACAGAAAGCAGTACTGAGGGACAACCCATCCACTTTGCTCCAAAACCCTGTTTTGATGGGTAAGGATAAGATCTAGCAATCTGCTTCACAGAACAGTTTGGGTTGGAAGGGGCTGTTAAAGGTCTCTAGTACAACCTTCCTGCAATGAACAGGGACATCCTTAACTACATCAGGTTGCTCAGAGCCCTGTCCAACCTAACCTTGAATGTTACCAGGGATCAGGTGTGTACCATCTTTCCAAGCAACCTGTGACAGTGTTTTACCACCCCCATCACAAAAAACCCTTCTTCCTTATACCTGATCTAAACTGACCTCTTTTATAAACCATTACTGTCTGTCCTATCTCAGCAGGCCCCAAAGGGCCTTTTGGAGGGGAATTGCAGTGCAAGAGGCTGCCATCCAAATAAGTCCCATTTAAAGCAAGACTAAACTCTGAAGACAAGGAGGGAATAAATAATCTGAGTAACTGTGGGCTAAAGCTAAATGCCAGGACATTTCAGAGGATTAGACAGTCAAAATATACACAAATATTAAAAAGAAAAAAGGCAGCATGAATTCTCCATGAGACAGAACAACAAGAGATAAAGGAGGCCACAGGAAATACTGGTCTTGCTTCCGAACAGCATGTACACAGGCTGTGGCAGAAAGGAACCAAAACCCCTCATGCTCCCAGAATCCTGCGTTAAGCAAAGCCATAAGATGAAGACATTGCAGAGAGGAATCATGTGAACAGCAAAGAGACCAATTCTATAGTATCTGCTGACAAAATCACTCCTGCAGGACCTATTTACCTCGAGCTGGTGAATGAATCAGTGAGAGGGAGACACACACCATGGGTCCCCCTTCAACAGTCAAATTAACTTCAAAAACTACCAATACCCTCCAGGGAATTTCTACTTTGCACATGCTTCCCCATTACTTTACAGCACCCAAATTTCAGCATAGAGCAGTAAAAAGACAAGAGGGCTTTGTCCCAGCTTACATTCCTATTAACACATGACAAGTCTGAAGATTTCAGATTCCTTTCAGGTGTTCATCCGTGAATCCACCCACCTGCATTCCTACCAACATCCAAGAACATCCAGAGCACTAACCTGGCATCTGAACACTCCCATAAACACTGTGTCAAAACGAAAGCTTTTGCCTTGTTAGCTTTGGCCAAAATGATGTTAGCAGAGCATCTCACTGTTAGACCTGAAACTGAATCCAGGCCACGATCATTACCAGAACAGCCAGATCAGTTTTCCACATTGGCAGATGCACAAAAATCTTGACAGGTATACGGAAGAGAAAAAAATTCTTTTTAAAAGAAAGGTAACGAGATGCCAAAGATTGATCAGATCAGTGAAGGAAAACCACCAACCCATAGAGCAACACCTGTATTTGTTATTTGTCACAGTTATCAGACACCTTGACAATTGCTCTTTGCCATGAAGCAGCAAGGCAGTATTTCATGAAGGGAAAATGCTGACATTGAGGAGATCTTGCAGGGTGATGAACAAATAAGCCATGGCTGACATGGCTGAAGCAGAGGTTCTCTGAGGGCACAGTGCTCAGCAAAGCCACCTTGCATTCCCATCTAGAGTGCAGCCTGCTGTTTCCCTGCCCTGAGACCTTTTCTGCCACACATGCTTCACAGGGTCCACATTCATTTTTCTCTTCCCACGTCTTCCTGAAAGAAGAACCTAGTGCTGTATTGGTAGAGACAGGCTGTTATTATTATCTACAGGAAAAACAAAAGATACTCATCTTATCTGCGGCTCAGCGTAAACAATGGGTAAGGAGAAGGGAAGCGGAGACCGCGCCGCAGCGCTGTCATTCTCTACTGCCCTTACAAATACCAGAGGTCTGAGAGCCTTGTCCCCTTTCTGCAGGCAGGGAAACACAGAGGCGAGGGTGGGACACTGTCCCAGGAAGGGCAGAGCCCAGCACCCACAGCAGGATCTGCAGGCAGCACCGTACAGCCCAGGGTTATCCCAAGCAGTGCTTCCGAGACACGGAGATCAGCACCTGAATGAACCACGGCTTCCCTCACACAAAAAGGAGAAAAGGAGAAAATGTTTCCCATTCCACAGGCGAGCAATTTCAGCCACACCAAGCTCATGTGATTTCAGCTACAGGGACGCTGTGTAGTCGGACACAGCCCAGCCCAGATCCAAGTAAATTGTTTCCTCAGTGGTTGCCAAGAGGACCTGTGCTGTCAGGGACCTACATCAGGACAGAGGCACTTGCCGTGGCAGGCAGCAGAGCGGGAGCTGCCTGCCACCCTGCCTGTCCCACAGCACACACTCCTCTCCAGGGAAGAACGAGTGTGTCCTGCTGGGACAAGCTCTTGTGGTGTTTTGTATTTGGATGCCAGCTGGCACAGTAACAGACTAATTCATGATGAGGGCATGACACAACAAACTGTCCATATTTGTTTGTCTGTTTTCTCTAAAGAGAAAAATCTGCTGCTTGCTTTACAAAATAAAATGAAAATAACAGGCAAACTATGTTTACACAGACTTTTGTGCAGGAACAACTAGCTAAGACATTATTTCAAAAGAAAGACAAAATCATTGATGTAGACCCTTGCTTGACAACTGTTTCACTTATTTCTTTCTAAATAAACCAAAAATACACCAAAAGTTCTTGTTGAAATAGAAAATTTCTTGTTGATTCTGAGGTGATGGAGAGAGGACTTAGAGGACAACAGAAATCTTTTGTGAAAGGCCACAGGAAAGACCAATATGTTAGTGTCAAGTAAGAATTCAAGCAACAAATCTCATGGGAAATACGGGTCTCCAGAAGTTCAATTACTCAGTAAGCTTCAGCTGCATGAAGAAAATGTTTAAGATAAAAAAACCACATCAATTTTCAAAGTCAGGTTCATGAGGTGGCTCCATCACTTCACTATGCTGGAAAACAGCAGCAGGAAAGACGTAGTCACTTCTAAATGTTTTGCCACCACTTCTTGCTTGACAGCACAGAATCACTTTTCACAGGCAGCCATTTCAGACCTAAAACAAAATTAGATGTGCTGTAGCCAAGATTTTTACTTTCTTCTGAAGGTCTTCAAGTAGCTTTCTTTCCAGCACAGCTTGGCTGGCATAAAAGGAAGGATATGCTGCAATATAGTCACATCTACTTGCAATTATCTGTTTGCTTCAAAATATTAGCAAAACATCTTGGGTGGAGGAAGGAGGTGACAAACCATCTAAGGGGTGTCAAAAGGAGGATGAGAATTTCCATTACCAACTACTTGTTAGGTAGTCCCACCCCAAAAACGTCATGATGCTATACTGGGATGTGAGAAAAGAAAGATCATAGTTTGTGTGTGTCAAATTGCAAGAGTAACATTCACATTATTTCAGGGCAGGCTCACATCCAAAACCTGCATGAACACCATCAACTCCTAAAATCCTTACAAGTGACCCTTGTATTTCAGTCCAGCTCTTTAGATCAGAGCTTTCTTCAGACATTGGAAAAGTCTTTAACAAATATTTTCACACGCCATAAGCTTTCTTACTTTCAGTCCTAACTACAGAAATGGACCAGGAAAAGGTACAAAGTAGTTTTTCAAGAATTTTTTTACTCTGGTAGATACCCTATTAAAAACTCTCACAGTACTAAGAAGGTCTAGAACAAATAAATTATTTGACTCATAGATTAGATAACCATAAAATATTTACTGATGAGAGACACTGGCATTCATCAAGAGACTTAAAACAAGAGAATCAAGTCAGGCAGTCTGCTTTACAGAGGCCACCATTTGCTGTCTGGATCTCTAACCTACTTCAGACACGTGAAAAACTATCCTTCATTTTTCCAGATGAGGTAGTTTTATTAAAGAAGTTAACAATCACTATTTAGGAAAAACTATTTTGAGCACAAAGATTATGTTACACATGAAGTAAACTATACCTGAAAGCTTGCTAAACCAAATTTTTAATAAATTGAGGCCTACCACTACATCACTTGATCACATACATTTAGTCTTTTTTCCTTCAGAAACTGAAATCATACGAGAATTTCAGTCTCTGTCTCTCTTTTAGTTTTCATGCATGAATAATGATTAAAACAAAGAACTGCTGTTAAATTTTAAAATTTCATTGAGTAATGCCAGGGTAGATTCCAGCTCAGTAAACAGTAACTGGGCAATGCAGAAGACACGTTCACAAATTCCCTCAGCAGATCTGGCACACCAAACAAATGTCTGCAGGTCTCCACCAACAAAAAGAAAACAAAACATAAGTTAAAAAAGTAGTAAATTATGCTGTGCTTAACTTGATTATATGTAGCAAAAAAGCATGGGTATTTCCTCTACCAAAACCATCAGGCATTCTGATAAACAGCAAGCAATCACAACTAGCCAAAAAACACATCATAAATAGCACGAGCATTTTTCACTACCAAAAGACAACAGTGAAATGAGTTGGACTCAAGGAACCCAGCTGGGAAGAAATTTTTACAGAAGGACATTCATGGATTTTTAAGTTTATGATTTCAAACATGTACATATGAAAAGGTTAATGTTCTTCTGTTTCTTCCCTTCAGAGGTCATGAAGCAGGCAAAAATAAAGCACTCTTTGATACTATCACAGCCTACATGGGGAGGCTATTTGACAGTATGAGGCTGTCTGGAGAAAGACTAATTTTCTTTAGAGAAAATCTCAAAGTCTTCCATGAACTCTTCACGTAATAAACATCTACTTCATGTTTTTCAAGATAAAATCTGAGGAAAAAAAAAAAAATCATTGCTCTAAAGTTTGTAAGTCCTTGAATTCCTGGGTTAAATAATAAGCATTAATCAGTGTTTCAAGTTAAACATAAAAAAACGCACTTTAAGAAAACACAGCTTTGTAGCCTTTGCAGATGAATGTGCTTGGGTTTGTGCTTGGGTCTTTCCCCTCTCCCAACACACCCATGAACTTTTACATCCCAGCAGCAATTCTAAATAAGTCTTTAAAACAGCATCTTGTTGTCTTGCAATGTGTTCTGGGAAAAATGGAAAAGTTTCGATGTAATAACAAATGATGTGTCCAGACATAACTATGTTTACTACATTTCCCATAAAGTTTAAGCTTTTCCATAGCAAAATCTCAGGCTACATAAAGTTTCCATCAGTTCCTGTTCCAAACACTGTCCACAGACTCTCTCGATGACATCTCACCCACACTCATTCCCATCTATCCTGACTGCACAGTGGAGAAACCAAGGACCTGAAGGACAACTGCACGTCACAGGAGGACTGTGAAGAGCCAAACTGTGAGACTTATCCATTATATGGCAGAGCCAAAAATAATTCTGCATTTCACCGAGACGTCACTGCGAGAAGAGAGAGAGCCCGATTCCCCTGCAAGTAACGGAGTGTTATCTAACAGGGTCAGTATTTCAAACTGGGGATTGCAAACACGCTGCTGGGCTGGTTTTTTCCACTTCCTCCCGCTTTTGCCGTGGCTGACAGCGGCTGTGGGAAGTGTGTGTGCACACTGCACGGAGCACTGCCTCCATCCCAGAACAAGCCCAGCCTGAGCAGCATTGCCAGGACGCATCGTGCCAGGCTGGCAGGTCTGATGAGCTCCCACCATGTCACAACTGAATGGCCCAGGGTTCATGGTGACCCAAAGGTCATTGCTCGGTTTCAGCTCTCCCAAAGCACATCAAAAAAACACAGGAGAGCAAAACAAAGACCATAAGGCTCTCCCTTTCCAGGAGGCAGGCAAAAACCAAAGTATGGCACAGGTTTGGGTTTTATCCTCTGCTTATTGAAATAAATTCCTCCCCACAGCCCTCTTCCTTCACTTCTAGTCCTTTGGCAGCTTCATTTAGTTGATGCCTGGGAACTGGGTTTCATTCAGCACCTTAAAATCTGCTTGCTCAGACTGCTCCTTCAGGCACTGGCAAACTTTTTAACTAATAAGCACTTGCCTGTTAAGCTGAAGATAGAAATACTTATAAAATGAATTATGTATCTAATACCTTGCTGGTTGAGCTGCTTTTCATCAACATCTGGAAGAAAGGCTTGGTAGCAGCTTGGCGTTTTTGCCTGTTTCTGTGCAGGCTGTGCAGCTCTGCCTGGAGAGCAGGGGAGGATTATCCACAGCCCTGGGCACCTGCAGAGGCCACCTCTGGCCACGAGTGACCTTCACAGTGCAGGAGGAGAGATGGAGCGTCGGCACCACAGCCTGGGGAGAGCAGTGGCGTGTTCACCATGACCAGCAGGATGAGGAGGTTTTTACCTGATGAAAGACTAATGCCATTGCAACTGTAGTGGCCATTTACTTACCCCTGTGTTTTTCCTCACTAGCATTTTAAAGAGAAATAGGAATCAAGAGGGAAGAAGAGAAGAAAGGAAGGGATGGAGAAGTAAGAGCTCAGGTCTGCTTGCAGGAAAAAGAAAAAACCACAACTCTGTTCTGGTGAAAGAAAAAAATTAGAGCAGTTATTTGAACTTCTGTGTGCATCCATCTCCACACAGCAAGCAAGGACTCCCAAAAATTCCCTAGGCAATACAAGTCTACAAATTGCATGTGTGCTTTGAAGCAAGCACTGAGTTTACAAGGCAGACGGAAAACATCTTCAAAGTCTCAAATGAAAGGCTTGACTTTTCCAGAGCTAAAAGAAAGTAAACATGCATGAAGAAGTCAACTTTTTTTCTGGAAGTCATGCCTTTTTCCTTTTGCAACTAAAAAAAGGATCAATATTTTAAAACTGTGAATAAATGCTCACATAAGGCCTGTAAAACTAGGATCACAACAACAACGACATTAATGGAGCTGGCATTTAAACAAGAATGGGCAGAACTCGTTTGTCATTTTCTTGTATTTGAACCAAATAGCTGTGAGGGCAGCATCTCAGCTTAAAATACAGACATAAAACAGCATCATAGTCATTAACAACAAAGCAGCCTCAAGAATGACAACATCAGATAATCACAACTAAGAAGACTGAACTGCAAAATTTGGAGTTGCATTATTTATTATGTTTGGGGATTTTTATTATTATTTTATTTATTTATTTCCGCTTTGGCTAATTATTTTGAAGGCATTTGAAACTAGCCAATTCTACTGAATGTTGCTGAGAGTTCACTGTCAATTGAACTCATATAGGAAGGAAACAATGAAGTATCTGTCTCTCAGGAAGTATGTTAACCTTTAACATCCACAGTATGACCCTCATCCTCCTGGCACAATGAAGGGGGATCAAAGAACTGGACAGGGCTTCTGAAGAGCAACAATTAACCCAGCAGAGCACAGAGCATCTGTACAAATGCCATATCCCACCTCGTCACTCCCATACACTTTCCATCCATGCCTGCTGCACAGCTCTCGCCTCACCACAGACAGATCCTCTGCCCACACAGAGCCAATTATGAGTTTCTTAGTCACTAAGAAATGATGCCAAGCAGAATTTACCCTGTAACTTTCTGCTGGGGTGGACGACTTAGCTTCTCTTTCAACATGGACAGAGGCAGACAGTTTTGAAAACTGCCAGAAATTACTGGGATCCTTGACCTTTTTAGGTCAAGAAATTTGTTGTATCTAGAAGTCAAAACTTTACCAATAGCGTGTGCAACATTTTATACATGTACACATATTCTATATAAACACATATATGTGTTATATTCACCACAGACATTTCGAAAAATATCTCCAAAGTTAGATTTCAGGCCTAAAACCAATGCAAACAATTGGAGCACATGAGAAAACCTTTCTGAATGGGAAGATCATCCTCCATCTGTGTTCTTTCAGCATCCTTGCACCTTTCTCACGGTTTCAGAACTCGACCACTACTGGGAGTGGGACAATGGATTAGAAGCGGATCCAATGCCATCAGATGCTTCTTACACCCTTTCATCCATGAGGGTTTCTGCAGGGAAGAGCAGGGGCAGTTTGCTGGGGACCTGCCAAGTCTCTTCTGGGACTTGGTGTCACACAAAAAGGGTAAGGATGGCTGAAGGGAGAGGCCGAGGTATAAAGCACTGCCGTGTCCTGAGTGGTAGAAAAAGGCAACTGAACAGAAAACTCTGGTTTTCTGACCAGAGATCTGTGATTCTGTTAAAACAAGCAAACTGTGTTTACCATATATATGGCATTATTAAGGCTTTATTAACACTCCCTGGTATTCAAATTTGATGAGTCAATACGTGAGACACATTTCAGTTGAGTATCTTATCCTGCTGATACTTAAACTGCAAAGACAACTGGAAAAGATAGCTGCAGTCAACTATTACAAATAAATACCTTATTGTAAAATAAAACCACATACACTCTTTTCCTGTGTAAAAAGTATTGTTTTGCAGCAAGTAGTCGAAGTAGCAGATTCTGTTCCACCATAACGTCCAGCAGTGGGTTAGGGATCCCACCATTCTGCATGGCTATTGCATCACAACAGAGCAAGGACAGCATAGTACAGGGTATATATAATATACAGTACTCAAGGGAAAATTACATATTATAGTTTCACTACATCACTGGCACAACATATCATGACCATGCCAGAAAAACTAGCTTGGGCTGCTCCAGCGTGTACCAGTGCTGCTGCTGAACAGACAGGGAGGAGCAGCTCTGAGGGTGCTTTGGGCACTCAGGCTCCCTCTTCGGTCACAGAGCAGCCGGTTCTGCACCAGACACTCCCAGCCCTTGCTGGCTGCAGGGCAAGATCCACAGACTGGTATTTAGGGCTGCCCTCCCCTAAAGGCAGACTCAGGTTTATGTGCCTTTTTAAAGATGTCAAAGCTCCCTGTCCAGTATTCCTCCTGCAGACACACAGCATCAGACTCTCCTGAGGCTGCTGCGGGGAAATCCAAACACTGGCAAAATCCACTGCATTTCCATAAATCTCCTGCTAAGGTGGTTTATCGGGGTTTTTTTTCTGAGAAGAGCAGCTGAACCACTGTGAAAGTCAGGTACCATGCAAAACCACTGAAATGCACCTTCTGTTAACATGTGTTCTGGAAACCCAAAGGCATTTTTTACAATTACTCTTAAACAAGCAGAGCAGTATGACTAACTCATTGTATATCCCATGCTGCTTAAACCTACGGCTATTGGTACATCAGGAAAAAATTACAGAAGACACAGCACTTTTAACATCTATGCACCTGCTGAACTTCAATGACAAGTCAAGCCTTGCTTATGCACAAATAAACATTTAAGAGATTGGCATGACTACCATGAATGAATACATTCACTGGGATGCACCTGGAGAGAAGGAGGAACTGTGCTATTTCATCTGGGATAGCTTTAATAACCAGCTTGCTCTGAAAAGTAGCGACAGAAATGCAAACCACCTGGTTTGGCTGGATGCCTGCTTTGCAGGGCACTTGACCCCAGGACTTCCTGAGCTCCCTGCCATACTGGATCTCTAACAGCCTGGATGAGTAACAGCCGAGCAGCACTGACATGCAGCACCAGGGTTACAAACAACTTCCTCTGCTGAGACATCTCCTGCTGTAATTACAGCCGAGGTGAGCAGCAGGGGCAGGGCACGCCAGCACCCTGCGTTCAGCACCACTTACCCTGTGTGCATCCATTAGCTGTCCCAGACCAATCCTGCTCCTCTACCTCTCTCCTCAAGTAACCCCAAAAGTCTCTTTAGCACAAGGCCAAGGAATGGGAAAAAAAAATTACTGGGAAGTGGAGCAAAACAAGATCATCTCATTGAGGTTTTGGGTTTACCTACAGGCTTCTTGCTCATCCTTCAAGAACAGAAACCAGCAGAGCTTCCAGCCACAACAGCCAGGCAGCTTAACAATAACAACCTCCAAACAAGCAAGGTAAAACCAAAAGAACAGCTTTGAAGTCTGCAGCAGACCCTGCCCAAGCTTTTGGTCAGCAGCCTCCACCTTTCCCCATCACAGCTCATCATCTCCTTTCTGCATCATCATTGCTCCTAAGCTTCCAAACTGTAAATTACCTGCTTGCAGTTGTGCTTCTGCTTGACGCAAAAAGGACCAGACAAATAGGTTTGTGCAGAAGTGTATCAGTGAAGTATCATATGGAACGGGTGGAAAGAACAACAAAAAGGTTTGCCCACGGCCTACAGCACAGGTACATAATAAAAAAGGGTGCAAAGGTACAAGAACTTGAACCACAAACCCCGTGATCCCAGTGAAGGCAGTGGCCATGCAGGCATGAAGCCCACCCAGGTACAGAAGGGACAGCCTTCTTAGGAGCCAGCTGGAGTCACTGTTCCCAGGTAGAGACAATCTGCGGACACGCTAACTGCTTTGGAAAATTAAAATACATTTGCAGTTACAATTTAGCCTTAATGTCTCTTTTTAAAAGCTACCAGAAGCTGGTTGGGGATTTTTTTTTGGTATCATTTTTTGGTGTAGAGGGTTTTTTTAATCTCTCTGCCTCATGAAAATGAAGCTACAAGCACAATTCAGTATAAACAATAATTGGGCAGTATCATTGTTATTTAATAAGCCCTAATAAATCTAGAGAAGAGACTCACAAAGACAGTATCTCTCTTGCTTCTGCAGGGTTCACCAG
The DNA here is from genome assembly GCA_013399195.1 of Dicrurus megarhynchus. Taxonomy (NCBI): domain Eukaryota; kingdom Metazoa; phylum Chordata; class Aves; order Passeriformes; family Dicruridae; genus Dicrurus; species Dicrurus megarhynchus. The sequence continues at coordinate 391,397 of VXAD01006414.1, forward strand.
GTAATTCATAGTCACGGTCAATAAGTTTCATTATTCCCCATGCTAGAGAGAGAACTCCATTTTGCCAAATTTATGTGGGAGAAAGAAGGTGGAAGCAGCTTTAATTATATAATTGTTAGACTGTAGCATGTAACAGATTGACCTGCCAGAACTTCAATTATCCAAATAACCCTGCCAAGTTTAGAACTAGATGTCTTCCAGTTTTTCTTGTGAAAGTCGCGATTTTCTCCCATACTATTACAATCCCTTTTTTTAATACAGTGATATAATCAGAGCTCCATGCTTTTGCACAAATACAGTCTATTTTGTTCAAGCAAGGTCTTGAGATATAATTGAAGTTCTAGGGGTGGGTGCAGCCAATTTGTTTTGATAATGTTTCCTGTTTATAACAATCCTAAATTTCACTGCATAGGAGGAATGAGATCATCATTAAGGCATGGAAGGAGGGAAGTAGGATGTTTATAGCATCCTACTTCCAGTTCATTTTACCTGAGCTTAGAGACTTCATCACTTGGCAAACCTTGAAAAATTCCATCTGCAAGAGCACACAGAAAATGCAGACAGGACATCTGTGGCTGAAAAGTCTCTGCACAGATTAAAAGCATTACTCGTTTTCCAAACCTCATCTTGGAAGCATCCTCTGAACATGCTACAGAGCAAGGAATAGAAGAGAAAGCTGAGAATTTTTAGGAGGGAGAGCTCATACTCTGAACAGAATTGAAATTTGTTACAGGCTGAAGAAGTAGTTCCCAGAATTTATCTCAGCAGAAAACAAGTGAGCTGGCAGCTATGCTATACCATCACAATTCTATAGCTATGCCTGAAACCTAGACTGTCTTCCATCCTCAATCCAGAAGACAGAGGTTAGCTTCTACCTGCCAAAATGATTCACCTTCTCAGAGATCAGTCAGATCAAAGGTGGGATCTCACAACACTTGAGAACAGGGAAGACAGAAGGACATGACGAAAAAAGCTCAACATTTCAGCAGAGCATTCATGAATTTTCTGAATTGCTAAGTATTTTCCAGATAAAAAGCCTCAACTTGTGCAGCTTAGTTTGTGGCTCCCATCTGATTGACAGAAGAGGAGACAGCAGGAGACAGTAAAAGTAGTTTTCAATTCAACTGGAATAACAATGAGTGGGGTAGAAGCAGAGTGTCTCACTCACTCTCACCAACTTAATGTCAAATCCAGGCCACTGCTTCTCCTGCCAGACATTAGCCCACATTATATCATTCAGTTTTTTCATTATTAATGAGGCACAGCAAAAGAAATCATGGCATAAACACTGCTACGCTGCCTTATCTTTGGGGCCCTGATTGCTGCCCACATGGCTTGTTTGCCTTTGCATGGAAAATTTCCAAAACCTACCCATGTAAGCTATCTTGTGAGAAAGCACAGAAGTCAACCTTGCTCCTTGAACACAATCCCTCTCTGTCTTCTCAACACTGTTTGCTTTGAACTAACGACATAAGAATAAACGTCTGGAGCTCTTAACTTCATGCGTAGTTGTTTCAGTCTGTGCCCAGCAAGGTCTGTCCCACTCCTGAGCTTCCTGGGCTGCTGGTGGGAATGTCCCACCGACCAGAAATAACGGGATGTTTCTTCTCAAGAGAGGGCAGGGAGAATTGGTGGCAGGGGGTAAGAAAGCGGGGCCTGAACCCACTCCTGATCAGCAGCTTAGTGAGGAACACATTCCACCAAGTCAAAGGCTTCCTGCTGCGTTTTGCCAGGACCTAAAGAAAGCAGTAAAACCTTCTCAATGTCATGGTTTAGGGAAGGAACAAAGGTTATACCAACAGGCACAGAAGCAACAAGAATTAGTGAGACAGCTCATATAAGAGTTGATTTAAGATGTTGTAATATTGTTTTCCAAATCAGAAATACAATACAACCTTTGAAAGAAGGCAAGCTTAAGCTTCTATTCATACTTTGATGTGTGACAACGTGCTCACGCTATTGTTCTCTGTAGAAAATTTCCAGTCTCTGTTTCTGTTCTATCTTTTGTTGTACTACTCCTGGCATTACTCCAGCTGTATTTTGACATACATAGTGTCATATTAAACACTGCATTTTGAAAGTGGCTTCAAAATCTTTCCATTTGCAGCAGAAGCACAACACAACATTACACTTGAGAGCTGTACCTCTCAAACTGCATCAGTTTGGAAAGAGTTTACTCCCAGTTTACTAATATTTCATGTGGGTGTATATGCTGCTTACAATACTCCTCATTCCTAAAGATAACATTAGCTGTCACGTGAGGTACTCATATGCTGTATTTCAGTTTTGTACGGAGTACTACAAAACGTAAAATTATTACTGCTCAGTATATGCACAAATCTGCTTACAGTTCTTTCAAAACTACCTTGCTAAAACTACACAACATGTAAACATGTACCTTTTCACTTATATAATGTGGAAGTAAGTAGACAGGAATTTTCATTGTTCCTGCTGAACACTGGGCTTCTCATTCTTCTTCTGAATTAGTACCTGTCCATCTAGAAAAACAGGCAGCTGTCACTTTATCATCTTTATTTGTACATCTAGGCAACGAGGACAGAATGTCATTCAGTGTGCCAAGTTAACATATAACGAAGGTCATTTGCAGATGAACAAAGGCAACCAAAACCCTCCACCATACTGTATTCCCCAAGTTTGTCACAGAAAATTAGGTATTGTTAATATACCAGGAATCGTCACATAGATCTGATTTCGTGGACCACTGATCCTTCAATACTAGAAATGATGGTGGTATATAAAAACCTATTTATATAAAATTGTCTGTCACAGTGCAGAATACCTCAATTACAGAATGTCCTTGCTATTAAATGCAGCAAACTGATATGCAGCTTACATGTAATTGAAGACAGCAGATTCATTTAAACTTGCAGCAAACATCATGAAGAAATTGTATTTTTACTAATTACAAAATCAGTAAAACCCTCCTTAGTGTCTGAAATAATACAGTTAACAAATAAGTAGTTGGCAGCTATATCATGTTCTCCCCTTTCTTATAATAATAATATATAATAAATAAACATTTCTTATAATGTTTAGAATTAAATAATTTCATCTTCAGATTACCTGAGCAGATTCTTGCAGGTACTTCTTCAGGCCTTGTTGGGAGGAAAAGAAATCCCTGAACTTAGTCACTAATAACAAATTAAATCTTATTATCATATACAAAAAGGGGCATTTCCTAGCTTTGAACCAGGTATACAGAATACAAAGGACACTTCCAGTCCTGTCCTTCAGAAAGGACTGGCATTTGCAACAGCTGTCAAATATACTGGTACCAGAATAAAGCTATTCACAGGGAATTTAAACAGATATAAATTATTCTAAACATGGTTGGGTGCAAAAAGACAACTGTGTAACAGCTGAAAACATCACTGGAGAGGTTAGGACAGAAAGCGAGTATCAAGTACTTAGTCAGAAACTAACAGCACTGCCATCCCCACAAAAGATTAGATGGAAAATAAGGATATTTCACACACATGGTAAATGTTATTTACCAAAGGAACACCCTTTCCTCATGTCCTCCCAAATGCCCAATGCATGGAGTCACCAGGAGGATAACGAATGCAGCAAAGCTCATCACATTAAAGCAAGAGGTGCCAGACAATTCCTGAACCTGTGTCATGTGATACACCCCCATGATTTTCCATTCCATTCCTTCCAGCAACATCCTGAAAACCACTCCACTTGCAGGCTATTTCAGCAGCCACAAAAAAAGACAGACTCAACCACAAGTGCAAGATTGTGTTCAGAGTTTATTTTTTCCTTCTGGCAAGGGTAAAAGCTGGTGCAGGCAGCATGGCCCGGCAGGAGCTGTTCAGCACAGCGATGGAGGACACTTTGATCACAGCCATGGCACCAGAGTGGAAATACCTGGTGCACAGCGAGCAAAACACCTGTGGCTTGGGAAAGAGAGGCAGCCCATCGGGATGTAGGCATGGGACAACACGGCAAGGCTGTACCTGTGAGTGTTGTGCCAAAATCTACCTCTGGCAGGGTGCCTACAGCAGGTACCAGACACCTCTGAGAAGAGGGGCATCTCCTGAACTTCCCACAACGTGGCAGCCACCACAGCAGGGCCACAGCTGAGGCTGGTCACGGGACTGAGCCAGTGCTGCAGCCAGGACAAGAGCTCGGGGTACTCGGCCACCCCGTGACTGTCACCGTGTGCCCACTTAGGGGTGGAAGCCAAGCACAGCCACCACAGTGAAGCACCTGAGAAGCACATCCCAGGAGGAGCCAGCTGAAAAGCAGAACAATGTTTTATGTGTCACTACAGCACCACTCTACCCAGCTCATTTCTGTGTCTGTTCTCAGTACTACCCACCAAGCAAAAGACTTACTGATGCCTAACCCAAAGAGCACCCTGGTCTTCTCAGGGGCTGAACTCTGAATGCCAACCCTTCATCAAATCTTTTCCACCCTCTCCAAGATGCCTCACATGGCCAGCTGCCAGCATGCTTTGTTAACATAAGGAAATTACCAGGCATTGAGTTAAAAGCAAGACCAAGATCTGTTTGTGCTGTCACCATGCAGGCTCAAGACACAGTCAAGTTCAACAGCCTACTTCAATAATCCCAGCATTAACACCTAAATTAAAGACAAAGTTAGAAATTAGGGGCGATCTTCCAAAATTCTAAACACAATCTGTATTAAATTACTCATCTGGATTAATATTTCAGTATGAAACCTCCAAGAGATGCTCCACCAGCACAGTGATTCCAGCCCAAGGAGCTCATGCCAACAGACACATATGAAACGCAAACAAGGCTGTCCCTTGAGCATTCCCAGGATCAGAAGCCAACATCCAAGGGGGAAATGCTAGTCTGCTCAAGGTAATGGCAACATGCCCATAAATTTTGGTGGAGCCAAGCTTTTATGTCTGCACATCTAAAAGGTAGTTCCTGAACGGCAATAATATTTGCCATTATCGTTATAGACAACTAACATAAACCCAGTAAGCTGTGCTGGGGGTTAAAAATGCCAGGAAGGTTTCATTAAGGTATTTTGTGAGAGGTTAACTGTAAAAAGCAAGTGACATTCAAAGAAATTGCTTAACAACCAGAGAAGAGCTATTTCTACTTATCCCACAAGCAAACAACCATATTTTAAATCAGTTCTGCAGGGCTGCTGTCTCCGCCAGCAGCAGATAAATGCATTTCCTCTGCTTGCTGCACATTTCTTCTGAACCTGCACATACTGCATAAACAGATTGCAGAGCAACAACACATATGCAGGGAGTTAATACCAGGCCTGCAAAACAGATGGCCCCACAAAGCCCAGACAGCCCTCCAAGCCATTACTTCGTCCTGCCATGTCACCTTCACCTTGAAAGGTGAAACAGGAATCAAAGAAAATGAGCAATGAATGTCTTTCAGAAGATCAACATTGCCCATGGCTTGTTCCTCCAAATAAAAAGGAGCCTCTGCATGTTCTGACAGCGTGCCAGGCCAGCTGGTCTCAGAAATCCCAGAAGGGCACATGTTGAGGCACAGGTTATTCCATGGAGCAGTTTAGACCAAGGTGCCCATGAGCAGTTCAGAATGCAGCACCGCTGCTCAGGTGGGCACAGCCTGGGCCGAGGGGCTGGCAGCAAGGCATCCGAGCTGCCCTGCAAGTCGTTTCCTCTGCTGGCTGTCAGGGTCACAACCGAGCTTACATTTTACATTTGTATCCAATGTTGCAAGAGATACTGTGCAAACTAAAATATTGTCACCTTTTCAACACAGCCTTCAGGGGGAAAATAACTGTGATTTAAAGGAGAGGGGAGACAGGAACCAGAAATAAAACAGATAGGACCAATTAAAGTGAAATCACACAGCTGTAAGGCATCTTGCTGGAGCAGCTATATTGGAGCATCACTCAGTTTTGGGATTTCCTTTGGCAGGCAGTGCTTGAGCCAGCAGAGGGAACTGATCCTCACTTCCCTGGCTCCTAGGGACTAGGGAGCAGGAGCCCTGGCTGGTTTGGGGCAGCCAGTTTCAGATAATCCAGGTCTTCTATGCACTGTTCACAGAAATTCCTGCGATGACATAATAAAACTCACAGGCCTATCGCTATTTTAGTCCTAACTTCTTTTATTACAGCACTCAGGGACTGAATTTTTAATTTATATCTGTATATTGAGCACATTCCTGAACATTCAATAACACTTACCTTTTAGAGACAGGATATGGCTTTATTGCTGTTTTAAGCCTCACACCCAAATAAATTCTTTTTTAATAAAATAGTCAACATTTTTAGAAACCAAATTGCAGCTATAAAAGTAGGTGCCTTCTAATAGCATGACAGAGTGCTTCACACACATATTTTAGGACCAGATACTTCAAAGCCAGAGTACAAAATACAAGGCACGGTATTTATGGCCCTGTGATAGAGAATGACTTTCAATGAGGAATTTCTTTGCTGAAACAGTTTCAATCAGGAAACAGAGGAAACTATCTGGAAGTTTCAGTGTCCGCAAAGCACTTGGGTGTAAAATCATCCCTGGCACATGTGTGTGCAGTCACACAAAGCATTCCTCATTTAACAAGAAATACCTGCTCTGCCCCGCCAGACCTTCTGTCTGGGTGCTGGTTTTAGAAACATGTGTTGAGCTGATCCCCCTGGCCACAGCAGCTTGCCCACAGGCCATCTGCAGAGGCCCCCTCTCTCTACAGAAACCCTGCAAGGCAGCAATGGTGCCAAGTGCATAAGCCAAGCAAAATCACAGCCAGCAGAAAATAAAGCAAAAAATAGCTCCAGAAGACAAGAATACAGCAGGAGGAAAATTCAAAGAAAGTAAACAGAGGAAAATAATTATAAGACAATTTCAAAGACAGTCTTTGGGTGGTTTAAAAGGAAGCAAGACAAAGTTCAGGAAGGGAAAAGCAAAGGCAGCCAAAGGGTCTCAGCTACTCTGATAACAAGGAGAGAAATGTCACAGGGGATCAACACACTGAATTTAATAACCATTTGGAGCCAGGATGAGGTGGGAAAGATGGTGTTAAGCTTTTTATGAAAGATTCAGGCGTTGGCAACACAAAGACAATAACTCCAAATGGTGTATGCTGACTTTAACGAGCTCTGGAGGAATACAGTAAGAGAGAAGAAACAGCACTGATCCTTTTTGAACAGCAGGTTCACCTCAGCTGTGCAGCCCCAGAACTGCAAACACTGGAGTCACTGGTTGTAATGGAAGCTTGCAGGGAGGTCAGGGCCTCCTTGAACATCAGGGAAGTGTGGCTGCTTGTGTGCAAACCTACACCTTTACAAAACCAGATGGGACATTCGTTCTGCATTCATGGGGAGGACGAAAAGCAATGCTGAAGACTCCATGTTGGAACAGCACAGTCACTGGAAAGACAATTCCTAACATTTACCCAAGGAAATGCTATAAGCATGATGTCTGTATTGCTTCTTCCCAATGGAAACACAGCAGTGTATCATTCCTGTTCTCTACTCTAGTCCCCCCCAGGAGATCCCTCTGTTTGGAACAAGCATCTGCAGTGGTTTCAATAGGAACTGACTGGAATGGGAAAGAGATCAACAAGCTCAAATGCTCTCAAGAATGCATTAAATCCATCTGTGAGACCCAGCCAACCCACTGAGGTAAAGGTAATGTTTACAATGTGGTTTGAGAGCATGGGGTTCAAAGAAAGAACTGGCATCAGCCACAGAGAGCTCCTTACCTTATCACAAAAGCTTCCCAAATCACAAAATAACCTGTCCCAGGTATCTGAGGCATGTGGAAATCACATTCCCTACTGTTCCTCTTCTCATCTAACTTGTCCTTTGTTTTCAAGATTAGATTTAATTCTCTTCACCTTGAAGGCCTCTCAAGCTATTACAGTGTCTTCTACAATTGTGAGAAACAGGTAAATGTACTCTCAAATCTGCTGTGTATAGATATCTGTTCTCTTAACTCTCTTAAATCACTGTTCCTTTCAGATGGAACTTATTATAAAGTTAGAAAGGAGCCAAATATAGCAAACCTTTAAAATCCATACAAGCAGCAGAAATTCTGGTTTGTCTAGCTGCAGCCAGAAGAATAAAATATTCAAAATTCCAAATAGATAACAAATATTATAAGAGGTTAACTCCTTCATCTGGTAAGCCATGAATCACAAGTCTTTTTCAAGGAGAAAATCTGATACACAGACCCATGTCACACCCCAATATTAAAATTTCTGTTCAATCCTTCAGCTCTACCAACAGAATCAAAATGTCCATAACAGACAGCTCTTTTAGGCCTCTTAAGAAGTAACCTTCTAATCAGAAAACATCACTTTATCTCTCTCCCTTCCATTCATTCATCTGTCTTGTAACATGCTGGAAATATTTATACTGGAATGCAAGAAAGCAACTTCAGTGCACCATTTAAGGATTAAAAATGCTTCTGAAGAGAAGAGTCAGTATCTACAAGCCATTGCTACCTTATAATGCTGGGTAAATTCAGACACTGTCAAATTCCTTACATATTTTAGAGTACATTTATTTTCCTTCAGTTTTACAGCTTTCACTAAACTAGACAATGGAATAGTTTTCCCCTTTGCATGCTGAAACTGGAATTGCTTGCCTTGGCAACAAAATCCTGTAATTTTTATCCATGCCAAAAGTGTCTGTCTTCCCATATTATTGACCAAGTTTGCTGTAGCCATGGCAAAAGCTTGATCAGAAAGCTGCATCACTGGCAGAAAGAGAAGAGATCCCTTCTAAGGGTCTGCAAAGAAGAGTCACAAGAAGGGAGTGGTGAAGACACAGTGGTGAAGAAGTGCTTTCTTTTATCAGCTTCCCAGTTTAGAAGCAGTTGAAAATTGCCCAGGTGTCACCTCTCTCATCACACTCATACGAGGAACAAGCCCAGCACTTACTGTTCCCTATTACTCCCCTCGTGGCTGGAGCAGCTCGCAAAAGTCCAGGGCCTTTACAGGGAAGTTTCTGCTGGTGGTGTGCAAGTTTCAAAAAATGTGCACCAAGTCCCATTTCCCCAAACAAAGTAGAAAAATCAACAGCAGATACTTCACTTCTCAGAAGCCCCGAGATTCTAAGAATCTACAGAAATTCTGTCATGCCAGAGACTTCTTGGAACAAGACATTTTATGACTTTTTAACATCACAATCCTCCCTCTCTCATATTATCAAAAAGGCTGGATGCCATTAAATGCAGGGAAGTTCAACTGCTGCTGAAATTTGGGGAACCAGGATGCACCTCACCATACTCAGAGCTTTTAAAACATAAATCAACTATAACAAATGGTATTGCAGTTCCAAAACCTGAAAGAATACCAGCCTTCCCACCTCTCTGAATCATTGTAAGAAAAAAGGGGCCCTTCTTTAGGACATTAGGACATTTGTTTCCATGCTTTTCTGTGGTCTTCTTTTTTTTAATTACCTTAACATCATCTAGATACCCATAAATCTGTCCAACAACTTGCTTTGTATACTTCACGATGTTGGCATTACACTAATTCCCTGGCTCCTCACTTCCCCCCTTTTAAAATAGGCATAACATTTGCCTGTCTCCAGTCTTGTATCTTCCCCATCCTTCACATACTCAAAAATAATCTAAAATTTCACACGGCTACGGCTATTTTACATTTCAATTTTTCAGCCTTTTCTGATTGCAACCGTTACTTGTATACCTTCCACATCATATAACCGATCTTCACTATCATTTATCGTCTTCAGCTTACACCTAACATATTCATAAAATCATTTGCATTTTCTTGTGAGAGAAAATATATGGGCTGCCTATGAGGCCAAAACAAATGGAGAAAAATCTCTTCATGAAATCATCAGAAATGATGAACCACAAATGACATATGATACCTAAAACTATTGAAAACCAATGACTCTTGCTTGCACTGCCCCCAGCTCAGGTTTTTTGGTGGTGTCAGGAGAAAACGATCCTAGTTCTTCTGAAGCTAAGAATGAAGGGGATGATGAAACTTCAGCAGAGATCCAAGGGATTTCTACCAGCACACCCAAGGGAAGGACAGCTACAGAGGGAGCTTTAACTGCTACCTTTCATCTGACTTCACAGCACTGAAGACACTCCGGCAGTTGGCAAAAAAAAGGAGAGACTGGGCTAGAAACATAAAAGGGGGTAAAATCAAGGAGTAAAGTCCAATACTTGGACTCTGTGACACAAGCTGGGCACAGGGGAAAGCACAGACCATCTTCCACCCCGCTCTGAAAACGCAAGAGGTATGAGGAAAGAAAAATTCTGCTAATATACAGGCAAGAGAGAAAGGGCTTCTCTAAACAAGGAATAATATGCATGGTTGCAGGGAACTCAGAAATCCAAAAAAACATATGTCAAAGATCTATACATGTACTATGTAGTGCATATCTTAAAACATATGTGTGTGGGACCATTGGCCACAGCACTGGAACGGAAGAGTTGTCATTAATATCAGCTTAGTACAGTATTGCCCATTCACTGGATTGACTCCCCTGCGGCTCGTGAAAAGCCAGGCCCAAGCCTGAATCCGAGGAAGTGTTACATACCGAAGTGAAGCAGCCTCTCTGGATGTGCTCTGCATGGCAGCTGGAGCACAGGATGAGCCGCCAGAGTCAGCAAGAGCCACGCCAGCCGCCTAAAGAGGGAGCTGCATGGGAGGGCGGAAAAGTAGGAACGCCAGGCCGTAACCACCAGCTACACTTTGGGCTTAATAAGAAGAGGTGTCACTTGACTTCTGTTTCCCAGAGTGGGTAGTAAAAAAGTGGGGGAAAAAAAAGAAAGGTTGTTTTTCTATCATTTAAGAATTATTGCCTTCCTTTGTATCAAATGCAGAAGCTGTGTGGCTGTGGCAGAAAAATCCCATTTGCAGAAGAGAGATTAGCTGAACCATCACTTTCCTCTGCCCTGAGATCTAAAGTGAAAATCTCTTCCTCTCTCCTTCCCTTCCCCACCCTCAGGCCTCTATAACTAGTTGCATCATTATAAATGGTTGAGAGCATTCCGTGACACTTTCAGTCTATACAGTTTTTGCTCATCTATTTCTGGCCCTATTTGGTTGCCATATCTTGTGGTAGTGTACTAAGCTACTCTTGTATTAACTGTTTGCTAAACGGGCTCTAATTAAGACTAACAGCCCAGGTGGCAGAGAGAGGAGAGAAGACGAAGGAGAGAGGAGAGAGGAGAGAGGAGAGAGGAGAGAGGAGAGAGGAGAGAGGCTAGGGAAAAGAGTGATTGTGCTCTACCTCTAAGTTAAATTAACCTCAAGAATAAAAATGGGGCATATGAACTCAGGAGGCTCCACATTCCAACAGCAAAAAAGCAGTTGTTTTCTCTTATTTCTCTCATACTGAAGCAACTCAAAGTCTCCAAACTGGCTCTTACTGCTCTCAGCAAGCTTAAAGCTTGGCTCAGACCTTTGAATCCTTCTGTGACAGTCTGCAGTGACCCCAGATATGAAAGTGGTTCAAGGGACAGCCAAAAATCCGGATGATTAAAAATGTCCAATGCCAGGTTAGAAATCCATCCTTCACATTAATATGCACACGGAGCCAACAGAAGGATGACCACTCCAAAAGGCTAAGACAGTTTCATACTTCTAAGTGTCATATATTCAGGAAAACGACAAGATCTATTTGGAGTGTGGAGGGGTGAGTGGTACAGAGATTGAATGCTTTTTCTCTCTGAAGGTGTGCTGAATCTTGTTCATTTTCCCATTTTTGAACTACCGTTCAAATTATTAAAGAAACACACCAGAAAATAACAGTCCTGTGTAAAGTCTAAATTAGAGCTGATGAGTATTTACTGTTCGTTATCACACTGATTCCTAATTTCCTGGCAGTCCTATAGGATTAACCTGAACAAAACCACTGATGCAAGAGCATTTTCTATTACCAGCACTGCAGCACTCATCCAAAGGCTTCCACCTTGTACAGAAAGGTGACAGAAAGCCTAAGTGACACAGTGACCCACGTAAGGTCTGGCAGTGTCAGAGACACAGAAGAGAACAACCTGTGGGACCAGTGTTCAGTCACCTGGAAGAAGTGTTGCTCCCTCTTCAGCATCAACTTTGAGGGAAATTTCTATGTAAACAAGGCGGGTATCAGACAAATCAAATATTTTCAGCCTATGGCACTGCAGAGATTCAGATCTTTCTACACAGCACTTCCTAAGTAAGTAGCACAGTTAATTAACTCTGTGTTGATTAATGGTGCTCTCTCACATCAAGAATTTATTGAGTCTGTTATTAGATACAAGGTCATAATTGCCAAACAGCCACAGCTAAATACCATTCCTTGCAGTCTACCCCTTAAGCATCATAATGTAAAATTAATTGGTACTTGTTTGTTAATTAATATGAAATATTTTAAACCATGCAACATAAAACTTACCACTGCTCTTTTCTAAACAGATATGAATGAACAGAACTATTTAAATACCTTGGGAAGAACCTCCTCTTTGGAATCAGGGTGGGGTGGGGGGTGTCTTTGTTCTTTGTAGTGGGCTTTTCTGTGCTCAGGCATTTACCAAAAGCACTGTTCTTGAATAATTAGTCAGCAATTATTGTAGTTCCATGGTGCACTAAGACAGACCAGCAAACTATGCTCTTATGCAAGAATATGAGCGCCCACACCAAAACATCTCTTCAGCATAGTTATGTCGGGGTAGCTGTTTCAGTAAATTTCCAAGCACAACTGAAATCAGCTCACAGCAAATGATCCAACTTCATCTCAGCAACCAAATCAAAAAGACACTTGAACTCCTTTGTCCCTTCTGGGATCAATAATCTCACAGGGAAAGAAAATACATCAAGAAATTTTGTTACTTCTGTGGGTCAGAGCCTTCCCTATTTGCTTGGTCCTAGACAGGCAGCTGTACACAAGCCCTAGGAGAAAGCTCGCTCTATGCTAGAGCTTTTTGGAGGCTTCAGGCACTGAATCACACCCGTTTGTCCACCTCCTTTTCATTTTCGCCCCTACCGCAGAGCCAGCTGAAGAATTCCCCAGACAACTGTCTGAAAGTGTGCAGGTCTTTAAAGGGCTGGAGGCCATGTGTCTGCACAGAGCCATCCCTCAGGAGTCACACAAGGGTTTTCAGACAGTTTGGAGCTGTCTTCAGCCAGCCCCACGGGAACAAGAAGTGCTGAAGATCATGTGCCTGCTCTGTGGTTTGCCGTCATTTGTCTCTCCTTTTCCAGACAGCTCTCTGGTGAATCACAGAACTGCCTTGGAGGGCAAGAAGCACGCCTAAAAACCCATTAAAGACATGCAAACTCTACCCAGGAACAGGAACCAGAAGATCCCAAATGCAATCCCTGATTAACTTGAAAGCTGTGCCTATGCCTGTAGGAAGAGGATAAAGGCAAGGCTTCTGTAACCAGAAGCTACCCGAGGTAGCTGCACCTGCCAAGCCACAGCATGCAGGTGCTCCTGGGCTGTGTCATCTCCCCACCAACAGTGGGCACATCCTCAGAGAACCCAGGTCTGGATAATTCACTCTTGGAGCTACACAGGCTACATGGCTGGTTTAGCTAGTCTTACCCTTCTCTGTGGAGGAGGGCAAATCTGTTCGGCTCCATTTGCTACAGTTTGCAGAAAAGAACTAACACTCCTCTGGGAAGCAGGGGTGATGTACAGATTTACCAGTCCTCTTGAAAATGCTTCTGGAAGGAGCAACTTCTTCTAATTGGAAACTAGATTATATGTCTATAAATATTTACCTGTAATAAGCAGAGCTTAGTGAGAAGACATGGGTGGGGTTTCTGAATGGGTTTAAAATACCTGCTTGGTATTCAAGAATGTGTTAGAATTGAATTTAAATGTATTGATCCCCACCTGAGGAGGTATCTAAATGACTCGAACATGGTATGGGAATCAGCCAGCGCTATGTTAAACCACAAACATTTCTGCTGAAGACTGTGTTGTATCCTGATGAGTTTGTACAGTGTTCCAGCTGTGATGGTTGTTTAACGGTGTTTTCAACAGCTGGACTCAATGATCTTAAGGGTATTTGCCTTCCTAAATGATTTTATGATTCTAAGACTGCTGAGTTTGAGCCAGACATGAAATAGACCTTGTGTGAAATGTACCCAAAGGGCACCATCCAATCCACTGACAGTAAGTGTTCAGATTTGAGAGGCTAATCTCCATTTATCTGAACGACCCAGCTTCATGTGTATGTGTGCTCCATGGCAGAGCCAGGCAGTCCTGGATTATTAGGACATTTAGGCTAAACAAGCAGCATTGATGCATAACAGGCTGATCTCACTTTTACCATTTGCGCTGCCAGGACACAACACTAAGCCTATGACACAGGATTAGTGACCAAAGACAGCCACCCACAGAAATCAGCCAGAATAAGTCTTCACCTACCAGGTGACCTAGAAACCATTTCCTAACAGAGCACTTGCTCTTAAGCAGCACCAATGCTGATTTTACACTTTAGAGAACAAGTATCTAAAAAAGCCAGGATGTTCATTGAATTTAACACTGTACTATGACAACGCATGCCACCATTCATTTCTCACCTTGCAACATCATGAGATTGGCATCAGCCCACATGGTAAACAGTGTTAAAACAACCTGTGGGAAGGAAGGGCATCACTGTGAATCAGCCACTGAAAGAGGTAAATCAGGATTTGGCTCTTGCTCTGTCACCAGCTCCCTTCTCAGCCTGACCTCAAGTCACAGAGTTTCTCTGCACCCCAGTTGTCCAGCTGTGAAAAGGGCAACAAGCACCTTCTCTTGGCAGTGGCATCAGGCAGCAGCACTGCACCTCCAGCTACACAGTGCCTGCCTTCTCCTCTGCCTCCTCCTATCATCCCTCCCGCTCTCTGCCTCAGCTCCCCAGGGCAACTCTTCTCCTTCCACCTCCCTCTCTCCAAACTCTAAAGCCACCTTGGCAGCTTCTTAAAAAAAAAAAAATCTCAGATTTGTGACCAGCCAAGGTTAGTTGAGCCCCAGGCTCCACCTGCAGAAAACCCCACCAAGAAGCAGGGCCACATCTCCTAAAGAGGAGCAGGATTATGCATATAGCTAAAGGATCAAGGCTTGTTTACATTAAAAGAAAAAAAATTTCCTCATACTAGGCTTGATTCATGCCACGAAGACTGCAACAAGATCACTAACTTAAGCCTGCTCCTCTCAAACAGAAGCAATGGTTGCAGAACCTGGCACACCACATTTACTTGGTTGGTAGAAGACTTTGGAAATGTTCCTGGAGTCAATGACTAAATAAATCCCTCTCTTGATTTTAAATTGGAGATAAGTGCTGCATGTTGTATTGGCAAGCACATTAAAACAGCTGGAAGCATAAAGACAATATGGGGTACTTCAGGCCCTTGTTCTTTCATTTTTTACCCTTGGCATGTTAAACAACTAAAGATCACACTGAGCAAATCAGCATTTTACCAGATAATACTGTGGGATTCTAGCTTCAAGACACCAGGCTCCTTGCTGGCACCAGCTCCCACGGCAAGAGGGCTGGCTCCAGCAGTGACACCAGCCCAGCCTGGTGGCCTGTGGACCCACCTACTGCTGCCAGGAAGGCCCAACAGCACAGGCACAGCTTTGTTGTGCTGCCTTATTGCACAGAAGACAAAAGAAGTAACCTTTATTACAAAAAAAACACCAAAACAAACACCTAGAGAGGCAAGAATAAAAACACTAGTGAAAAGGACATGATGTCCACCTTTATTTCTTATAAGTATGGGAAAAATTAACTTTATACATAGAAGCACAGCAAGGCAGGTGCTGCCACCAGTGTGGTACTATAACTACAAAGCAGCTTCCCCATATCCCTGCAAAGCTGGTCTAGATTTGATACAGCCAAAAGCAAAACTTCATCTGAGGATGAGATTCCAGAATGCAATGTGTGGCCCTTTCACCTTGGAAAGGCAAGGAGCTTATCAAGTTAAAATGATGCTATGACAGAATGGGTTATGTTCTCCATCTGAATGGTATTATCTATGTTATTAATGATGAAGTGCATATAAAAGCTTATTAATGTTCACACTCATTTCCTTTCCCAGAAATTATTTGATCATATTTAGAATGTGAAAGCTTGTGCACCTAATGGTGCAGTTGACTGGCATTTCAGCTGATATGCTGCAGATAGCAATACTTGATTTTTAAATTTTTAATCTTAAATTTCTGTAAGTTACATGCTCTTCTGGTAATACTTCATTTACAGAGACATAAAGTTAGAGGTATGCAACCAAGTAAATACTAAACAACCATTTTGCTACAGCTTTTGCACGGACAAAAGACATTTGTTCAAGCAACAAGTCTATAAAATTACAAAGGCTGCAAGATGGGGCAAAAAACCAGGCCATATAATGAGATCCAGAAAATTGCCAGAATAAAAATCTTAACACTTAAACAGCAAATTATTCATCACTAGAGATTATTTGCAGACTTTGTACCTTTAAGGATATCAACACATGGCCCTTGAAGCAATCCTACACATACATAATTCAATAGCACAAGGGTTTTCCATAAGAAACCAATTCCTCTATGGAAAGGAGCTGGAGCCTTAGCTCAGTAAATAGATGCCATCAGGTACATCAGTTAAGACTACATGCAGCAGTCAGCTACTCTGGTTTTGCCTACTTCCTCACAAAGATGCAGTAGCATGCAGCTGCGAGGGGGAAGCGGGGCTTTGTGAGGGCATTCTCCCCAAGTATTCTTTTAAAAACAAAAGAGCAAGCCTTGACAAATAATTCCAGCACAAAAATGCACGTCCATATATAAAAACCAGCTCGTAACACAAAGAACAAACATCAAGCAGACAAGCCTGCTAGGCCAGGAGGTTCAGCACTGCATGGAAGAAATTCATTCAACAGCCTCCATTTTTGGTTGTACATCTGCAGACAGGAAAGATTTTTCTTTCCCCAAAAGCAAAACACATGCAAATGTCTGTCATCAAAAAGCACACCCTCTTTCAGAATGTCACAATTACCTAGCCACAACTAAATGCTGTAATTTGTTGACCAACTCCTAGCAAACTTCAAGAATGACCTCAAACCCCTGGTTAAAACTGCAAAATAATTTCTCCCCTTTAAATGTAATTTTGTAATGCTTTGATTCCCACCCATCTGGCTGAAGGGTTCCAACAGCATGCTGCTACATGTTTTTAGTGCAGGAAAGAAAAAAAGGCTGAAGCCACAGACAGCAGCTGCAGGAACTTGCCAGCCCAAGCTTTCCAGCTAACAAAAAAAAGTGACAAATGACAGATATGTACTTCTGGAAACAAAAAAAAAAGCTAATTTAAATATGGGAACAGCCAAAAAAATGCACTAAGTGGTTAAAATATAGAGGTAGTCTGCCAGCAAGTTTAGCTCACCTGTATGTTCTGCAACATACGTAGGCAGTACATGATGTAGGGCATTCAAGAACAGCAGAAATAAAAAACAGAAGAAATGGTCAATGCTATCAGAATATACTTTGAAACATTTGCCTGACAGGCTTACACCTACAACATCTGGCTCCTGTAGGCATCTGTTGACACCAGATTAGTATTAGTACCTGTATTAGTACCACTGAAAGGAAAAAGTTCTGGACAGACATTAAAAAGAAGCCTAAAACCATAATATGTTAGCTGAAGCATTAGTTATTAGCTGCAGACAGCAATAACTCCAACAGTAGCTCCTAAGGAGTAAGCTGCTCGTTCCACAGGCAAAGATCTGCTAATGGTGGGGCAGCTTTAGGAAGGGGAGAGGGCGCTTGGCCTGGCTCCTCGCTGCACAGACCGCAAAGCCAGCACAGGGAAACCCTTCCCATCACCAACACCTCCCAGTCCCTGCCTCTCTTGGCAACAAACGAGCAGCATCAGCTGCACACAGACCTCTAGAAACAACGCTTAAAAGTTTTCTTTGCTCCCAGGGATTTGTTCCCCAGCCCAGCGTGTGACCGACAGCGCTGCGTGGTGCTGCTGGCTGAGTGACACCGGCCCGAAATCGTGCCCCAGGGGAGGCACGGCACGCGCAGCCACCGCGCCCACTGACCAGCCAGCTCCAGCTTGGGCACTGCTATTCCCAGGTCACAGAAAACATCTGTCCAACTCGAGCAAGGATCCAGATAAAAACATCACCTTCCTGGAACCCAGCCATTACACAAGCACCCAAGCTGGGAGCAATGTTTATTTCTCTACTAAATGTAGCCATGACAACGATATCTTCATTTAAGAGATGAGCAGAAAAAGGTCATGAGGCACTTGTCAGGCACGAATAAAATACCACACCTCAAGAGCATACAGGCAGGTAAGTTCTGCTGGATGCCACCTGTGAGTCAAGACAACTAACATCCTAACATGACAGGCACAACCCCGTCAAAACAGCCAGGCCTCTAGGCACAACCACTCCAAACCCTTCCAGCATTACCAAAAAGCAAGCTTCTGGAGGATTTCTCTGCTAAAGAAATATCTTTAACACACTCGAGCACACTACACCATGCCCGAAGTCCTCCTGACTCAAGTGCTTCTTTCTTACCTTGAAACAAGTTACAAAATTATCAGGAAGTGAAACATTGCAGAAGCCATGACCACAAAAAAAAAAAAAAA
>VXAD01006414.1:415606-459317 GCA_013399195.1 Dicrurus megarhynchus
CGGTGCCGCCGGACCGGGCGGGACCCGTACGGACCCGCCCCGCGCCCCGGCCGGGGTCCCGGGCACCTGCTGCACGCCGGGGGCACCCGCAGCCCGAGCGGTCGCGGCCCCGCAGGGACACGGCGCTGTCCCTCGGGCCGGGGTACTCGTGTCCCCGCCGCAGGGGCGCTGCCCCGAGGGCACCGCGCTGGCTTCACCCCTGAGGGCCGAGCTCTGAGAGCCCGCGCTGGGTCCCACCGCGCTGAGGGAAAGCAGCGAACGTGCCATCCCACGCCCGGGTAGCAGGAGAAGCCGAAGCCTTAACCTCTCCCTGTCTTCCATGTGTGCGTGCAAATCCATTTGTCAAATCCCATAAAACACACACAACTGTTCGACTGGAGTCTTTTGGGGGGTTTTTTACCTCTTTTTGCAGTAGCTATCTTGCAAAAATCTGGTAACTCCTGACAATCCAAGTTTCTTCCTACTCGATACATTATTTCACTTTTCAAAAACTAACATACTAGATAATAAGTACAGTTTCATAAACAAACAAACTAGCCTCACAGTCCCTGCCTCATGCTGTAGAGGAAAATGAACATCATCCATTGTTCCTGTTGAGCTGACCTGGGGGAAACTTCAGTTCCACCCTCAGAGTTGGCTGTCAGTGTCACTCGAGCACCAGCGCACAGCCAAGCATACAAGGCCAGGGGCTGGCAAGGCGGGGAGAGGAAAAGAGGAAAAAAAATCATGAAGAGGTAAATTTACATTCTTTCTTACCCCTCAGATTTGACAAGCTGAATCCCTGAAGCATGTGATTTGATTAAAATCATTGGCACAATGCACAGCAACAGGAGTTACACACATGCTGAAGGTAATGAGGGTAATTACATCTTTTCCAAGGATGTGTAACCGAAGAGCAAAGGACTGAAGATTCCTTCTTCTCCTCCTCCAAGTCACACAAAGGCCAGGTATTTTCCCACAAGTTAGATTCTGTAGTAAGAACCTCCCATACACTGCAACACATCCAATACGACAGTGATTTATGACTTTTCAACCCTTAATTACAGAATGAGGTGACTCTAAGTAGCTAAAAAGAAGGGAAGTGTCCTCTATGGAAGAAAACCAATCCAGCAAGGAAGCAGGTGTTGGTTTCAGGCTTTTGAGGCATCATTATAAGTGGGGATTAAAAATAACACACGTTACAACACATTTTGACTCCAACTATTTTAAAGGGGTCTTAATGGTAAAATAGTGTTAATATAAATCAGTCTTTTAAAGGAAAAAAACCAAAAAAACCCACTGAGACAACCCCGTACCAGAATGTATGAACTGTGGCAGTTTGTCTTTTTAGTATCTTCACTTCATCTTGTGGTCTTTCATGCCACAACACCTAGGACCATCACACTTGCACCAGCAGATTTGCTCTGTGTCAAACCACACGCTAAGAAGGGCAGCTGGCAGACGTGTGCCAGGGACTGGAGCCTTTCTGTGTCCCACCAATTCGGGTCAGAAGTTCTGCTTTGGCAGTCTGCTAACAGGCTCTGTTGAAACATGTGCTCACCACACCGAGGTCAGAAATAAGCAGAAGTTAGCTCCCAGCTGAGAGCAAGCAAAAAAAAACAAGACGGGAAAATGGAGGGAACCTTCAGCATTATAAGGAAAGGTCTGTTTTGTTATAAAGGCCTATTACCAACGACCCTGCAGCCTTCCCCCTGCAGTTAACCTTGGTGGATACAAACGGAAAATGATTTTTCAGATTTGTTCTTTGCTCCCCTTACTTTCTGATCCAAAAATCTGGTACAAATCCTTGTACCTTCTTTAGGACCTCTGACACTCTGTCAGGGAGCTAAGCCAATGGCAATGCCATCTGAATGGAAATCTGCTGATGCAGTAGGAGCCCAGATGCTTGGGAGTCAATAACCAGGCTAGATGCAAGCTAGTCGTCAGAGAGGAGATGGCTCATGACAGTGTTAGAATAATTTTCTCAAGTTTTTTGTTCCCAACAAGCAGAGTCTCATGCCAGCTCCTCTTTCCCAGGCCCCACAGGATGGTGTCTGGGAGGACCAACCACCTACAATGCCACTCCTTGGAAAGGCCCCCAGAAACATGCAGGACTGCAGAAAGTGTTTACATCCCATACTAACGGGATAGCTCTCAGTTTACAGAGGTCCTTACAATTTTATTTACACTTTTCATTTAAAGTGTCATTTGCATGAACTGCCAAGAGCAGTCACAGTGCTGCAGTCGTTACCCACACAGTAAAGGAGTCCAAGATTTCTCTGGGAGTACAATGACCTCCTCTCCTGTTCACAAAATAGCCCAAACAACTACGTTCCAGTCATGCACAATCAACGAAAGCTTTTCTGAGCTATTTTACTCAACAACTTCTTAGCCTGGGCTGGTACATAACACTAATTCCATGACACATTTTCATGTGCAATGATGCCATATGCTCAGCTGCCTTTTTTTGAAGGAGAGTCACAAAGCCATTAGCTAAATTTTCAAATAATGGTCATACCTGCAACTCTCAAACCTGTAGCATGAATTTTGGCTTTCCATACTGAAAGCCATTAACAAGTAGCATCAAAACAGGTGTGCAACATCCTTACTGAGAATACACTTGAGCTTGCCAGATATTGTCATCTTGGATTAAACCTACATTTGGAAAGGAAAAAGCCCTAGGGCTACACTGGGCCTCTGATAGGGAAGTGGAAAGAAACTCTCTAAGGACAGCTGGTGCATTTGTTCCTTGCTGACCCATACCCAGTCCTAAGAGGGTTCTGTGCATCAAGTGGAACTCTTCTGTGAAACACAACCCCCATTACATATTTAAAAAGCAAAATAGGAACACGAAAGTTTGAATTTTAGCACTTAAGCAATTTCTGTCCAACAGAAAGAACTAACTGCCCCAAATATTTTGCAGTTGCCCACACTTAGATTTCTTGATCTTCTGGCCACAACAAATTAGGCTCCGTAGTGTACTGGCCCAGTATCACAGACATCTGCCTTTTTTTTTTTTTCACCTTTTCATTTTGTTCCCAGCAAAACCAAAGTTCCTCCAGTTCCACCTAAATTGGATTGTTTAGCCATTTGCTATCAGCAGTCATACTCACATGAGACACTTCCTCACTTAGATTTTGTGTCAGGGAAGCCCCTTAGCATTCTTATACCTGCTTGGGCTCAACAAAATTCCCAGACACACTTAGATCTAGGCATGTGACTTCAACAGAACTTCATCATCATCATAAACAATCAGCCCTTGGTCAAGATCTCATGTGTCATTTTCATACGGGGTAATAGTGCAAGTCTCTGTTTGGGAATTGGCTTAGGACTTGAGAGATGCACCATAAATTCTCTCTCATGCCACAGCGTTCCTGCATGGCGCTTGTTCCTCATGGTGCTTGGCTTGCTGTCTGTATAAGGAATTCTCCCACCCTGTGAGGAGCGCCCTCTGACATGGCTGGGGAAGGATTTCAGGTAAAGGCCACTGGCTACTGCTCTGAGCATTACTCTGCTACCACAGACTCAGTGTTAAGAGTTATGCGCTTCCCATGGGGTATCAGGGAAGAAAGCAATCTCGTTGAAATAAATCCACTGTACTGTCTTTACACGCTGTAGTGAGCTGGGACATGGGTGGGAAGTGGGTGAACAGCCTATACAAAAGAGCAGGTTGAAGAGTTCTTCCTGCACCCTGTTCCTCCTGCAGCAATACAAACATGTCAGCGAATCATCTGCTGAATCCCTACAAACCCTCCTGCATCTCAAACAGACAGACCTCTGCATTGGTCTGATGTTTCTGCAGCCTAACAGGATGTAGTCACTTTAAGGCAGCCAAAAGTCTGCACTGCCACCCTCCTCCCTGCTCCTGCTCTGCCTGCACAGTTGAGCAGCAGAGGCAGGGGAAGGGTTCTGCTCTGTTTTCTGCTCCAAAGCCAGGTCTGCTGCTGTATTTAAGCACGATGATCACTCACAGATGGAGGGTGCAATTGTTCCTAGACATATGTTTGGCTCCTGCCTCATGAAGAGAGCTAAGTCAATACAGTCAGTATATTCCTCAGCAGCATTTATATGGCACTGTTGAGCACGGATGAAGGACAGAACTGATACCAGAAGACATATTTGTTATCTCTAACCATTTCTAACAACTTCACATACCTGGCACACCTCTGGTCTCTACCTGTTGCCTATCCTCTAAGAGCAGCATGTGAACATCTTGCTGCACATTCTTCCCCCTCACAGGTCAGTGGGAGTCAGATTAGAGTGATGTATAAGCATCATTATGAGTGTCTGCAGTGGGGGAAACAACCACAAACATACAGAGCTGTGAGAATTTGAAATGGAAGGGCAGACTGGCCACAGCAGGAGACTGGCAAGCAGAACAGAGACAGTAACTAATTATTGCTGTCACTGCTCCAGCACACAGGGTGACTGTGGGCTGGGAAGAGGGTGGTCATCTCAGAAGATGTTTCAAGCTGCCTGTCATTCCCCTCTCAAAATCTTCTTCCTTCTGTTTTAGTATGATTCTTTTTCACAAGGTGGAATTTATTCTGTTCTTTTTTCCCAAGGGCGATTATTTTTATTTCGTTAAGCTATTTTTCCTCCTAGATCTACTTGTTTAATATTTACATGGGACAGGGGGACGAGGTGGGGACAGTGTGGAATGAAACAAAGTGAATCAATCCACTGATAAGGGCAGAGAGGGGCAAAGAGGAGACCTTGGAAGCACCTCCTCTTACCCAGACACAGGCCTCCTCTCATTGCAAATACTTTTTGATTATACTTCTGCAGCCATGTTGTTAATGCACAGCGAGGCTCAGACATATGATACAATAAGAAGCTGTGAATTTAAAGCTAGAATTATAATTATTACAGCCTTCTGCTGTGTTAACCAAAAAGGAATAAACACTCCCTCGTATATTAAGGTGTCCTTACAGTTGGTCTGAGCTAGCACCTCTTTTGCACATGTCCATGTAATTAGTACTAGGTATTGAAAACAGGAGGAATTAAGGCAGATGACAACTAGACAAGCTAAACTGGGTCAACTCCTTTCTGGTTACAGCAGTCTAGAAATGCATCTCTGCAAAAGAGAAAGATTTCACTGACAGCAGAAAGCAGTAGTCTCACTTCAGTTCTTAAAGCAACATGTTTGCGGCCTGTAAAAATACATACCCATTTTTACCATTCCCGATGAGAGACTGCAACAAAATTTCCAACAATTTTTCACATAATCCAGTGTTCAGTCTACTGCCTTGTATCATATAAAAAGGGCCAGAGAGATGTGTGTTACTTTGCTGTTTGGGGTTTTTACTTTTATCGCCTGATCTTCTTCCCTGGAAAACACCAAGTTATCTGATTCTGCTTTCAGCTTTCCAACAGAAAAAACCCCAAAAACATAAAGAAATAAAACCAACAAAGAACCCCAACATATTACACACTTCACCACACTATAGAGCTGCAGGCTTGGCTGTGAAGTCTGGACTCCACCACAACAGACACTCTATACCAACTCATACTGAAGTACTAGGAAAAAAAAAAGAGGAAAAAGAAACAAGGAAGGAAGGATGAGTAAAACCAGATTAGTGAGAGGGAAGCTCAGTATTTAAATTTTCTGTTCTCAGCCCTATTCCATTTATGGGTATATAAAATATCTTTAATCTTCTATGTCATTAACCTTTTAGGGGAAACACGAAGGAAAAACAGAAGACATTTAAAAAGTATGTTTAGGGCATCCTTGTGTATAAGTACATATGAGTTTAAAGTATTCCAATCCTAGCCACAGCACCCCACTGCAACTCAGGGCAACATTTTTAGGCTTTTAAAGCAGTATCTTCCAGTGCTCATGGTCTGAAGCGATTTGCCAGCTTTGAAGTATTCTTGTTTAATCTAAATCCTCATTTTCCACTGACTTACATTTTGAAGTATGCTTGACCTTGAAAGAATTCAGCAAATGGTCTCCAGGGGGTAGGATTCCTCTCACATTGAAACATCCCCTGTACCCCTCTGAGTGAAACATTAGGTACTTGTGTTAGTTATATTCATCTAATTAGTCACACTCACAAGAAAGATATAATTGAGAGTTCAAACGGACACTACACCAACCTCTCTCTTTATACATCACTTTACTGTATAAGCAATTACTTACTTCTCATCTCTAGTTCTGAAGTCTCCTTTTCACTTGCATCCTCAAGAATAAATTTATTGAACTGTCGCACTAATATAAAATATCAATTTTTAATCTCAGTTGCATCAGGAAATCACCATTATTTTAATATAGAAAGACATCATGTCTTTGGTCTTTTCATGTCACAGTACCTGCAAATCTTCATTTCTGTCTAGTACTAGGGTACTAGTACTAGATGGGACACCAGCGGATGCATGCCAGCAGTGTTGAAATCCATCAGCTGAAACAGAATAATTTTGCAAAGAAACCACTGGGTCAGTTGTCCAAGGCTGCAGTCTTGAAAGTGAAGAACATTGCACAAGCAAAATTTGGAATCCATGTTCATCCCTTCTCAGTGTGCAGAGAGGAAGAAAGGGCCTATGCCTGAGCAGGACGAGTCCAACACCAGTTCTTAAGACCCAGGTAAGATTTGGGAACGTTCTGATAACAAATTCCTTCCCCAAACTCAACTATATTTTTCACAGGGCCCAAAAGCAAGCAAAAGATTTAAATTTTCATGTCACAAAAAGAATGAAAAGCCATTCCTGAAGTTGCATTTAATTAGAAGGGGTGTGGAAGCACACAGTGACCAACACACAGTTGCCACCAACGAGAGAGCAGCACTGTTTGTGATAGTTTGTGTTTCTCCCTGATGTTAGAGTTTGGCTCATAATCCAAAGGGAGGGTTTTTTTCCCTTGCATTAGAGAAGTTACGTGGTTCAGAGCTCTGTGGGGAGAACAGTGTGACAGAGGGTATCAGTAACGTTATTTTTGGAGGAATGCTGGAACTCTGGAATAAGTTCAGATCTGCTGGATGCACGCTAATGGAAACAAATCAGCCCAACAGCCTGTAGTCCATGTTGCTTTATGGTTAGGTATAAAACATGCTGTGCACTACAGTACATTCCCTCACGACAAGGAAATGCTAGACTAGAACCTCACAGATGAAGGTCTGTGAAGGAAATCAATTTAAATATCTGAACACACTAAAATATAGATGAGAATTTATGATTTGTTTCCAGGAGAACAAAGGGTACATAGACTATGGTATTGGCTTACCTCAAGCTAATTGCATCATCACAGGCCATGCTAAAGCTGATACACATCCAAATTCTTCCTAGAAGATAAATCAAACCCAGCCATCATATACACTTCTGCTGTAGCAATACTTAGAAACAGGAGGGAGCTCATATTCAAGGTCACAGGCCACAGCCTAGAAGCTTGTCTGCAAACTGAAGGGGGTGATGGGGCTCAGCTCCATGTGTGCACAAAAGGCAGACAGCCAGCAAGCAGCCAGCACAGCTCTGAGAATAAGCAGAAACACCACACTCTTTGGGGCACAGAACCAATGGGAGGGGCAGACTTAGAAAGAGTTTGTTTTGCATTCAGAAACAAAACTATCTGTACTCTCCTGCAAGTTTAAAACAAGATAACGTGCCATAGCTGATTCACAGGGGTTTCTTGTTCTTCTATCAGAAAATACTTCTGCCAGCTCCAAATTTCATCCTGCTACTCATGCAAATGAAGAAAACTGTGTTTTGCTTTTAATGTTTCTAGTGCCTGATCCAACCGCAGTTTGTATCCCAATACTTGGCCAACTGTATTAGCTGCTGCACAGGCTGAGGAGGACAAAGGTCTTCCCCTGAAGAGCAAATCTTTGGAACATGAGGAATGAAGAAATGCAGCAGCACAGTTAACTTAGTTCAGTTTTACTAAATTTTACCTTACATGCTTTGTAACTGCTATAGGGACTTACACTTACAGACTGTTCATTCTCGTGTGGGTGATGGTGGTTCTTCAGATTATACATTTTGAGATGTTTTATTCCTTATGCTCACTACTTCCTCTCTAAAAACTAGGATTTGACTTTTCACAATGGTTTATACTATAAGCCTGAGGGAGGAAAAAATCCATTTTTCTTTCTGTGCTTCAGTTAAAGAAGGAAATAAGTAACATGAGCCATGAAAGGACTTTGATCCAGAACTAGAGAATGTAAATGCTTTACAGATGCCAAATAAGGATGTTTCCAAAGAAAAAGAAAACAAAGAATTCTCTACCCCAACTCCTTTTCATTTCCAAACAAGGTAATGGAAGAATTTTGTAAGGTTTTGATGGAAGCTCCATTTCTCCAAGAGGTTGTTCTGTTTTTAATAATCACATACATTCATCAGAATAAACAACTGATTGTTTTGACAGGGGCTTATTGTGTTCCTGTGAGGAAAAAAAATTATTCCTTTACATCATGAGTGTCTCTTAAAGCCTTGCAGCAACTGGAGAGAAATGGTAGAGAGGCAGGAATCCATCCTTAACTGCAATGACATTGGTGAAATTCTAATGACGTGCCTGATGTCCATGCTGCCTGCACGATACATCCTAGGGAAGAGCCCAGCACGTACTGACACCGGTGGAGCCCTTGGAGAAAGTGCCATGGATAGGAAGATCCTGTGGTTGATCAGTTTTATTTGTACCGCATTTTTGGATAGAACATAATCTTGCTCTGACTTACAAACATCAACATCAGTTCATCTTGCACATTCTTTATTAAAACCCTGCCTCTGTGGGTAAGAACTGCTGAGAGTCTTCAATAAAAGAAAGATCCAACAGACTAAAATATGAAGCCTTTCCAACTAAACCCTATCTTGCCTCTAAGAAATGAGGATTCCACCCTCTATTTATTTAAGTTGGAACAAGGTATCAGACAGGTATGTCATGACTCCAAGACTGAGTTATAATCTATTCAATTTCTTTTTAAATGGATTTTTCTTTCACTGTAGAAGACTTTTAGAGCTCATACAATGTGAATATCTGCTCTATGTTTCTAAAAAATAATGTGAATTGCTCTTTATGTAAGCAGAGTACAATAGTTAAAGTTCTTCTGGCATTGTGTATTCTTATACATGTGTTTTATGCAGTATTTGGACTTAGCAATGGATGGAATAAATAATTCTCAGCACACGTGCCTGGTCCCCAGATAAAAATCTATAGATTCAGCCCATACAGATGGGCCCTGCACTTGCAGAAAGCCTGAAGCACATTTGTAAAATTCTGCATGAGTGCAGATGTCTTCCTTGATCCTCTTGCAAGATCAGAAGATTGGGTCAATGGCTGTGCTCCAGACAATGTCACTATTAACATCTCCACACAGAGCCACAGATACAGCTACAAGAAAAAAGCAGGTCAGAAATGAGCTTCTAAGCTTATGGTACAGCTGCCTTACTCCCCTCTAATTCCCTAAATCCCAGAGCACAGTGAGAATGAAAAAACACCTTGCTGGTAGAAAAACAGTGCCATAAAGCAGCCAGCGTTCAGATATGGGAGATAAATGTTGGAGTTCAAAAGTGTCAAACCTATGTGTCTGGGGAATGGCAAGGTGAGAGTTCATTCTGTTCTTTCTCAAAGCAAAACTAAGTGAGTGTATCAGGATATAACTTTTTTGATTTATACTTCACATTAAGAACAAATTTATGCTTGTATACTAGTAGTAATGATTTAATAATGCATTAACATCTTAACTCTGCTGTCCAGCCATGGCAGAATTAGTGACTACTTACAATAAATAATGTTACAAATCATACTCCTATCACACAGCACTTCCTGGCAGGTTTTGCAGTTCCTTTAGCACAGGAAACATGTTTCAGTAGAGTATTTCAGTGATTCCATGAGTTTTTCTGTTGACTATACAGGAAACTAATATTCCAAACAGTATGTTATGGACTCAAACCCACTGACGTGGAAGAAGGGAGGAGAATCCAGTCAGAGAGGCAGGAAAAGCCATGTCTGTATTACTGGGATGCTCCCCACTAAACAGCAACATCTTGAACCAGTATGCCAAGTAGGGCAGACTGGTTTAATCACCATGGTCTGCAATTCAGCGAGAGACTCCTTCCTAAGTCCCCCACGTCACACCACACATTTGCCAGCAGCTTAAGATAGCTGACAGCAGGCTGTACTCTTCCTTTCCAGCATCAGGACAGATGGCCTCAGCTCACTCCAGCAACTCAGTTTAGCTGCTATGAAAAAAGAAACACTAAGAAGCATTCTCATCACAGCAATGAGACACAGCCAAGCCCTGGAAAGGAAAGGGAACCTGCCTCCTGAAGGACAGAAAGCATTGTTCTGTCACAGTGAATAGCACCAGCTGGGCTCTCAGAAGGCTTTCTACAGGCAGGCTGCTGGGAAGAATTCACACCCTAAACGTGCCTTGCAGTAATTTACTCCAGACGCAAAGAAGTGGTTAAATTTTCAACAGCTACTAAACTGCAGTATTTCCTTGAGTTCTTGAATGTGAAAGACAGTAAAACAGATTAATCTGCTTCAGTATCTCTAGAAGGAAGAGGAAGGGATTGCAAGCATGGCTGGCACAGCTTTCCCTGCTGTGCACAGCCCAGGTGCTCGAGCCCAGGGAGCAGCGTGGCCTCAAGTGACTCTCTCAAGGTTTACAGAGGATTTACCAGCTCAGTCATAGCTTGCAGCTCTCCTGGTCTCCTCAGAGGTCAGATCCTGACACTCACTCCTGCAGGCCCTAAAACCAGCACTAAGCCCCTTGTTTCCCAAGGATAAATGCCTTCTTTCCACAGAAACATCCTAGTAGAAACCGGGGCTAAAGGGCCAACTTCCAGTGATGTATCATAGAACGAAAGAGAAAACTGCCCAAAGTACTGACATCCAATGAGCACCCAACATACAGGAAAACAGCAGATAAAATTAATCATTCGCATGCTGAGTAAATTTTTCCCCTCAGAACAAGGTAACAAGTGTCCTCTGATTTACTGAAAGACCCCCTTGACTCCTCTCAGGATGGTTTCCCAGAACTGGTACTGTGACAATTTCTGCAATGGAGACACAGCAAATACTCTGGCAGAGCAGGAAGCCTCAGTATCCACTACTGTGCTTTAACCGCTATGCACTGCTCCTTCTTCACACCCACACTTGCCGGATTTTAAGCACATAAGTCAAACTTTTAACAAGACAACACACAAGGTACACAAAGTACAAGACAGTTCCACATTTTAACTGTAAATTAAAAGAGCAAAGCAAAACTATTTGCTTGTTAAGACCCTTGTCCTACATAACACTGGACCTAGATCTTAGATCGCCATCCTCAGGAAATATATTCTGGGGTAAACAAGAAAGCACTTGAGCTAAACATAATGGTAGCTGGTACTTGATTAAGATAGCTGGAGTTTTATTTTGGCTTTAAGCCATATAAAATGGATGGGATGTAACAAGAAAATGATCCAATTAAAGAGGAAAACCATATGAGTAAAACAATATAAAAATTCAACAGATGAAGCATGTTTAAAATAAAAATTTAGAAGTAATTTCTCATCAGTTGGGGTGTTAAGAGAGGAATGGAGCAGGGTTGAGGATTACTACTTTTGTTTATCAGTGGGAAGAACCCACATTCCTGAAATAGGAGAGAATAAATAAAAGGATTGCTTGTGTTTACAGAGATGATTTGCAATGGTAACAGAAGTATTACAATCAGATGCACGTTAATTCCTATGGCAGGAAAAATTACAATCCCCAGCAGCAAAACTCCAGAGGTAGATAACAAGGCAGCATCAAAAACTTGAAAGGAGGCAAGAACAGAGGCAAAACCTTTAACAGATGTGTGAGGAACTGCACAGGAAGTCTCAAAACATCTCCCAGACTCCAGTATCTGTATCACACAGGCATCCTGCAGTGGCAGCAAGGACCCAGGCTGGAAGCCTCTGACATTGGAGAATTCTTTATAGGCCTGGCTTGGAAAGTGATTAAAAATAACCAAATGAAAATGGATACAATTCAAGCAACTAGGGATACACACTAAATTGTAAACGTGGTGGTGCTTTGGTTTTGTCTTTTTTTTTGAAATCACTGCATATCCTATACTACATGAAAAATGACTGCGGTACATGGCATTATACCAGCATGAAGGAAGCAGAGCTGGCAGCTGACAGGCTGTCATGAACAGCAGACTCACTTTTCTAACACCAACAGAATAATCAAAGTATGGAAACATAGTAACTCCAAGAAGTTTGTACTGCAGGTCTGTCTGCAGAGACTGAAATGTCCAAGAGCTGCCTCAACACAGAGAAGTATAGAAAGAAACTGTAACTGGCCATAAGAGAAAAAGCAACCTGCACCCAGGAGCATAGATGTGTTTTTTTACTTGCACAGGGGCATGTAAATGCATCTTAACATGAGAATACAGAATAACTGGGAAGTTATTCTCCCATCTTCAGACAGTGACTCAGAGGAAGATCTTAATATATATAAGCCATATGAATGCTTATGCAATTACTAACTGTAACTTCTACAAGGAGTAAGCAAATGCTATGCATGACAGCATTTGGTAATAAAACATCTCTGTTTCTGTAAACTCTGCAGAAGTGTCCCACTAAAATCTTACACTCAACACAGCAAAATCAAAAAAAACATAGTGTGGTGATGACTAGCAGTGAGAAGCACTTTGGACTAAGACAGACTCACTTAGCAAATCAAGAAGCCCCCTTGCCTCTTCAGTAGAATACCAGAGTCGGCAAAAAATATTGGAAAAGTAAGGTTGTGTTTCTTGTATGAATCTTGGCCAGTTGCTGTCCCAGGCCTATCACACTCTGTGCGGAGGTGGCAGAAAATTTCAAACACCATCCTGAAACACAGAATAACCACAGACAAGAAAACAGTTCTTGGAAACACACAACCTAATTAAGATAACCAGGCTTGACATCAACTAATTGTAAAAAGTATACTTTACTTTAGCACCAA
This sequence comes from Dicrurus megarhynchus, assembly GCA_013399195.1. Classification (NCBI taxonomy): domain Eukaryota; kingdom Metazoa; phylum Chordata; class Aves; order Passeriformes; family Dicruridae; genus Dicrurus; species Dicrurus megarhynchus. The sequence continues at coordinate 428,496 of VXAD01006414.1, forward strand.
CAAATTGTAGAACGTGTTTAACAATGTGTTAGTTCACACAGGCAAAATCACCATCAACAGGCACCTCTAGCCTTAGTTTAGAAGCTAAGCAGGAAGCCCAGTTTCTAGAATGAAAAAGCTGCAAGAGAAGCTGCTCAACAGCCACCTGAGTCCTCCTTGAGTCACATGTGAATGACTCTCTTGCCACAGAAAAGCAGGTGACAAAAGTGCCTGTGCTGCAGACCCAGCAACGGGAGAAGTGGCTTACATCTGTATTCCAACACACTGCTCCAGCATCACCTGGGCAAACAGCAAATGCCATGACCCAGCCTCCTCCTGCAGGAGATTCCAGCTGCAATAGAGTTTGGAGCTCTAATGGCAGTTACAATTTTGCTGCTGAGTGGGTTGCAAAATGACCCTACAGCTTCCCACAAGGAAGTAATTTTCACCATTTTCAAGAGAAAAAAAACCAAGCAGATTTGCAAAGTGTGCCGTCTCAAATTTTCTAAGCTTCAAATGAAACCTGTACCTGAAAAAAACTGCTCTTCTATTAAATGATGACTTGTCATTTTATTTTGTGGATGCCTTACACTAAGTTTAAGTCACCATGGTTACATCTTTCACAATAAATATAATACTAAACAGGAGGGAATAAGAAACAATTATGCCTTTGATTTTGTTTTTTTTTAAATATCAGGTGTTTGTCATCTTCATTAAAGTACTGACACAAACTGGAGTGGGACTTCTAAGCTGCAGAAGGGTTTTATAAAAGGGCATGGAGTGATAGGACAAGGGGGAATGGCTTTAAACTGAAAGAGGGCACCTGTGAAGGTGGTGAGGCACTGGAACAGGTTTTCCAGAGAAGTTGTGGATGCCCTAACCCCCAAAAGTGTTCAAGGTTGGATGGAGCTCTGAGGTACCTGGTCTAGGGGAAGACAACCCTTCCCATGGCAGGGGGACTAGATGATCTTTAAGGTCCCTTCCAACCCAAACCACTCCATCAGTCTATGAAGATTGGCAGTATCATGTAACTGGTAATGGTACTACAGCAATATTAACGTTTGTATACAGATTGAAGTGAGCAAAATCTGCCTGCACTCACTGAATATTATGTACCTTCCAATGTTGTCAAAATGAACTTAGGACCTAATGTTACAGAAAGCTCTAGCTCTATCTCAGCAGGGTTTTTAAAACTAATCTACACACCATTGTGCTAATTCTGTAGAAATATAAGATACACGTACAGAAACATCTGCAAACTAATGTAGAGAATAATTAAATGATTTTGTATATATTTAACTTATTTTTATTGAGTGAGGAAACACCCTTTTCTGAAGGTCATTTCTTTGGTCTTAAAAGCTGTAACTCAAGCCACCTGGTTTTCATTTCCTGCCATATTCCTTCTGTCTCAGCTGCATACTGTGCTAAAAACAAAAGCTCCATTCTTTAATTGTGAATATCAGACGCCTTTAACCTTCATTCTGTTGTTAGTGCCTTGGAATGTGAAAAAGTTAATATACAATATCCTCTTTCATTAGCTAAAATAATACATGGCCAGTTGCATTCCTTTTATCAGCTGGGCTCAAGACCTGCAGATCCTCAGAGACTTAAAGAGTTCAACAGAGACAAAAATGTATGGCTTTCAAAGCAAAATCACTATTTGACCACAGTTCTGTTCTACTGTTTTGGATGACAGGCAGGGATTGAAGGTCACTGTTTCTAAAGTTACCTAAGAAAAGTCTAGAAATAAGTCACCACAAACCCTGTCACCCTATGGTGGTGAACAGCTGTCACATCTGGTCTCAATCAACAGCCAGGAACCAACAGAGAAGGGCGAACGTATTCCCAGGCTTGGATCAGGGATGGTTTTAACAGAAACCACTGGTTCAGAGCAGCAGGACCAGTGAAAGATGGCATTCTTCAGCAAGAAACACAAGGCCTCAGAGGAAATGAGGCACAAGGGGAATGACTTGTACAGATCATTGAAGAATTTTATTGGCCAGCTCAGTGCAGAAGATGAATGCTAATAAAACAAAGAAACATTTGTCTATCAAGGTGACCAAAATGTCTCCTACCTCTGAAAGGAACAGATTTTGAGTGAAGAAACAAATGTCCATAGACTCTGAACTTTAAAACAAACAAGTAAACAAACAAATTCTCTTTCCATCAAGAAAGCAAGATTTCAGAAAACCCAAAACTCTAATTATGACCACTAGTAACTGAGAGTCACACTAAGTAAGTCATACTAATTGCTTTGAGATCCATCTGATACTATCTTGGGATAAATAGATCAGGTCTAATAATTTACTCCCTCCTCATTTATTCAGAATTCATAAAACATTTGCTACTCTGTAGCCTACAAACAGAACAGCTTATTCCTAACTTCCAGAACACTTGGCCTGAGGCTCATGTAAGAAGTGAAGAAGCAGCATTCCTTACACAGTAGTGTGCTGGATCCCTTAACCAGGCTTCTGGGCAGCCTTTACAAGCCCTACCATGGTTTCCAGGGGTACACCTGGGAGGGAAGCACAGGGAGGGCTGCACTTCAAACCACACAGGCCAGAGGAACCACTGGAGGCCAGGGGGAGCAGGAATCTTTCCATTACTACTGGTGAGATTCAAGACTCAGCATATGGCATCACACTGATGTACACATTCACACTTTGGATCAGAGACTCTCACATTTACCTCTTCCATTTTTATTAAACTGACAAAGAATGAGATTTTGCACTTGGTTCACAGATGTACATTAAGTAACAGGCAATCACTTTACTTGCACATCAACACTTCCCACATTTAGTGAAGAAGCAAAATTTGAAAGCTGTTTCCCATCCCACCCCAGTCTATTAGTAATGAGAGTATTCATTACAGCAGCTTAAACTGAGGGAAAATACGTTGCTTAGCTTGGAGAAAAATATGTAGAATAATCAGTGTGATGCAACAACGGCTGAAGCTTGATTTCACAACAGTCATTGCACCAAAAGGTTTAAGAAAGTGGTCTTAAGAGACAAACTTGTAAAAATTAACAGAGAAAAGAACTTGTACCATGTAAACTCTGGACATGCAAAATTGATAAGGGAAACACTTTGGTTTAGTTTGCCTGTAAAGCTACTGAACAGAATGCATGCCACAGTAATAACATTCTTAACGATTCCTAGCATTTATTGTTATGATCATTCTGTTTATTACAACCATACCAAGCTCCAATCATTTGTAACACATCAGAAGCTACTTCACACTCAACCATTTTTCAGAGAGTGGAATTACTTCATTGACAAGAACAAAATGTTGGGAGTCTGGCTGAAAACTGAGGACACTTACATGCAATTTTACTTAAAAATTATCACATTCATACTTGGCTGCATAACTCTGAAATTCTGTCAAAAAACCTCAAAACCTTATTTTGGGCATCAAAATTCTGTTCTTGTGAAAACAACTGCCACTCCTTAAGCCTTCTCAGGATCCCTGAAAAAAAGGTGAATTAAACTTGACCTTATGTCTGTAACAACAACCAGCAAAATACTTTCAGGGTTACTTGCAAACCTTTATTTATGAATCTGAACTCAACAACTCTGCCTCAAGCAGCAGCTCAGGCTAGAAGCTGTGCTGTGCTTGGAAGCAAGCTTTGCAATGTTCCCTCTGGAGGCACACAGAAAAGACCATCACAGAAAACGTAGCACTTCAGAACTTGGCATCCCATTTCCTTGTCTGCACAGAACACTGTGACCAACTCCATTTAACGCCTACAATGACTCCACTATAAGATCTAGAAACTGAATGTACAGAGCCACTTGAACAGACTCCATCTCTCCTTTGCTTGGCAGAGGAAGAGCCCCTGTAGCTCAGGCTGGGCAAGAAAGACCAGACTATATTTGCACACTGTACTCCCTAGTACTTTCCAAAACCATTAAAATTTGGCAGCCATGCTCTTCCAGACCCCCCTGTACCTGGCCCAGCCTGAGCAGCAGAATCAGAGACTTTTCCAGCAGTGAGTGATTTTCCACACATCCAGGAACTGTTGCAGTTGCAAGAGCAACCAGGATGTCAGGAGGATTTCTCTTCAGTGCTCTCACTGCCACCACTGCTATTGTGCCAAGGCATGCACGGTCGAAGGAAGTCTGACACAGGGGTAAGAGTGCAGCTTTCAGGGCAGAAAATGAGAGTTGCAGGTTAGAGAGTTCCATGGAAAAATGAGATACAGGCAAAATGGGTACAACAGAAACAGAACAGTAAAAGTGAAGGAGGTGTACGTGTGTGAAATTAGATCAGAAGACACAGAAGTGTAAGCAATAAAATGCAACTAAAACCAAACATAACATGGAGGAAACTTTAGATCCTTATCTTCAGCTGCTCTCTGAAAGCAGCCTGGACAAATGAAAAAAAATTTCCCAAACTTTTAAGATTAGCATATCCTTAAGGATAACTGCTAGCCTTGGCTAATTCTATGTCCATCAGTTCAAGCTGCAAAGGGGCATGGGCATCCTTTGATGAAGAAGTTTAGACTGTAAGGAATGTAGGTATATGCAACTGTTGCATCCTTTTTTCCATGAAAAAGGAGAAACCAAAAAAATCAGATGCAATCAGAACCCACATTAAGTGGTAAAATATAATATTCTAAACCAGGAAGAACCCAAGGAAGTATGGCTTACATTCTCCTAATTCACTGCCCCTATCCAAATGCATAATTGTAATTAATTTTTAAAAACATATTAAAATAAAAAATCACATACCTTTTGTTTTCTTATAGGTCCCTCCACCTTTTTCTGCATACTGGGTGAGCCTGTCCAAAAGAATCAAGCGTCAATGAAGCTTCTGTCCATCAAGCTTCTTTTGCAATTCATTGATAAAGTTAGGAGCGCTAAGTAAATCCAGAAAGGAGCTTGGAGGACAACTGGAAAGGAACTTGGTTCCCTTTAAAAAAAAACCTAATTAAAGAAGTTGAGGGATTGTCTGGACATGTAGATTTTAAGCTTGTTACTTGTATTTATCAAATACCACACTAATTCTGTGACAAGGTTAAGTGCTCAGTTGCCAAGCCATGGCATTTCTCCCATTTTATAAACAAGCAGCAAAACAGCAGATGTTTTGTTCACTTTGCTTGTTTTTCTACATTAATGGCACAATTAATTATCCATTAATGGAATTTAAACAGTAGTGATCCAAATCCTTCCATTCATTTAAACTCTTCGGTGTTTGCTGTCCAGAAGTCTGCAGGTGAGCACCAGCCACCACCCCAGAGTAAAACTTTCCCATTCATTAATGACTTTAAGTTTGTACTGGAAAAGAAACATGTTTGTCTACAGGTGGACAGATGTCACACTAGTATATCCAGGTAGTTATTTATCTCCCCCAATTTTCCTCCCTAATCTTCCTTCTTAATCAGTGTGGTTGCTAAACAACAAAAGCAAAATCCTTTACGAGCTGCTGTAGGCTCCCAGAAAATCACATCAGTCTATGATACAGAGATGGCCTCTGCAGGTAAGAGTTCCACAGATCCACAAAGTCTCAAGGACAAAAATGCTTCCTGATGACTCTGATGCCTTTTCCTGGTCTTAAAATCAAGAGTCAAACACAGTGAGAAGGGGAAAAAGGGATTTTTCCTCTGTATTTATTTTAAAGATCCTTAGGTGCACCACGTCCAGGTCGAATGCAGCGCAATGCACACTGCAATGCCCCCCTGAAAATATCTGGTATAACATTATAGGTTTTACTAATTAGCATATTTATCATGAATTCCCCAATGAGAGGCTCAAATGAGCCCCCCTCCCCAAGGAACCTTCCCCTGGATGGTTCTATCTTAGTTTACGAAATGTGTTCTGGAGAGGACCTTGGGGTCTGGGGCATTTTGATCCCTAACTACAAAGCTTCTAAGATGTTTAGTCTCCTAGCTTGACAAACAAGTCCAAGAATGTAGGCAAAAGCACTAAGAATGCAGAAGTTGTAAAAAGGTATAAAAGGGGTATAAGAGAAAAGACAAAAAATCATCATGGCATCAACTCCACATATCAAGAACTGCACTTAATTAAATGCTGCCATTTCAAACCTTGTTTTTTACCAGATACTTGGGATAGCAAAAAACCCAAACATGAACATCAGAGTTTTATGTACAATTCTGTTTCATCAAACAGCTCTCCCTCCCCTTTCCCTCTTTCTCAGGAAACAAGAGAAACATTTCATCTTCCTCAAAAAGATTTATGAAAGTATTTCTGAGATTTAAAAGTGATGAGCTTGAAAAATACAAAAATGAGAACTTGAAGTTGCTCCCCTCCACCTTGAGAAAATTTTTACAATTTTACTTATTTCTAAGAATAATGATCTTGCTGAGACCCATCTAGAAGTCAGGAGCCATCATCTATTCCTACCTGTTTCAGAGCTCTCTTTTGGCTCATCTCTCAAAACTCTGCTTTTCTTTCAGCCCTCCTCCCTCTCTACTGGCACTTGCTCGGTTCTGTCTTGCAGAACTACTGAAGCAGTGAAGATGGCAGGCTATCTGTAATACAGACAACACTACTCAGCGTTAAAGCACTAGAAATAAACTAGAACACACCTCATTCTCACAGGAAACAGTTCAGCAATAAAGGCTTCAAGAAGTTGCAGCTGGTTTTACTTAACTTCTAGAATACAGCGCAGTGCTGAAAGAAGCCACTCTTCTCCTTTCCTAACAAATTAGTATCTTTATTAACAAAAGGGTCCCAAGTTGCTTTTGTGCCATCCCAAACCCCTAACAAAAACTTAGGCCTTGACAGGTAGGGTGACATTTTCTTACATGTTAAACAGTTAAAGACTCTCACATTTATGTAAAACAGCAGAGAAGTCAGATAACAGCACTGCATTGAACTTGGTAAGATGGAAATGAATCACTTGAGTCAAGGACTTGCAGAACAAGGTGTCCAATAGCCAGCTAGTGCCTCCTGTTACCTTACACACATGGCGTAATGCACGCTACTACCAGCATGATTTAGCCTTGGGTTTTAGGTGGTTTACTGTCAGCAAGACCTCTTCTTTGTAGTACACACACAAAAGGCAAAACGCAAATGAGAAAACAGAATGCTTTTCTTAGAAACTGCCTCACCTAAGCTGCTGGGGACTTAACTTTCCTAGCTCTTTAATAGAATTATAGCACAGCCTATAAATATTTGACTTTTTAAACATAATATGATCAATATGCATAATTTTCACAAATGATTTTACAAATACCATTTACAATAAAACTGCTTAACTTCTGAAAATTTAACAAGCTAATCCATGCCCACCAGGATACTGCAGATGAAGCAGTAACAACAACCAATTAAATACTACTTTTTACATAAAAATAAACTGATACTACTACAACCATCAGCCAGGCTACAGCTACATTATTGCATGACAAAGATACACACATTAACTACAGTTGGTACATTTTTCTTATTTATTCAAAAGCTAGTGGATGACAAAAAGGGTTAAAATGTTTTATACCACCTATTTATTACATGAACAAATACTTAATCCAAAGGGACTCATTTTACAAGCCCCTCTGTCCAAAAACCACACACAAATTAGTTTTTATACACAAATGTTTATTTCTCAAATAAACTTCCCCTTTAAACACAAGGAATGAAATCTAAATCTTCATAAAGATGGATCCAAAACAAAATCCCTCCAGTACATTGTAATCACTGTTTTGTTGGTCACTACTGGCTTTAACTGTTTAACATCAAAAAACAAGGACATATTTAAAAAATCATGCTACTGGATACCTAGCTCTGCCTCTGACCAGCTCTACACTGATCTCCAAAATTTTAAAATTTTACATCATGAAATCCGAAGCATTTAACTGAACAACAGCTGTGCATTAAACACAAACAACTGAACAAGAAGATTATAAGATGTAATCAAGTTCATAACGAATATAGGTGTTCTTTTCATCATTATAGATCCTTGGATAATGTGCTATCAGAGCATCCTGTGATCCGATGTAGATTGAATTATAGATCTTCCAATAAACATCTCTGACTTTTCTGGCAGGGTGAAACAAACCCTAGAAAACAGAACAGAAAAAAATGTAATAAAAGCTTGAAGTCCCAATGTTTTTTATTGAATTTAACCAAGCACTGCAAAATAAGCATTTAACGAATGGGCAGAATACACAAGCTCTAGGAAAAAACAGTTCTATATAATAACAATATATACAAACAGTACTTGCAAGAATATCCACTGCAAGAGACCCTCCCCCTCCTACTGACATCAGTATCTTCATGCTGAGGTTCCCACACCACAAAAGTGTGAAATTTCCTATCTGCAACTTACTACTAAAATGCTGGCACACCTTCTCTACACTGCCCTGCATTACCTCAATCCTTGCTCCCCACCTGTTAGGTGAGTTTTGATACCATAGCCAACACAGCCACTGTTACGTGCAATTACACGGAAAAGGAGCCTTCAGATTTTAGCACCACATGCACATTCACAGAAACTGAACTGCCTAATGTTGATCTAGCAGTACAAATTCTAATCAAAGCTCTGTTTTATAGTGCTTCACTCTTCTGAACATCTCACTGTTTCTCTTGGCTAACGACAAATCATGACTATTAATCCTATTCTCTCATTTATTCAATCTCACTGGTTACTTGTCATAACCCCCCCAACAGTTAATTTATTCCCCAGTCATTAGTTCACATCTTCAAAATTTGTGAGATGCTTCCAATTTAGAAATCAAAGTGCCAGGCTATTTTAGTCAACTGAAAATCTAAGTTACCTGCTCTTTCTACACAAGTTCTGTGATGTAATCAGTTATCCCCCTATGCCAAACCCTCCGTTTACTGTCTATTTCCATTATTCAAGTCCTTGGCACAGAATACCATGTTTAAATAATACTTTGGAGACAAAAAGCCAGTTTTTCCTTTGCTGGAAATCATCCTCAGTTGACTTTTTTGTCTCCTGGAAAGAAGTCCTGCCTGACAACTGCTGTCTGCCCCAGCACACACAAGGCCATACCTGTAAACAATACTGCAACATCCTGCAGGGCCCAATAGCGACTCTGAGGCCCTCCAGAGCCCCCATAACTGCCTGGATGACGTGAGGAGAGGTTTCAAACACATTAGGCCACACGTAATTTAACAAGTGATTAAGGGAATCTTCACAGCCGAACCCATAAACACCGAGGGACATATGCTGCACCACAGCACTGGCTGTTTGTCTGTGTACAAGATCCCTGCAAAGAGAACAACGGGCTATTAATAAATTAGACTTAGAGCAACATGACTGGACAAGCATAGTGTTTCTTTTCAGTAACTTTTCTTGAAAGCACTAATAACATTTTTAAGCCATACTTACTGACAGCAAGAGGCAGAGTATCAAAAATCAGTAAAATGAAAAAATATGTGAGTTTTCTGACAAATTACTGCACTCCAATTCCACAGAAGTACCAACAACAGAAATTACCAAAAGCAGTTTTGATGGAAGAAGTCTTGACTCACTGAAGATGCTTTTACAATTTTAATCTTCAGAATTACTAGTAAAATTGGAGCATATAGAATCCAAATTGTTTGCAAATAACAGCTTCCAAATTATGCTAGTCACTTAAAGCCTTTAGCAAACAAGGTCAATATGCATATTTCCTATCATTAACGATCAGGTAAACTTAAAAATATGACTATGGGTACCTGTACCACAGAAGAAGTGCACTCACCTGTCCATTAAAGCATCTTCAAGCAATGGTGTAACAGCATAAATGTAATCTTTTCCCATCTCTCCAATGTATTCAAACAGGAAAGAAAGAGATTTTAACACACCATTCTGGACATTCAGTTCTGGAACTCTGTATTCATTCATGAGTGCAGGCAGCACTGTGAAAGGTGAGCATGTTTCAGCCACAATAGCAATTGCTACTGTAGTACATACTCTGTTCTGCCTTTCCTGTACTTTCAAGTTGTTCAGCAGGGTGGCCAATACATCGTGAGGTCTGGAAGAGACAACATGGGCATCCATGTCAATAGATTCACTGAGGACTTGGATAAAATCACTTACGCTTCAAACAAGTGGTAGATAAACATGGTTTAGCCCTCATAAAAAGCTGAGAGAACTGGGAAACAAACTGAACACTAAAAATGAAACACTAAACTATAGAGCAGCTTAAGGACTTATTTTCACAGCCAATATTTTTTACTTTGCCTAGACTTAGCTTTCTCCCTGCCTTCTGTTCCTCTTGTGAACTCTGGAGGGTAGCAGAGCCTCCCCACTAATACTCTGATCCCAGAGGCAATTACAGACTTGTATAAAACCATAAGCATTGACAGAGATAGATTATGTCCTGCATGGAGAACAGTTACAGCACCCCTGGCTGCTTGCTCTATCTGCATTCAGTCAGTCATCAGTCACTTACAGAATATGCATAACAGTGGCAACTGTGCTTCATTCTACAGTGTGCTGACTTGCAGTATGACCTTAGTGGAAACAAACCCTTAAAAATCAATAAACTACTGATTTGGTGGGGGGGAGGGGAAAAAAAAAGAGAGAGAAGATAAATTATTTAAAGGAGAGCTTATGAAATAATACAAAGAGGGTACTGAATGCACATCACAGTATCAAAAATTCATGAGACAACAGCTCTCACCCCCAAGTAAGACTCTAACCTTATTAGTCCACAGATTTTGTTCAGAAGCCTAACACCCTACATTACTGAAGAATACATGACTGTATCCTTCAAAATGAGTAAAACCAAGTCTGCAAATATAAAATGTAGAGAAGTTTGAGTATTTCCCACCAGAAAACTAATCATCATCACTATGTTTGGTAACTGTGTGTAGAAGTGGATAAGCATTAAACCAACTTACCCAATAGCTTTTGCAATATAACCAAAAGTGTTCACCGTGGCTCTTCTGATAGCTTTCTTGTGAGCTTTTAATAATTCAAGCAGTTCAAAGCAGATCCTCATCCATTCTCTTGCAGAAACATACTCTGCACCTCTGAAAGAGAATCAAGTGAGTTACCTCTTCAGTGATGCGAGAAGTTTTTAAATAAAGCCACAAACTGCAGCACCTATTCAGTTGCTATCAGAGGTAACTGCTTAGGCATTTCCTTTACTAGGTAGCTCGACACTCTAAGTATCCCAAGCTTTATGCACGACTTCAGAAATACCAAGAGATACAACACTAAATACCCTGATGCCAAATCAAATACTGAACTTGAGCTTTTGCTACAGTAATTGCCCACACAGAAGGTTAGATATTTTATCATTACTCAGCTTACCTGTCTGCAATACGCCCAACAAGATCAATACAATTTTCCTGTACTTTCTCATGTCTGTTCTTCAAAATAGGTGTCAGCCGCGGCAGCAGGTCTTTGATTGGTGGCGTCATCTTGTGCATACCTATTGAATTCAAAGAGGCACATTTAGTTTTATAATGGTTTTTTATTTTGCTCTTGAACAGCCAAGTGGTCAATACAAAAACATACCTATAACATTCACAATAGCCTTAAGCGCTCCGAGTATGCTGCCCAGTACTTCAGGATATTCTTCACCCAGGTACTCATACAAAACAACACCCAAGTGTCCCATCAATTTTTCCTACAACCAAGCAAAAAGAGTTAGAAGTTCATTTTTCCCTCTCCTCTCACTACTATGACCTGCTAGAGCACATCTGGAAGAGAAGTCCATACCTCTTGACAAGTCTTCATGACAACTGCAGTACGAGAGATCAGGTCAGCGGCCTGCTGCCTGACTTTGGCTGATTTGTTGTTCAAACGCCACAAAACTGTACCGCAGATCTGTGGCAAGTAGGGTTTAACTCTTTTGCCTAGAGCATTAACCACTGTGCCAAAACCATTCAGCATCACAGAATCCTGAGGGTAAAAGCAACAAAGGAAAATCAGACAAACAGCAACACTGCATTTTAACTATACTTGCCTTAATCTAAAATTGCTTTTTAAAAGCTAACATTCCAGAGATTGCTTCTGGATTTCATTGATTAGAGCACTGACATCTAAAAAGGGATTCTAAAAATCTAACTTAGAAGCATACATTTCTGTGTAACTAACAGTGAGATGGCTTACAATTACAGAGAACCAAATACTCCAACATCCTTGGCCATACCTCTGTTGTCTGCTCCTGAAAGGCGTACAAAATACCATCAATGAGCTGTTCTTCCAGTTTGTGATCAATGTCTGCTGCCCCCAGATTTCCCATGATCTTCTCAATTGTTTCCATGACCATTTTTCTGTACTGCTCAGCCTCATCTTTCAGGTCATCCACAATTCTAGAAATAATTTCTGCTGCTCCAACTTTATTTGCCAGCTCCACAGTTGTGTCAACCAACTGAAACACAGAAATGTTAAATAAGCAAACATTGTTCAAATCTATTTTCTGCATCTTGAAAACAATTTCCCTAGTCTGAAGAAACACGTTAAGCCCACTATAAAAAAGACTGGTTTTACCTCTAGAAATCACCCAGTGTTTTTAGGAACATAAATGGGGTGAAGCACCCCACCTTGCAACTGATGAAGACTCATTCACAGATGTAAAATGTCATGATAACCTCCTAAGAACCTGAAAATCTTCTTAGCTACACAACTTCTAAATTGCTAGTACAAACAAAAATCAATTTTCAGGACGCACACAAAACTAAGTACCTAGCCTGAATGAACATTCTAATTTTCTTCTATTGCAAATAATTTTCCAGCTGAAAAAACACCAAAAAATACCTGTCTGTAATTTCTTCTGTCCAGTGCCATTCTGTGCTGCCAGAAATGTTTGAAGAAGGGTGGCAAGATTTCTGTTTTAATGTAGTTTGCTTCAACACCATCCGTACCACAGCACTGCTTTACCACCTGACAGGAAATAAAAATCCAACAATTTTAATTCGGTGTAGGGGTGTGAGGTGGGTGATTTGGGGTGGGTTTTTTTGCTTTTGTTTCTTTGGATTTTTTTTTGCTTTTTATTTTAAGAAAAGGAAATACATACATATTCAGTATCGATGCTAAACTATCGCTCTGACGTACCTTCAACACAATTTTTTTCATCTCTTCATCAGGAGACTGGAACTCTCTGATAAGAATTAGCATGACTTCTCTGGTGTAGTAGTTTGCATATTCGGCATCCATGAGTGGAATCAGGTAACCAATAGCCTTCAAAAACGCAGCCAAACCCTATTTAAATGCAAAACATGTCTCTAATAAGTTACAGCAGGTACACATCCATTTCAGTTCAAACTAAAGAAAGTGTTTTAGATTTACCTTTCCTCTGTGCTGACGTATACCCTTCCACAAAGGCTTCAGGACAGAATCAAAGGACTCGATACCATAGGGAGTGGCTGCCTCAGCCAAAGCAGCAATGGCCAGAGCACTGATGGTGCGGACCTTCTGCTGCTCATCCACCAGCCCTGCAAGAGAGGAGGGTGTAGTACCACTTCTTGTACTCGTGTCTTAAATTCAAAACAGCAAAAATAGAGGAGCAGTGAAAAAGGGATTAACTTATTTTCAGGAATACTGAACCACTATTCATGTTCATGCATCTTTCAGACTCAGCTGAAATGTTTCTCAGTGTCATAGCAACAAAAAAACCAGGACCCTACTGTCACTGTGCCTTACTGAGGTATGAAAATTTTTCCAGATACAAAGTGGGTAAAAAAACTTTGTCTGGGAAAGCAGAACTTACCATGTTCGATAATTTCAACCAAGCTCCGGAGATGAGGCAGGATAGCACAACCCATAAGAATAGCAATCTGCTGTACAATCTTGATGCCAGTGTGCCTGGCCTGCCAGGACTTTTTGCTTTTACAGACAGCTTTCAAGAAGGGTAACAGAGAAGGAATGCCCAGAGCAGACGCAACAACAGCAAAGGCTCGAGCTGTTGTATTTCTGACATATTCATCCATGTTATCAATATCAGGTCGCATTGTAGAGATCATTGTTGCCAAACCAGCAGCCTGCAGCACAAAACACAAAACACACCAACTGGATTTAAGAACAGCACAGTTAATTGTTCTGCCATGCCTATAAACATGCAGTTATATGTAAGCTAACTCAGTGCCTTAATAAAGGATGGAGTTTTACCTTAGCCAAGTTTGAAATAATTTCTCTGCCTTCCACTCTAGCATAGTAGTCTTCATCAATCAGCAGTGGTTCAATGACGACAAGGATCTGGAAAAGATAAGCAAATTAACAGTTCCTTTTATTAATACTTTCTGTAGTATTTCTAGCCCTACTAGAGTCCATGACACAGAGATGATTCCATTAATTCAAGTTTAAAGCCTTATGACGATCAGAAAAAAATTAAATCTATTTCATTGTTTTTATAGCTCTTAGTCTCTTAAGGACATGGTCTGGAGATGCTACCTAGATCAGGTAAAGTCCTTCCCAAATATGCATACATCATATTTACATCATGCCTCAATACTAGAAAGCCTACACTCCAATCACACTACAAAAATTTAAAAGTTTGGCTTAAGAAATATGAAAGACAATTATGTTAAAAAAAATGGTATCATCCTCTTCTAATGCGCACGTAAAACGCAGAAAGAGCAAATCAGATGAAATAGGAAACTGCTACAGACCTTGTGCACGTATGGTCGGACCAAGTCATCCAATTTGTACAGAATTCTGTCAATGACTTTGACAAGCAAGTGACGCTCCTGATCTTCGAGTGTTGGTGACATCAGCAGAGGCAGAATCTGATTGAACAAGGGCCCTGCTCCGAACTCCCGAGCTTTATCAGTGATCTGCCGCAACGCAGCCTAAACAAAACCAGAAAACCTGCCAGTTAAACTTAGGAAACAACACTGAACAATCATAAACCAGTATTAACCAAGTTACAACATAACTGCTATATCCACAGGCTTCCAAATACTTGTCCCAACCACTGCAAAATTATTTCAAGCAATTTTATGCTGATCTGTTTAAACACAAATGTGTGATGACAAACACTGTGTTGTTAGTGCCCAGGTGTTCAGTTTTCAAGAAAAGCATGCTTCTGAGCTAATACTGGCTCCATCTGGAAAGTAACTTCACAGCATTTGCATCCAGGCAGCTTAGTGCTTGGTCAGTTTAGAGCATTTGCAGAAAAGACTGCTATTGTGCTGCCTAATGCTTACAGCCAAACTTAAATAAGAGCTTCACTAAATAGCTAATGTAAGTGTAACAAACAAAATCCAGAAAATTACAAAGCCCTGTAAGCAAAACACACTATAAATCCAGTTTCTCATAATTGTAAAAAAAAAATAAATTATACAAGCCCTACACCATTTAGTGACTGACATTACCGTCCAGAGAGCAGCAATACTAAATTATATTGAATTACAAAAAGCCACAGATAGAGAAGAGAAAGAAAATAAGCACTAAACAGGGTGTGCTGTTTTGGCTGGAATAGAGCTAATTTTCTTTACAGCTATTAGTATGGGGCTGTGTTCTGGATTTGTGCTGAGAACAGTGCCGGTAACACAGGAATATCTAGTTACTGCAGAGCAGGGCTTACACAGAGTCAGGGCCTTTTCTGCCTCTCAGCCCACCCCACCACTGAGAAGTATGATTGGCACAAGAAATTGGGAGGGGACACAGCCAGGACAGTTGGCCCAAACTGCCCAAAGGCATGCTCCACATCATATGGCACCATGCTCAGCATATAAGCCGGGGGCAAAGCTGGCCAAGGATCACTGCTAGGGGACTGCCTGGGCATCACGTGGTTGGTGGTGAACAAGCGTTTTCCATCTGCATTACTTGTTTCCTTGGGGTTTGTTTCCTTTTTTTTTTTGCCTTTACTATTATTATTATTATTATTGTTGTTGTTGTTATTATTGTTATTGTTATTATTATTATAATATTCGTCTTATCTCAATACACAAGATTCCTCACTTCTACTCTTCTAAATCTCTCCTTCATTTTACTAGGGAGAGAGAGGGAGAAGCAAAAAACTGTGTGGGGTTTAGTTGCCAGTTGGGGTTAAACCATAATAGATACCAAACCTTAGGAGATTATCTTCAAGAGAATCCCGTGGACCACTGAAGCTAAACCTGAAAACAAACACTAATTTTTGAAAAATGAGATTACATGAACGTATCTGACAACTGATCTTACCTTTCGCATGGGAGGTGTGCCATTCTTTATTTTCAGCAGTAATTTCATGATTTTTCTCTCCTTCTGCTCCTCAGGACTCAGCGTTGATTCATCAACATCAACCTACAAATAATTCCAGACAAATAAATGGGCATTGCTACATAATCAAAAGAAATCAGGGAAGTTAAATCAGCGTGAGTGAAATCTCCTTTACCAGAAGCTTGTCAAAGTACTGGATATCATCTGGTTTCAGGAATGGCAGGTTGCCAGATGGCTGGTCATTAACACTCTTCATAGTGCGGTCCTCTGTCTGCATGTGGAATCCTGTCATACCCCCCAGGGGCGTTGGAGTCGCTGTGAGCTTCCGGGCAGGGGTACGGATGGGCACGTAACCAGCTGGGGGTGGGAGAACCTAAGGAAGGAAGAACAAAATTCATTTTAATTGCAACAGATATAAAAAAAAGAAGCCATCAAATACTAAACATCGCTTGAAGTTGTAGCTATCACTTGATTTCTTTGGGGATTTGTGTGTTATTGCATACAACAGATCCCATGTTCACAGCAATACAAACTCACCCTGACAGCTTGTATTTGCGTTTATCCTGTACTGACAACATTTCAGAAGAAAGCTCACTCCTGCTTGTATAATAAATTGTGAAGTCTCCAAGGATTAAAGAAGCACTTCACTAACTGTATCAACACAGTAAGTATAGTTGCTGTCCCAGTATTTGTGACCCTCTTCCATGTTTGTCTACATCTGGACTTGATATTCCCATCAGTCCATACAGAGTACATTTCTGGCCTTGACAGGTATTTCCAACACTGAGAAGCACAGCAGTGATTTGCCTGTGAGATCTTTAGACGCCCCCTTTCTAAGGGATTTACAATAAATCAGTAACCAAGTCAAACAAGTGTGTACAATCAATAATCAATACTTAATGTGAAACATTCTACTTCCGGGGGGGAAAAAAAAAAAAATCAGTAATCCCTGGTAAGAAAAAATCTTCATCATAGTCTGCTGTATTTTAATCCAGATGAATTACCTTATATCCTTCTGGAAACATAGCATCCAATTCCTCATCAGAAAGTGGTCTGTTTCTCTCATCAATTTCCCTCTCCCAACGCCAAGCCTGCAGCTGTTCAGGAGTCATGCTCATGATGTGACCTATATTCAAATTTAAAAAAAAAGAAGACATTTAAAAAAATCCTTTGTATGCAGAAGCAGATTACTTGTTTACTTAACTTTTAAGTGCTCTCCTGAGTCAAAGTTCCCATAGCACCTGAATTCTGTAGCCAATAACAAACATATCAAACTTTTACAGAGCCTTTTATCAATTTTTTTACCAACTACACTGAACAGCAACAGACATGTAACCTTAGTCTCAATTCCTCTCCAGAACTGAGTTGCTGTGGACATTACCACAAAAATAGTAAACTGAGCATACACTGACTGCTTTCATACAGGCAGGAGAGCATGCTGGGCTGAAGTCTGTTTCAAAAGACAGTACAAAAGAAATGCTTCATTCCCACAAAACAAGTGAAGCCTTAGACAAGGGACTGAGCTTACCTGGTGTAGGGGTTGCCATGTTCATAGCTGGTGTACCGATGGGTGTTTTGCCAGGTGTCAGAACAGGAGTGCTGCCACCCATCTGGCTCGCAGGTGTTTCATCCCAGCGTGACTTCCTTTTGCTTGCTCCTGGGGTTGGTGTCTCACCTATGGAGTCACCACCTCTATCTGTACGAGGTGTCTCAGCCCATCCACTGCCATGGCCGGGAGTATCTAAGGAAAAACAAACCCAATTTTCTCAGAAAGCTGAACAGCAGATACTCCAACTATATTATCAATATTCAAATCCATTTTCAGTATCAAATTCACAAACAGGAGGCAAAAAGTAAAGACTACTTTGGTAAACATTGAGAAAACACAGGCATTACACTAAAAATATCCAACAGAAAACTTTGTTTTATGAAAAAGCGTGTCATCTTCTTGCTGAACCTTAGCATAAAAGATAAGATTCTAAAAAAAAAAAAAAAAAAGAGAAGTACTCAGATATTCTACGAATTGAACAAAGTACTCCATGTACTCCCTTGATAAAAGCATTAGATAACAGTGTTTCACTGTTCTCTGACACAAGAGCCAAATTCAAATTAGGCAGGTGAGAAAATGCCTCCCAAATTTGTTTTAATGACAACCTCTACCAAAAACCAAACCAATTCCAAAATAACACACACAAACATATTATGAAAGGTAATGCAACGTGTGCTCCTTTACTGTGTCCTTTGCACATTAAAATCCCACCTAGCAGCAGTCATTAGATACGACAAAACTTTGATTTGATTTTTGAGCCGAGATACTTTGACGGATGCCAGTTAAGCACAGGCAGAACCCAATGCTACAAACTCAGACAAGAACAACTCCCCACATCAACCACTAGATGTCAGAATACAATTATTTCTTGCCTGGCTTCTGAACCCACTGTTTAGTCAAGGTGAAAAAACCCAGTACAATCAACCAATTCGAAACTTATTATGCACCTCCCAGTTTGCCAGAAATACCTCTTTCTGTTTTGGGTGTTTCATCCCATCGATTTTTCCGTGCACTGGAAGTGGCACCTCCATGACCTGGTGTTGCGTGACCAGGCGTGTCCCGGCCGGGTGTTGCAGCTCCTGCTGGTGTATGACTGGGAGTTGGATCCCAGATTTTTGAGCCTGGGGTGGCACCTGGAGTTTCGCTGCCCTTTGCACGGCCTGGAGTTTCATCCCATCGCAGAGATGGGGTGTGTCCAGGAGTCTATACAAGACAAAACCAAAAGTATCAGTAACTCATACTACACAGTAAAAGACTGCTAGTTGTTCTCAAGTACAGTAAGAAACTGCTGACACTCAAGAGGATTAGCACTAATAATGTCTTCTGTAGACAGCTGATGAGCGCTAGGTCATTACCTCTGCTTGATCCCAACTGGACAATTTCTTAGGTGTAGCACCAGGAGTCTGATCAGCTGTCTGATCCCAACGCCGTTTGCGTTTTGAAGGTGGCTGAGAAGCGGCTCCATTGACGACTTTAAGCTCTCCAGCTTTAGCTTTTTCAGCTAGTTGTTGCCTAATTTCCCTCTGTTCAAGAGCACAAAAAGACAAACATCAGAACTCTTCAAATTACACCTTTAAAAGAGTTTTTTTCAGCAGTATCGTACCTTTTTATGCTTTTCTCGAGGTTTTGCTCAAATAACCTGCAATAGCTACTGCTTTCATTTCAAGGCCACTCTTTTTTCAAACTCCTCTATATTGACAGAGCAGCTGTGTTTGAAGGGCTGTTTTTAAATCGATTTTCCAATAAAAGCCATTCTTGCAGCAAATACAAACACAGAGAATTTTTAAAGCTATCAGTTTCTGTCACCCATAGGTATATGCCTTAAGACCCTTACCCATCTGTTTCAAACAAGTGCCACTTCAGTAAATTAAAGGTGGATGACTTAGAAAATATGTCCACATGAGGTACATCCCATGACACAAAAAAAGCCAAGATTCTTATTTAAAATCCTGAGATGATACTGCTAAAACAACACACTAACCCAGACTGTTTTGCACTCATCAATGGGTCCATAAGCAGTAAGACTGTCAAAATTATGAACTAGTTCCTCAATTAAGGTAAGACAAATCAATGTTAGAAGTCACTGGAACTACAAGGTCTTGCTCCAATTAACAAGATGGTACTGTAGGTATTACACAAGAAATCTGTTTATATTACCAATATCTTTTTACCTATTAAAATGAATTTTAAAGCATGTTTTTGGTTTTTCTCCTTTTTTTTCCTCTCTAATATTTAAAACCAAATGCCAATCTTATACCAGATATTAGTACTACAATGTCTGTTGTAGGTACATCATCAAAAGCCTTTTAAAACCTCACTGGCTCCCCTGTACATAGAGCCCACAAAAACAAACATTTGACACTGAGTACTTCTCAGTCACTGTTAGATTTTGTCTCTCCTCTGGAAGAACAAAAGTAAACAAGAGAAAGTCCAAGTACTACAAAAAAAATCCAGATTAAAACATATTGAGACTATTTTCCCCTGCATTGCTTAGGTCTTACATAGAACAGACGTTTTTAGAACTTTGATTTTTAAATTCTACTGACTTCCGACATATGAAGAACATGATTTTCCAAAGAAAGGGGCTTTAAGTCAAGACAAAGTCAACACAATTTACATTCCCACTTCCTTATCATGCTTTCAAAGGCTGTAACATGAAACTCAGTCCAAGTGGAAAACCCTCCCCTCCACGCACCTCTTCTTTTGTTAAATGCTGTTCACGCATAACATCCATGTATGTTCTGGCATTCATTTTAGGGTCTGGAGTCTTCCCTCCTGCAGAAGAGAACAGCAACAGGGATGGGCACAATGAGTACAGGATAAGCAGAAACTATGGACTTCTACTGTCCTGCTCTAGTATTATATTATTCCATGATCATTTAATTTTACTTTTTGATCGAAAATTTTTAAAATTACATGTATCTTACGTTTATTCAGTTTGCTGATCAATTTAACCTGTTTGAACACAAACATAACTACTGCAGTTTCAAACAAATATTTTAAAGCCGATAAAAATGATAAAATGACAACACAGTTAAGAGTCTTCAGAAGTGATGGGTTCCTGGGTTGCTAATCCGGAATACGTACACTTTCGTGCCTTTGTCTCCATCAGCAGTTCTGACTTCAAGCAGCAGAATAGAAGCCTAGAAAATTATCTCTTTACCATTAGTAACACTTTGGAAAGATATTTATAATCAAAACATTACCTTGTGTAAGCTGTTAAATCCTACTTGTTATCTGACTATAAATAACTACTGCATACCTAAGTAATGTTTAAATTGTTTTATCATAAAGACCCATTTATAAGTTTGACATATCTGGACATGTCTCACAGACCTTCTAGTGTCATATCGTAACAGGGCTTCATTAAAATAAAAATAAAACAAAATAAAAAACCCCAAAATACTGTTTGATGACACTTTTCCCCCTCTTCTCAAGGTACACTTGTGATTGGGAGCTGAATGCAATACAGTACATACACCACCACAACAATACTCACAGGTAATGGGTTTTGTACACCATATGTTGTTTTATGCTCTGTATCTTGCATTAATTAAATTTTTAAATACTTTAAAAGAAGCCCAACTTTATAGAAATGAGACTTGTCACGAAAAACACTTTTCTTTAAGAAAAATGTGCAGATTTGCTATACAAGTGGTATAGCTATTATACTTCAGGGAAAAAAATAAACTTCTTAAACATTTCTATGCTGAAGATCACTGCCCAATTGGCTGTGTCTTTCTGACACTAGCTTTGATAGGACTTTCCTTTGGAATACTTTTTCACCATAATCTACACAGGATGTGTTGAACTGCACCCTTAAGAATGCAGACAGGACTGGCATATAGCAGTACTGCTGTAGGAAAGAAATTAAGGACAGTTAGTATGGGCCTGTGAATTCTGACAATACATGTTTATATCAATTACAATTAAGCAAGTAAAATAATTAATATCCCTATTAATTCATGCAGGCTGAAATTCTCATTTGTAAAACCTGCAAAATAGCTACTAATTTTAAGCCAACAGGCACCTTATTGCCACACGTGAAACTCACTCACCTGAAGAAAATTTCTGTCAGACCCACTAACACCCCTTCTCCTGACTTGCATTCTAAAATTATCAGAACAGACTTGAACTATTAATAGTATCAAAGTCTTATATATGCTTTTGTTTCTTTTAGCTATACCACCTAAAATTTACATAGGATGGTAAGAATTAGGTGCTCTACTAGCATTTCAAAAGCAGTAACCCTGTAAATCTATAACTTGGAATGAAAACTATCAAGGTACTGAATGAATCTGAGCACTCAATACACAAGTTGTTCAAAGTATAACGCACAACCCAAAACGAAATGAAAAGAGAAACCTTTAACCCTTTGTGTTTCTATGGCAATGGCTCATTGACAATTTTCTTGTCCTTCTACCTGGAAAGAAAACTCGTATTATAAAGATGAAGAATATGGCATCTAAATTTTCAACCAAATCTCTATGAAAAGGGGATGTTTAAAACAAAACTAAGTTTATAAGCATGCCAACAGAAATCAAAGGGCTAAAGACAATTAAGGACAAAAATTTCGTAAAGGGTATAGAAAAGCCAAAATAAATTACCATCTGCAAAAGGATCAAGACGCTCAGGGGAAATTATCATCATCCTCCTGTGCTTTTTGTACTCATCTTCCCGATCTGCAATCTTTTGAGGACGGTGTTCTGCAAAAGGATCATACTAAAAACAAAAAAGCCTGTTAGTCACATATTTATGAAGATCAATATGAAAAGTGTCTGGTAATGTATTCATTTTCAGTATTATTAAAAAAGACCTAAATTATTTTTTGCCTCAACTATGCAGGAACATCAAAACAGTATACTAACTTAAATTTTACTTCTGTAACTAGAATTTTAATTAACAGAACTTATGAAATCAATTCTGACAAAAATTTCCTATTTTAAGAGTTTATTCACTTGTTACCAAGCATTTCATGCTGTCAACCTTCCCCATTCTTTCTGCAGGGTGACTTAATACTACTTCTTGTGCTTTTAAATTTTACAGAAAAATACTCCAGAAGCATAAAACTTAAGTGATTACATTTTCCTTATAAAACCAGAAGTATAAAGGACATGAAGTTTCCCAATTATTTCAATTTAATTTAATGAAGTATCTGACTTCAATAAAGAAAAATTCAATAGTTTAGTTTCTACATTCATATTGGCTTTAACATGCACAAGTGCCAATCTTTACCACCCTGTGGAATTCCAAACTAAAGCAGTAACAAGCTTGATTTAATTAAAGCAAAATTTAATTTACATACATGTCATATTTCCAGAAAACAAGACCTGTTATTAATTAACACTTCTTTTCCCCCATGCCTGCAACAGCATTTTACTGTGCCTTCAAGTAAGACGTACCTGTTCAGTAGACTGTGGTATGTCATTAAGCAATGCCACTGGAGCATGGTACCCTGGCTTCTTCTGGCCAAGCAAGCTTGTAGAAGGGTAGTCATCATCATCCTGTCAGTAAAGACAGGGTGAGTTTGTCATGCTGATATTGTATTTAGAAAAACTAACATCAAATGAACATGCTGTGGTCATAGAAAAGATAAAATGGACAAATAGAGCAGTTAATTCCAAATTTTCACAGGCTTTCTCACACAGCTTTTATTATTCCCAACCTGCTGAATCAGATAAACCTGCTCATATCACTAAGCAGGCTCAAGTACTCTTCAATATGCTACATTTAATCAAGTATGCTATCTACACTAATTAGACAAGAAGTCTGTATTTCATATTAGCCCTACCATTACAGTTCCCTAGTTGGTATGTGGGAACTGGTGAGAGATATTCGAACTATTTTTCTTAGAAGTCATATACATACATGGAACAAGACTTAATAACCCTATAAAAAAGCTGCAGAAACAGTGAAAAATTCAGAGATAGAATTCATGTTAGTTTAGTAGTACTTACTCAATCACAATGGCAATACAAGCTGACTTGCTTTTGCTACTTCTTCATATTAGTAGTCAGTTTCTATTCAGTTATTTACAGCAACCCAAAAGAAAAACTGCACATAAAACTACGAAACATTTTCAGTGAGCCCCAGAGTAATGGAAATTTTTAATTAAGGCATCCTTAGAAGTCCATAGATTACACAAGTACATCACTAAAAAAACACTCCATGTATCAATTAGTACTAAACAATCTTCCTCATTCTTAGAAATAAAATTCTCTCAGTGTAAGATATATTTATGTATTTATGATTTGAACTGTAGACTCTGACTGCTCCTGCAACTGAAAATATGATCAAATGTTTAACATTACAAATTAACATAAGGTACTCTTAGAAGCCGGATACAGAAGGAGAACACAGTATCGTGAGAAAGCCAATTCTTAAAAACAGCTCTGAAATTTGAACCAGAAATCTTAAAACAGTCACTAACGTTTGTTGGCCGAAGTTTTATTACATTTTTTTACCGTCATTTGTAATCCTGGCAGCAGTAACAGAACAAAGTTAATTATTCCAGTCAAGGCTAACAATAAGTACCAGGCCACAACTTTTTGCCTTCTGCTTGGGCCTACAAGGCTCTCGAAGCACAATTCATGAAGTACAAAACCAGACTTAGAACTGCAGCCCTGCTGAGAAGGAGTTGGGAGAGCTGGTGCAGGAGAGGCTGGACATGACCCAGCAATGGGCACTCACAGCCCAGAAAACCACACATGTCCTGGGCTGCATCCAAAGCCCCATGGGCAGCAGGGCAAGGCAGGGGATTCTGCCCGTCTGCTCTGTGATCCCACCTGGAACACTGCACCCAGCTCTGGGGGCCCCAGCACAGGAAGGACAGGGACCTGGTGGAGTGCATCCAGAGGAGGCCACCAAGATGATTAGAGGAATGGAGAATCTCTCCTTTGAGGAAAGGATGAGAGTTGGGTTTGCTAAGCCTGGAGAAGAGAAGGCTTTGGGGTGACCTAACTGCAGCCTTCCAGTACCTGAAGGGAGCCTACAACAGAGCTGGAGAGGGACTTTCCAGCACAAGGGGGAATGGCTTCTAACTGAAAGAGAGTAGGTCTAGAGTAGGTATTAGGAAAATAATTATTTTCTGTGAGGGTGGTGAGGCACTGGCACAGGTTGCTCAGAGAAGCTGTGGATGCCCCATCCCTGGAAGTATTCCGGGCCAGGTTGGATGATCTTTAAGGCCCCTTCCAACCCAAACCACTTTATGATTATAAGCTTCCCAGATAAGATATATTTGGTCCAACATGGCTTTAATAACAACTGGTTTTACTTCAAGCAACTGCAACTAAAAATTTCTCAAAATCAATGCTGAAATACTTATATTGCATGCCATAAAAAAACAAAACACATAAAATCACTTACATCTTCCAATTCAGTTGCTGCAATAGAAGTGACATATCCAGCAAATCTGCTGTCACTGCCACCATAAATTTCTTGATCATAATATCCTGTGGAATCAAGGCCTACTCCTTGTGCTTCATCAAGAGCAGGCTTTTTTCCTTGAATTTCTCGAATTTGTGCTTCAATATCTAGGGTAAAGACACACACAAAAAAGTCTTGTTACACATACATACAAGATGTAATACTCATGTTACTATGTACAGCAAACCAAGTTTTTTTTTCCCAATCTTAAAGATTATCACTGAAGAAATAAACATATATGACACACAAAACTATAAAATCGTAATTCATAAGCTGGTATTCATAAACAGCTTTTCCTCAATGATCCAGCACAGACCACATAAATTGTATGGCCCAAAGCAAACTATTTAACTCACTGTTACCATATCTCATCTTCTGACAGAGGTAGCAGAGAAGGTAATTTACACCACAGCAATATTTCTCAACACTGCACTAACAAAACCTTTTCACAACAAATGCAATCCTTCATTAAAAAAAGCCTTTCACAATGTTACCACCAATTTAGCTAATTTAAACAAAGAACTGTTCAAAAGAACAACTGCGCAAGTTCTCAAAACAGATTTAATGAAACAATGCTGTACTGTGTTTTCTAATGCATTGCAAAGCTGTATTATCTTTTAATAAGTAAATAACAAACCCAACTCTAATATGCCACTGGGTAACAAGTTAATAAAAACTCCCAAAACTCAGGACCAGTTTCTTTTCACTTTAGCAGCTCAAATGTTATTTAGTCATCATTATTCCTGCCTGCACCACCACCTTTGAAGACTTTACTATTCTTCTGGGTAACAAACACCCTTCAAACAAGGCAAATGGGAGCTTTGTCATTCTTGTAGTGTGTCAGGATCTGACTCTAATCAACTCTGGTGGCCATCTTTGACCTCAGAAATTTGGTACTCTCAGAAAGAACATTAACTTCTTAGTCAAAAAAACAAGGAATGAAATTAAACCATGCCTTCCTCCCATCTGTTGTAATGCAACAAGCAAATAAATTGCACTAATCCAACTATCTTCAGCAAATGTGACTGTAAGCACATTGAGGCACAGCTAACTGTAAAAATTATTACATTTTCAGGAGATTTTTGAATTAATAGATATGGAAAGATAATTATCCATACAATGTAAATTTCACTACATCAAACGATTACTTTAATGGCCAAGAAGACACCCAAGAGTTGCATTTCACGACTGCAGGAAAACAAAGGATCATGCTTGAGAGGAAAAATTGGATTACAAGGTCTCAAAAGACCCTTTCAACATCAATAATTCTGTGATTCACCCTCTCCCATTTGAAGTGGTATTGCCTGCTACATTAACTTAAAGGAAATTTGTCAATTTACAAAAAAGCTACAGGAAATTTTGTTCACAAATAATCTTGAATCCTGGCTATTCAATAGTTGTTTACTACTGCTGCTCACTTCTCTTTTCAGGATGAATAGATTTGACACGTTTTTCCCACTAAGTCATCTTGCAAAAGACACTATGCAATGTTATGCAACACCTGCTAGGAAACCTGACAAAAAATAAGAATACTTTTTTAATAAAGCTAAGATTATTACTAATGCAAATTATTGCATCAGAATGGCTTAGTTTAAAAGTTTCAACTGCCAACACTGCAAGCTTCAACCTTAACGTCACAGCTGGGTCCTTTTCTTATCACAGACTGACACTAACCAAAAAAAAACAAACAAAAACAAAAAAAAAAAAAAAAAAAAAAAAAAAAAAAAAAAAAAAAAAAAAACAAACAACAACAACCAACCACAAACCCAGTGTAAGCCAAATTACGCCTCCTGTACAAAGGTGTTTTCTAGGGAGGCAATTCAACAGAGTTGAAGCTGACAAATCTTTGCCATATAGCTATGAGTGAGAACAGCAGGACTGTGTTCACTTAATCAGAAACAAACACCGACTTCATGTGAAGCACCATAAACCTGGCAGCAAATCAGCAATTCCTGCACTGCTTTAGTGAGGGAAACCAGCAGAAATGTGTTTCTGAACTCATCAAGAGTCCCACACACAGAAGATACACCCTAAATGCTGATAAGGAGAATCTTGCTGCAGCCACTTCAGGGCTTCCATCAAACTTCTGCAGCTTTCTAGAGCAGAATAACCTGGACAGTCACCTCTGTGACTCTTTGTTACAGAAACTCATGATGCCTTAAGCTCATGAGAAGCTGAAACCTCACAAAAGCCTTACACTGCTGACCATGAGCACCTCCCGAATCCTGCCTGTGGGTACATCCTGTTCCCTCTAAAATTCTGCACAGCCCAGGGGATTCCTGTGAGTCCAGGACTTGCAACACATTGTTCTCCAATGTGTTAGTTCCTGGAGAAGCAGTAGAAAGAAACCACCGCCAAATTAGGGATCTTTCTCTTGCCCACAGAGGTCTCTGTTTGCCTTCAGAGGTGCTTACAGTGTCCTCCTCTTAAAGTATTCCACTTTTGTGGAATCATCCTATGGCATGGCTATGGAGCCAATGCAACTCAAGTATCTTCTCCACATATTTTTTTGCTATTTCTGTTTCCTCCAAAAAGTAGATGAAGCTCCTGACTCCTTTTCCAGCCTGGTGCATTGCAGTACTGGGGTGGAAGGGAATTCCATCTCTACCAAGGACAACGCTACCAGCACTGAGGAGGTGCTTTTAGAGTACACCACCACCGTTTCCCTTATTTCCCAAGAGCAGGAGGAGGGGCAACAAACACCCTGCCTCTTTAGTAGGACACTACAGCCTGACTGAACATGCATAGTTGTAACCAACTTCAACATGAAACAAAGCCTACCGATCTTGCCTACAGGATCATCCTGCCTTTCCATCACCTGTTCACGGAATCAACCTGACCTACAGCTCATAACACACATAACACACCAGCAAGCACCCTGCCCTGCATGATGGGCCACAGAGATTTGCTTGTGCACGGCCTCCCACCTCTACTATCGCCAGTAGAGTTAAGTAAAACAATTGTGGGATTTCTGCAGTAAAAGTGTTAATACAAAAATATTCTCCTGTTGATAGTTCTTACCAACACTTAACATACTTGTCCTCTAATTTTATTTTTAAAAATAAACAGCTACACTTAATGAAGAGGGCACAGGTCTCATTTATTGTTGGCCTTCTCCTTTAAATTACAGGGATTACATCTTTTGGCAGGGTGAGGAGCATTCTCATTTTCCTACAGCAAAACCTGCTGGGATATCTATACCAAAAAACAAAGTCTGCATAGGATTAACAAACCTTACTGATGGCCACCCTAATTTTTAACTAATGCCACACAGCCTCCAGGTGCCAGTTTAAAAGAAGCACTCTAGAGAGAACACCCATCTAACATGCACAAAACCCCTGGAACCAGGAGGCCTGTAGTCACAGGCAGCCTGGCTGCCAGTTTGGAAAGCATCGCATATTTAGATGGAAAACGCTATTTTGATATTCAAGATGTGTTTATCTTCCTTGAGCTAACTGGCACTTTCTTGAAAAAGCTCACACCATATTTAACAAAGCTCTGTAATAAAAAGCAAATTAAGAAAGAGTAGTCACAAAGCTTAAAGATATATTGTGCACAGCAAACTACCTGTCTAATGACTTAGACAAGCAGGACATAACGGAAGCTTCACTCACAAACAGAGAAACAGGAGAGGCAGTGGGATACAGGGGAAAAAAAAAAAAAGAGGAGGGGATAATATTCTACTGATCATTCCTCTTCTGTATTTTACACTATTTTTATATATTTTGGTATTTTAGAAGAAGTAACTTTAACATGCAGTTGATTTGAAACATACCATAAATGCTGAATATTATTAAAGTCAACTCATGTAAATTCGAAGCCTCTGAACATCTAGCTCACAGACAACCTTTCTTGGAAGTATGTGCTCTACTACCACACATGTAGTTCCACTCTCAACATTAAAAAAAGAAGACCCCGTGCTGGAAAGGTATTTTATAGAGTAAACACGTTCTGTGTTTTCATGTCTTATCATATTTTTGCACATTTAGCTTGCTCATGTGGATTTATTTTTAGCTCCTTTAGCACTTTTACACATATTAGGTCTATTATGTTTTAAGATATCTGTTCTTTTCTGAGCAAGAAAAGAAATTTAAATTAAAAACCACCTTCAACAGCATTGAAAGGTCAAGCATTTATTGAGGCTTTTTAAGCTGCCACTTAAAACTTTACTTTTCAGCCTCAAACACAGGGCTTCCCTTTAACTGTAGTTCCCTGTAGCTGACACAACCTCCAACTGTTTTGATGCCTCTTTCAAGTTCTGTCTTGAACACATCAGTAAGTATTTAACAAACAGTATAAATATATTAAAAATATTTCAAGATGATTTAGTAACAAGCAACTCAATCTGAAAGATTAGTGAGGAACAGAAAAAAGACAGGATAGAACTCGGAAGCAAAATAATCAAGCTGCTCAGCTAAAGCCTCCATGCTGGGAAAGACCCTTACATGATCATACCCTGTTATACACATTTTTTACTTAACTACCCTCCCCCTTAAAACCTGTTCTGATACAACACTAATCAAAACACATCCAACTGGAAGCATGTCACTGTTTTCACTGAAGTCAATGCATCACCATTTGCTCCAATAAATAAGCAATTTCAGCTTGGAGAAAAAAAAAAACAAACAACAAATCTCAGCAATTCTACTATTTCATTACGAAAATCTTTTTAGGTAGTAGGAAAAGCAGAGCACTGTGATGGGTAATACTCACTTGGGTAGTATCTCACACAACCCTTATGCATGTCACAGCATATAAACAAAGGACAGGACAACTTCTGTAATTATATAAAAATACCCTAGAATTCTTAAAGAAAAACCCCTTCAAATTAATTTTTTTTTTTTGAAAAAGTAAGGAAAACGGTTTAATCTTTTCTTCATCCCTAAGGTCAGATTAGGTCTGCACTGTTGAAGACTACATTAACTCCACTTCCACGGGAGATGATGGCTCTCCATTTGAAAAGCTTTTTCAGTGCAAAACTGAAAAAAAAAATTAAAAAAAAAAAATACTTGAAAGACAATGAATACCTGGGCGCCCTGCCTACC
The DNA here is from genome assembly GCA_013399195.1 of Dicrurus megarhynchus. Taxonomy (NCBI): domain Eukaryota; kingdom Metazoa; phylum Chordata; class Aves; order Passeriformes; family Dicruridae; genus Dicrurus; species Dicrurus megarhynchus. The sequence goes on from VXAD01006414.1 coordinate 458,556, forward strand.
TCACAGTGCACAACCACCATCCAGAGGTAGTTTTCAATTAGTGAATTACGGATACAAATTAAGACAAAATACAGCAAATCACCTATCATACACAGAAATACAAGCGAAAAACCCCAAAGCAAAAACACAGAAGGAGTGTAAGTCTACAAATTATTCTCCGTTGCCTGAAGATACTTAAGCGCAGGGCAAGCCGCAGTCAATGCCCACAAAGACAGCTTTGATTCACACTGAGAAGAGCTGGAAGCAGCAGTGCACACAGGCACACGGCACCTTCGAGAAGAACACACCGCCTGAGAAAGCCCTCACTCGCTAAATCGCTCAGAGAGCCGCTTCCCTACGTAAACACTCGGCCGGCAGGAAGTCTGCGTAAAATGGCAGCTCAAATGCTCCAAGACCTCACGCTCTTTCCCCTCCTTCGGGGCACTTTTCTCAGCAAGCACCGCGGCGGCTCAGTATCAGCTCGGCCGCGCCGGCTTCCAGCGGGCAACACCCGTCCTCCCGCCCTCTCCACCCCCATTTACCGAGGCCAAAGGGCTCGGGCAAGGGAATAAGCGTGCGCTGTTGCCAATTCTGATGCGAAACTCGCATCAGCACCGCGGCGTTTCCACAGAGCACCGGCCGAGGCCCGATGGGCGGAAGGAGGCCGGGGGCGGGGAGTTCAGAGACCGCGCTCCCCCGCACGGGCCTGGCCGCCGCTCCGTCCCACGCCAGCACAGCGAGAGCTCCCCCTCATGCCCGTCCCCCGCCCGACCCGGGCACGGC
>VXAD01006415.1:6574-78718 GCA_013399195.1 Dicrurus megarhynchus
TTTTTTTGGCTTTGCTATTACTCTTCATTTTTGTCCTTGAAATGTTTCTATTTAGGTAAGTATCATTTGAGTCTGTATGCACATGTGCATTAACTTCAGAAGTTCAACTTTGCCCTCAAGGTCTTGCAACATATGATCTTTATCTCAACTTCAGCTTCTTACTCACAATTCATGCGCTATATTACTGTCTATACCTCTCCTCTCTGTTCTGTTTCTTCTGTTAAACTGCTTCCCACATTTGAAAAAGTTTCTACCCTGTAAACTAGGAAAAATCAATGGTTTGCTTCAACAATCACTCTAATTCTCATCTTTGCAGTCTATTAATGTGTCAATTTAGTCTCCATAGTGATTAGATTGAAGATACAGAAGTATATATATGTGCCCACATATTTCTTTCTGATTTAAGAATCACACTGAAGAATTGTATCTGTTTGAGGATGACACATACACTCAAAATACTTGATATACACTGGAAAGTAGAAAGCAGTAAACTTCTCTGTCAAAAGAAATCAAAACAATGATCACGTCTAACACTCCTTCTCTGTATTCTCTATCTCAATAAATGCAATAAAAAAAAAAAGGGATCCAGAGGAAATAAAATGTAAGTTATTTAGTATTTCTCATGCCTATTTGCTTATTCTTCCAAACAACTTTGCACTTTTTTCTAAAAACTGGGGTTTTTTTCCTCAAAATGAAAATATTGAAGGCAGTGAAAATATTTCACCTCCTCCATCCTTTCATTTAATAATAAAATAGCAAGAAAGTTTGTGGATGAATGGATAGAATATAAATGATTTATTAGAAGTCATAAACACACAACATGTAATTCAAGAGACATTGTACAAGAATCTATATAATTTAGCATAATGTGAACACCTGCATATAAATAATTCCTCAAAGATCAAGAGGAGACAGAAAGAAAGGGGACAGCTACTTTCAACTTTATTTAATAAGAGGAAATATTAGAAAATTATAACAAATTACATTTTGTCTGTAGTCCTTGAAATAATTGTTATAGATTTTTTAATATAATTTAAAATAAAATATAATTTCTGTTAACAGATATGAAATTAACTTTTCTTGAAATATCTAGGTTGCTAGACCCTGTGTTTGTAATGCCTAATAGTGTGCCTCACTCGATTATTTTCTGACTAAAAGAGTCATAAATTAATACTGGTGCAGGTGTGTTTACTTACAGTAAACCTAATGTCTTCAAAGTGCTACACTGCAATTTAGCATTCTTACAAAAGAAGCTATTAGGAGACTTATGATTTCTTTTTTATCAGCTTCTGTCTGCAATACTTGAGATGATATTCTGCATGTAAGAAAATTTTGGGCTTTAGCATCTCATAGGAAAAGTTTCGATTATTTAAGTCCCTGTGAGCCCTTGACAGACAAAGTAACAGTCATCTTGAAGTAACTGGGAATACTTTCATGCTTAAAATATACTGAAGTACTTTCCTATCCAAGAATCCTGAACTGTAGCCTTTCTGTGGAAGAGAACAAACCTTTAAATTGCTGTCAGACAAAGTCTGACTTTCTTTCAGACCTTTTATTGATACTGCTGTCAAGTTAAATCCTGCAATTGTTTTGGAATATAAGGAATCTCACGATTAAACAACATTTTAATAACAGAAAAATCACATAAATCAGAGCTCGCATTAACAGAATCACAGACTCAACCAGGTTGGAAAAGACCTTTGAGACCATTGCGTCAAACCTATGACCAAATGCTACAACTACACCACAGCACTAAAGCGCCACATCCATTCTTTTCCTAACCTCCTGGGACACCACCTTCCAATTCCCAATCACTCTTTCTGTGAACAACTCCTTCCTAATGTCCACCCTAAACTTCCTCTGGTACAGCTTAAGACTGTGTCCTCTCATTCTGTCCCTGGTTGCCTGGAAAAAAGACCAACTCCACCTGGCCACAGCCTCCTTTCAGGCAGTTGTTCAGAGTGATAAGGTCACTCTTGAGCCTCCTCTTCTCCAGGTTAAACAACTCCAGCTCCCTCAGCTGCTCCTCACAGGACCTGTACTCCAGACTTGTTGCCCTCCTCTGGACACGTTTGAGCATCTCAACATCCCTTCCCAAGCTGGCGGGCCCAGAACTGGATACTGTACTCAAGGCGCGAGCACACTAACCTGTGCCAAGTACTTTCCCTGGTGCTGCTGGCCACACTATTCCTGATACAGGTGAGGAAAAATGCTACAAATGTTAACTCTATGACATGCACATTAGGGCTGCAAATACTTGTTCAGACAAATAACTTGCATTACAAAATACTTGTAATCAAGTGAAAACTCTGGATGTTTCATCCAAATAATTCTTTTTACTTTAAGCTACATTTAATTTTTAAAGAGCTGTTTCTAAATATGTATCCAAAAGAGACTTAGTTTCAAATCAAACTAAATATTCCATTTCATCCCTAATAATTTTGACCACTGAAACTGTTTTCTAATAGCCCTGTGTAGAAAGAGCTCTCATGATGTCTCACTGTCAGAGACCGGAAGGATTGATGTCTCAAGACATTTTGGCATGCATGTATGTGGGGGAGAGGGGCAGGTAAGGCCTTGCCCTGGCAAGACACTGAACTGCCCCACAACCTGCCCCTCCACCCAGCCCCAGAGCTGTACCCCAGCCCCAGAGCCTCTATCCCAGCCCTGCAGTGCCTGCCAATCATTGGCACACTGAAGGCAGGGCTCCACTCTTCCCTAGCCCATCTCCTGAGTGGCCAGATGACTGGAAGTCCCACCTAGCGGGAGGGCCATGAAGGCTGAGGGGAATGTAAGGGCAAGCAGGAGGCCATTATATTTTTCTTGACTTGTACCTTCTTAATGGAGTTGTGATCTGAACCACCAGAACCCAGGAGTCGGTCACTATATGTGTGTTTTTCTATACGTTTTCTGTCTTTCTCTCCTTCTTCTAATTCCTTTTCTTGGAATATTTTGAATAACTTAACATCAAATGGGTTTAAAGTTTCCTAAGTTGAATGACCCAAGCTAATGCTGTGAGAAGTGTTTTGTGTTGATTGGATGTTGTACTAAACTTTTTGCCAAAGTTCCCTGATTTTCTAATGCTTGCAGGTAAAGTTGGTTTAACCTCTTGAGAATGTCTTGTCAGTATTTCTCCCATGTGTCCAACTTAGAGTCCATGAACTACAGTAAGCCCTTTCAAAATTCTTACTGAGTGAGTTGACTGGGGCCTTACACTTGCTTTTTTAAGATCTTAGGCCTTTCTTTTACATCTTGCACAAATTGACTTTAATATAACTTTAAACAGTACCAGGTAGAATATGATGAATCACCTAAAGCAGGGCTTAAGTAAACTTCTGCAGAAGTAGTTTTTGCTTATTTGGGTAGCATGTTATCTGTTCTGGGCACTTTCTCAACTATAGCCTTGTGATCAATGGGCTAAAAAACTAAAAGTCTGCTTGACTTTTTTTTCTGTTCCAAAAGACAATTTGACTTAACAAATGGCTTGGTTCGCTGAAGAAAGCCTGAAGAATTCGGTGATACATAGGGCATATAGAAGATAACAGCATATACATATATTACTTATAAACATCGACAATCTGGGCTAGGTTCAGCGGTAGCCACTGAGAAGGTAACGTTGAAGCCCTTATCCATTGTGAAGAGGCCAAGGGACCGGGGCTGTTTCAAACAGGGGAAGGGATGTCTTAGGGTGCATCCCTGGCACTGACCAGAGGGGATGGGAGGGAATGGAGTAGACAAAGGCAAAGCTCTTCACAGCAGTGCACAATGTGAGGGCAAGATGCAGTGGCACAAGTTGAAACAGGGAATTCTTAGGGTGGGGATAACAAGAAGTCTTTCCCCAATGCAGACAGTCCAGAGATGAAGCCAGAGCCCAGGGAGATTAGTCCAGCTTTGACCTGGGAGCTTTCACATCTTGACTGGGTTAAGACTGAGCAGCCCCACCTAAAACCACGTCTGAGCCTGCTCTGGGCACAGTCTGGGGCTGGAGACCTCTCCAGATTGCTTCCAGCCTGAATTGTCCTGTGATCATGTGATAATTGCATTATTTGCTAAAATTGTGGGTGTAAATCATACTATATATAATTTAGTCTAATGGATTTAAGGTTTGGGTAATCTATGCACTAGTAGATGAAAAATTAATTTTTTAATTATTTCTAAGTTTTACTTTCAGCACATCACAGTCAACAATGTGTTTCATAAACTTAAGGAGTTGGATAAACTGGCTGTGTTCTACAAAGAGTCATGGGGAAAAAAGATAAAAATGGTCAAAACCAAGTCCACTTAGGCAGATAAAGGGCTGCACAACATTAATCTTCCGTGGTGGAAGGGTTCTTCCCAGGTGGAATTCAAAACTTTAATGAGAAAGCAGTGTTCTTGGTTTACTTGAATAGAATCAGCTGCCACGTAAGTACAATCAACAGGATCAAATATAAATATAGTGATTTCTTCATTTGTTTTGGTTTGTTTTCCTTTTGTGCATTTTCCTCATGTCTACTGGCATGGTTCATGAAACAGTTATGAAAATATTTTAATTTCAGTATGCTTTGTGTAACATAGAATCATAGTATTGCATCATCATGGAATCACTGAATTGTTTGGGTTGGAAAGGATCTATGAAGATCATCTAGTCCCAATCCCTCTGCCGTAGATCATTCAATAGATGAGATGTGTCAAAGACCCAGTCAACCCAGTCTTGAACACTTTCAGTGATGCAGTATCCACAACATCTCTGAGCAACCTGATGCAGTGTTTCACCACCCTTATAATAAAAAATTCTCTTTAGGTCCAGTCTAAAGCTAGCATCTTTCAGTCTTAAAATGTTGCCCCTTGTCCTGTCAGTACAAGCCCTGGTCTTGTTCTATGTTCCTTAAAAACTCCCCTTACATGTTGAAAGGCTGCAGTAAGGTGTCCCTGAAGCCTTCTCTTCTCCTGCCTGAACAACCACAAATCCCCCAGTTTTTCTTCACAGAAGAGGTGTTCCTATCCTCTGATCAGTTTTACAGCCATTTTTGTACCTACTCTGACAGGTCCACATCTCTCTTGGGCTGGGAACTCTAGCACTGGACACAGCACTCCAGGTGAGGGCTCAGGAGAGCAGAGTAGAGGGGCAGAATCACCTCCTCCAATCTGCTGGCCACAGTTTTTCTGGGCCAGAATTTTTCTGGGCTGCAAGCACACATTGCCAGTTCATGCCAGATTTTACATCCACCCATATCCCCAAGCCCTTCTCCTCAAGGCTGCTCTGAACCCATTAATCTCCCAGTCCGTACTGATATTGGGTGTTCCCCCAAGACAGGCATGAAACCTTGTACTTGGCCTTATGGAACTACATGAGGTGTGCACGGGACCACATCTCTGGCCTCTCAGGGTCCCTCCGGATGGCATTGCCTCCCCCAAGTGTGCTCAGCAGCACCAGTCAGTGCCAGTTTTGCAGTGTCATCTGCACAATTGCTGAGGATGCACTTGGTCCCACTGTCTGTGTTAATAACAAAGTCACTGAGCAGTACTCATCCCCATACAGTGTCCCCCTGAGGAAGGCCACTCTTCATCAAGCCTCCACCTGGATGTTAAGCCATTAACTGCAGCTCTTTGGAAGCAGCCACTCATCCAACTTCTTACCCATGTAACAATCTATCCGCTAAATGCATATCTTGCAAATTTAGAGACAATAATATCATGGGGGACCATGTCAAAGCCTTGCAGAAGTACAAACAGGTTACACCAGCTGCCCTTATCCACCAGTGCAGCCACTCCATTGTAGAAGGCCATCAGCCTTCACAAAAGGCAAATTGTGCCTGACTAAGCTGTCCCAATGTGGGATGTCACACCATGTAACTGTGTCTCATTACCTCCCTGTCATCATGTGACCTGGTAGAGCTTCCAGAAGGATCTGCTCCATAATATATAACAGACTCAGAGCTGAGGCTTACTTCCTCTGACTGGAGTGACATGCTCGTGTGTAAAAGTATCTTTTTTTTAGTACAAGACTTTTCTGACTGTGACCACATAGACATCTTTCCATTCTTTACAGTATCTGCCATCCTTTCACAATTATTATGTATCTCTAATTGTATTTCCATTGTACTATGAGTATTATTTTGTAGCTTCTTTGTTTGTTTTCAGCTTAAATCTAAGATCATTGAGCTTACTTTCCAATTTGGCAGGACCATCAGTTGTTTGTATAATTAATTAAACCTTTTGTTGTTTTTTTTTTTTTTTAACTCAAACCCAACAGATCTTACTGAATTAAATTGCAAATCACAGAGCAAATTCTTCCTGAAATTAAAATCCTGTTCTGCGAAGACAAACAAATCTTCAGCTGTTTCCTTAGATTGCTCTTGTGTCTGTCCCTGCCACTCTTAAAACAAGAAAACTGGAATTTCTTCTTCACAAATCAGTGATTTTGTTGGGTTTTTTAGATAAACACCTTTCAAATTGAAACACTCCTGTCTGGGACTAACAGATTAAATGCTATATGACAGAGAAAGCATCTCAGAGATTGCTGCTGTATTTCTGAACTATTCTGTAGGAGTAAATCAACCTCAGTACAAGTACTGGTATAATGTGGGGAAGGAAAAGGATACATATCTTTAAATTTGTTTTGCTGTGTGGTTATAGCCATCAATATTATAATCAGGAAAAGGAATGGTCGGTGTACATAATTTACATTACTTTGAATAATACTCAAGAATTGTCATTCCTTTATCATGAGATGTACAAGTGAAATTAAGAGTTTACTTACCTATAAAATTTTCAGAATTATTTGAAGCTGGAAGCCATTCCTCCTTTTGTTCTTATTTTGATTTTTGCTGTGGTGCTGGTCCCTCCTGAATAATACAGAAGCATTATTGTGGACAGGAGTCAATCATTTTAAAAATTGAAAAAAGTGCATTGTTAGTGGGATAGGTGAGGAAAATCTACTGTAGCTTCATAGACCATGCCAAAACAAGATTGCATTGATTTGAGTGGTCCCACCACTCCTCTAACTCATTGACTTCAATTGGAGTTTTGCTTCACTAAGGATTTTGTGATCAGATACTTCATTTGGGCAAAATGGATCCATTTTTCAAATTGTCACTGTGTGCTTGGGAAGGTCAAAGCTGCATTTTATGTATGCTAAACTAAAGAAGACTAGAGCTATAAGGAAGAAAGTGACAATGAGAATGAGAAAGACAGATCAGAAAGGAGGTAGAAAGGGTGTGCCTACTTCCTTTTCCCTTTAAGTTCCTGGGAATATGTTATCAGGGATCTACTTGGTTTGTTTTCACACATTACTGCTCCTGATATATAATGTTTTGGAGATAGTAGAGCAAGATAATGGCTTTATTTTGTTGCTTCACCAGCTTCAGCAATTATTTTTCTGTTAACGATTAAAAATTATTCATCTTAAGCCTGAAAGTGTGGCCTAACAATGTTCCAAAATCATTACCCTTAGCTCACAACTTTTGAAGTGTTGTTTGACACCTGCGTTTCTGATAGTGGTTGTCAAATCTGGCATGCTGACAGTGCTGAGCCTGCCACAGCTCCATGCCCACCTGGCTGAAGGAGAAAGCTGGAGAGGCTGAATATGCCGTACCAATAATGCATACACAAACACGCATGCACAATGTGCATGTCTACACCTAGACAGAGCAAACTGCACAGATCCACACAGGCAGGAACCACAGCACTCTCAGAGACACAGATAGGACTTGCAGCCTCATCGTTGCCACTGGTACAGAGACCCTTCCCACTGGTACACAGTAACACCCGTGCCCACACATGTGTAAATGTGAATCCCCTGGAAGCTGGGCTGAGACAGAGAGGCTCCAGTGACTTCCCCTGGACCCTTCTGTCTCTCTCTCACACCCATGCGTGCACACACATATGTACTCTCATATATCTGCACACCAGACACCAGGTCCCTCAGCTGCTGTGCATCTTCACAGTCCCAACGGTCCTAGGCTTGGACCCTTGGTCCCTTTGGGAGCCAAACCACTCATGTGCTTCACCCTCAGAGATATCCACAACCTGACCCTGAGCTGCGCATTTGCTGGTGATCACACAAAGGCACACATGGCTATACTGGCTGCAGGGCTGACACATGGACCCTGACCCACAATCCCCTCCCACAGCAACATGGAACAGGGTTCCTTGTTCAGGAGACAGGTGAGAGAAGATAGGGTGGATCATGCGAATAAGGTGCTGGGCGTGGCCCCGTGAATACCCTGGCCAGCTCCTGCTTACACCTCTCTGGCCCTCTGTATCCCCATTCCCCTCAGTTTTCTTGTGCTTTCTCGTCCTCAGACTTCCCTGATTCCCATCTCTCCTCCTTCTGGTTCATCCCCTGCACATCCCACAATGAGTCTTGTGCTACTTCCTTCACCCCAGGAAGTGTCCCACACACCCAGGCAGTGACACCTCAGTTTGTGGAGAGACCTGGAGAGCTCCCAGAGCCTCACAGTGCTGGATGTACTCCAGTCGGGGGTGGGTGGAGGCTCCCTGGGACACCGTGGGAGCCAGGGTGGGTGCTACCTGGGGTGATGACAATAGCCCAGTGGTGCCTCTAAGATCCTTCATGGGAGCGGTTATTTTAATGTCATTGTTTTTGTCTGTTCCTCTGTGCTCCTTGTCTGGAAATCAGTTTCATCATTGTTGTGTTGTCCCGGCTGGGCAGGATTTGCCCAGCCCCAGCCAGGATGCAGCCTGCCCCTGGTGGCCCCCGCCCGGCAGACCAGTGTTGTCCCCGGATGGAGAGACAGAGGCAGGCACCACTGACAGGGCTGGGCAGAGGGACTCCAAACCGGGCTGTCCCGGGGCAGTCCCGGGTTGGGAACTCCCTTTCTGATTGGTTGTTGGCTGCCGTGGCTCCGCCCCACCCCCGCGGGTGGGGAAAACCGGGCAGCACGGCCAGGACCAGAGAGAGAGAGAGCACATGGGAGAGAGACAATAAACAACCCCCAGACCCCACGTGCTTGGCTCGCCCATCTTGCCTTTTTTCTCCGCTCCGGGAGGTCGAGGGGGTGCCCCGAGGGACCCCCTGGGACTGTGGCTGCATTCGCTAAGAGCTGCTGGCGAGGGCAGACCGGGAACGGGCACAGCAGGCACCAAGGTATTCTAAAAACTCGTAGGGACCTGGGCAGCCTCGGGGGTAGCTCCGAGCTCGCCAGCGCCACAAAACAAGAATTTAAAAAACAATACATCATCACATAAACTTAAATTCTCCGTATCATATGTTACCATCAGAGAGTTTAAGGATGGAAAAAAGTCTGTTTAAAACTCCTACAAAGGAGACAACTTTGCTGAATATTGCTTTGCATTACTTTAACCATCCACAGTGGGATCATTTATGACATGACTTTCATCACATCCTTTAGGAAATAATTTTGCTTTCTATTAATTTTTCTACATTCATTATTTTATTACTCTCATTTTAACTGTGTGGTTTTGGTGTTTCTTTGTGTGTTCAGTGTACTTTTCTTGCACCATCCTGCAAAAGATCTCTCATAAACCCTTTTTTTAGTTCCTCCATTTAACTGGACTCTGTTAGTTTATTCTAGAGCAGCTGTGCACAGAATTTAATCACTGCTGTTTATACTGGCTTTATAATAAAAAAGAATACCGTATTTTTTACAGGATTTTGGATAATTTTGCATGAAAAAGAGCTGCTGAATGGATAAGATTTATCCACTTTTGCTTCTTTGGGAAAAAAGAGTTTGTTGTGGTTATATATTGTAAAGTGAAAACAACTTTGATATAAAAATTTTTTTTGGACTTAAATGTAAAAATATTGTACTTGTAAAATAGTCGCATCTTCACATTCTCCTCTTTCTTCAGAAAATCTCTACCTGGACTCATTTGCCAAGATTTGTTGTTCTGTGTACAGTGCCCTCTTGATGAAAGGCAGCTATTCACCATGGGTCTGAGCTTTAAGGTACTGTATGTCACTTTCCTGCACACTGAGCATGCATTGGCTGTTTGCTAAATACTAATAATTGCACCCTTCAAATCATCCACCAGATCACAAAAACTCCCTCAGCAATTATAAGGGCATATATCAGGAAAAGAGCAAATTAATTTGACTGCATATTTCTCCATGTAAGTGGTACATACAGACAGCTCAGAATCAGTAAGTTACCACTGGACTGTTTTTGATTTGTTGTCGTTTTTATACTATAAACTTTTTTCCAGCTGCAATTTAACAACACTCATAAATGAAGCTGGAGGACATTTCTATGTTTACCTCACCGGGAACCACTGGCATTCTAACAATAACCTATCTGAGGCTCCTCCTTTTGTGGAGATTAAATCAGGCAGTCCTAACCTCATGATACCAATACAGAAGATACACATAGATAAATATAATGAATGATATATAAAAATGTGTGTTACTTACCCGTAACAGGTTACAGTATTCAGCTGCTGAGTAGACAGATCTTTCTTCAAGATTAACTAGATTTTATTGTTTGCCTCCAGATCATCTTGTTAATCCGTGAAATATATTGCTCTTAATTTTACTTATGGTCAGCAAACAGCTAGAACATCAATGAGCTATTTCAGGAAGTTACTGTTTCTGGGTTTAGTATAAAGAAAGGTGACCTTTTGGCATATGTTCTTGGCAGTTACTCAAGAAAACAATAGATACTTCTAATTTTTGTAAGATGCCACTTGAATCTTCAAGTTGTCAAAGTGTCAGATACTCCTTTGGTTTTTCTTTCCACATTTATGTGCTTTCTCTGTAAATCGGATGTAAGGAGGGTGATCCTGAAAAGGCTGAGTTATTCAGTGAGCTCTTTACCTCCACTGGCAGTCAGGATCCCCATTTCTCTCAAGTTTCTGATCCTCTGGTTCGGGGTTGGGTCAGTGATTTCCCGTCCACTACAAGCAAAGAACATTGAGACCACTTGATGAAGCTGAATAGCCACCAGTCTATGAAACTTTATGACATGCATTTCGAGGTCCTGAGGAAGCTGGCTGATGTTGTTGCCAAGCCTCTCTCCTTATATTTGGAAAGTCATGGCAGTCAAGTGAAGTCCATGGTGACTAGAAAAGTGAAACATTGCTCCCATTATTGCAAATGGAAGAATGGAAGATCCAGAACCTCGTGAGCTTCACCTCTGTGCCTGGGAAGATCATGGAGCGGGTCTTCCTGCACATAAAAGACAAGGAATGATACAAGGCAGCCAGAATGGCATCACAAAGGGAAAATCATGCCTGGCCAACCTAGTGGCCTTTTTATGATGGTGAGATGGCAATGGTTAACAAAAGAAGACCAACAGGTATCATCTACATAGATCTGTGTAGGGCCTTCAATACAGTCTCACACGACATCCTTGTTTCCAAATTGGAGATACATGTATTTGATGAATGGACTATTCAGTGGATAAGAAATTGGAGATGCTGGTGGAGGTGAAGGCTGGTGGAGGCTGGTGACGAGTGATGTCCCTTAGGGCTCTCTCTTGTGACTGGTGCTCTTTAAAATCTTTATCAATGGCATAGATAGAGGGACCAATTGCACACTTTGCAGGGGACGTGAAGCTGAGTGGTGCAGTTGGCACAACAGAAGGAAGGGATGACTTGGGGATCCTCATAGCTGAAAAGCCTAACATGAGCCAAAAGTGTGCCCTTGTAGCCCAGAAGCCAAACCTGTCCTGGGTGGCCTCAAAAGAGGAATGACCAGCATTTCAAGGGAGGTGATTTTCCCACTCTGGTTTTGTGAGACCCTACATGGATTACTGTGTCCAGGTCTGAGGTCAACAACTTAAGAAAGACATGGAACTGTTAGAGTAAGTGCAAAAGAGGGGCAAAATGAGCACTTCTCTCATATGAAGAAAAGATAAGAGAGCTGGGGTTTTTCAGCATGGAGAAGAGAAGGCTTCAGGAAGACTTAATTGCAACCTTCCAGTACCTTAAGGGGACTTACAGAAAAGAGGGAGAAGAACTTTTTACATAGATAATGACAGGAGAGGGGGCAGTGGTTTGAACTTAACAGAGGCCAAGTTTAGATTGGATTTTAGGAGGAAATTCTTTACTCAAATCATGGTGAAGTACTGAAACACATTGTCCAGAGAAAGTATGGGTGTCCCATCCCTGTAAGTGTTAAAGGCCAGGTTAAATGGAAAGGCGTGGTTCCACTGGTCTAGTGGAAAGTGTCCTGGCCCATGTTAGAGGGAGTGGAACTAGATGACCTTTAGGGTTGCTTCAACCACAAGCAATTCTGTGAATCTATTATTTTATGATTCTATTCAGAGGTATCAATGGAGAGTTAGAAGAATTTATGTAGATGAGCTCCAGCATAGCTTTGCAAATAGCTATTTTTGACACAGGTGTTAACTTCTGTCCAGAAAATATGTTTGCAGCTCAGTCCTGTGGGGTGTGAACACACTGTCTCTGTTACAGTAAAACAGAAAACACATGCTTGAAACTAGAATACACATAAACTCTTCAAAATGGCTGGATAAGAGATGGGTAGTTTCAGGATGAAAGTCTATGTGAAAATGAGACTACGAAGTAAATGGGAGGAAAAGAGAAGGGAGGGCTGTTTATTGATTTCTAAAAAGCATTTAATAATTACAGATTGGCAGTCAATATTGTTTACTACATGATACTCTACCATTTGCAAAAATTATAATTAGTATGGGAGGCAAATATTATCATGTAAGCTTAGTATACATATCGTAAATGGTACATGTATGCATAACATGTCACCTTCCAACCCACTGACGTCCAGTGGCAGGTCAGGGGTCTCTTAGCAACTGGAGATCACGACTGCTCAGACAGCTGCTGTGGAGGGAGAGTGGACCCTGGTGCCTGCAGGTGTTTATAGCATAAAGTAGTTGGTTTTCTGTCAGATTTTTTTTCTGTGTTCACGAAATTTTGGATGCTTATCAGTCTAGTATGCAGCCAAACCGTTTGGGGGGCTTGGTGCTGTCTTATTGATAGCCACAGTCTTCACTGAAGTTTTAACTTCAGTTAGGCCCACCTGCTGAGTATCTGCCCGGACCGAAGTTCAGTTATCTCAAACAGGAGGAGTGCATCCATTGCACACTGTTCCAAAGTAGTGGGATGATTTCTAGATGTGCCTTCTGGCTTCAGTAATTCTGAGGTTCTGTGAATTTGTGTAGTAAGCTAGACACTTGTTTCCATGTTCACCAGCTTTTCTTCATAAAATATGCCCTCATATTCCCTCAGTCATAGTGTCCCAACTCCTCTTGGCATTACTATGACAAGTCCAGCTCATTACCCTGCTGTATTCCAGCCAGGTGGCTTTCTCTGTTTCCTCCCATGGCTATAAGCCAGACAAAAGCCTTTGGGAATTTCTTGAGAGAGTGATTTTCATGTCTGCATTCCTGCACCTGATGTGTCAGTTGCTCCTGGCTGGCAAAATTAGTACTTGGAAGAGGAGAAATTCACTTAATTACTGTCTTACAGGAAAGAATGCTTAGTCATCCAGCAGAAATGGTGGTTATACATTGAATCTTGAGGTTAGCAAGGTGCATTCATGGTAGGTTTTTGGGGTTTTTTAAGGCTTCTGCTGTGCAGTCGAAAAATTTTCAATGATATTTGCAAACAGAGTATTCAGAGTCTTATAATTTACAAATGGCAACAGATTTTTCACAGAGGGGAGCTACTGAAAGGCAAATTCCTCTCTGTACGCCAAATTTCAAGTCTTAATCCTAATTATATTTAAATTTATTAACCAAATGTTATCAATTATATAGAGAAAGCAAGGTTGCTTCCCTTAATCCTGCTCTAAAGTATGGCAAGATTGTGTTGACTAAACATAATTTTGAATAAGGCTGGTACCTTGAAATGAATAGTTTAATAATAAATTGTGGCACAAATCTAAACTAGTGAAATCAGGTTTTAAACAAAGAAATATTGGGCATTTTCCAGCTGTGCTAGTCAGGTACATCTGAGTGACAAAGAGGATATGAGGGAAATACAGAAAGTAATGAGGAGATTCAGGCCTAAAAATTTTCAGGAAGATCTTGAAACACATATTTAACTATTTAAAGCAGATAGCTATGGCTAATGTCATAAAAGCTTGCAGCAGCTTATAAGTATCTAACAAAAAAAGGTTATGACAAGCTGCTTACCTGAAGTAGATTTCAACGGAACAGCTCAGAAACTTTACAAGTAATGTTTCTGAACACTTCAAACCAAAATTTTAAAACATGACTCATGAGATTACTGAAACCAGCATGCCAAACAAACAGATTTCCTGTCTGTTCATTTTAGCAATGATTTTGAGAACAAAAGTAATGGATGTCATAATTTATATATGTCAACATGTCATAAATCAGATTTTTGCATTACAGCAGGTATACTGCAATCCTCCAGTATTCTTCAGTCCTGTGTGAGAGAAAATACGTGCCCAGAAGAAAGTAATAAATGCCAGAAAGGACCCATTTGCACATTTGTTTAGGCCATTTGCAAATTTAAATATACATATGCATATTTAAATTACATTAAAAATACTTTGATGAATACAAATACTTTTGGGTGGTCCAACTGCTGTGTTCAATTTGACTGGTTGATTTGGATGCATTCTCCATTATTAACATACCATCAAGAGATACACTCATAGAACAGCCTAAAATGGTTCTGAAAGTCATATCATCATGCTGCTCAGCTGAGTGAAAACATCATCTGTCATCTTCTGTGAATTTAGATAAACACAAAAATGTACCACACGTGATACTGTTTTGTTCCGTACACGTATTGTGTGGTATGTTCTCTCATCTGCCTACTTTGCTATGTTTGTTTTATAGAACGCTAAGTAGGTCCTGACTGGAGTATGAGGAGAACATACTCAGTGTAAATGTCACTTCTTTTAACAGACAGTTTTCACTACCATGACATGAATATGATTCTATTACCCTGTTACCTGTTTTCAACACTGTGCAATAACTTACTTTGTTAAAAGTTAGCAGACATTGAAACTTTAAAATGTCTTCCTGTGAGTTAATTCCTTGAAGTAAAAAAACACTATACATGCAATTCAGTAAAAAATATAAAGATCAAAAAAGTCCAGACATCAAAACTGTATGTTTCATGATCATCTCTGCCCATTAAATATGATAAATTTTAATATTTCTAGTCTCTGCTTACTCAATGTGATGTAATTGCAATTCTGTTTTCACTTACTGTGATTTACTTAGTGTGCTTTGATTTATGGCACCAGAAATTTGTTTAGTTAATGGAATATTTTAATTTACCATGCATGATGGAGCACAGTGAATATCTGTGAATTATGTAGTGAGTATCTGGATTGTATTATATTATTGTTGAGAACTAGCCAAACTATGAAATCAAAAGAAAATTAGTTGTGTAAGCATCTTACTTTAGGTGTCTGTGTCCGACTACACTGAAGATCTTACAACACAAATAGCAAAATGAAGATTATATTTCATGTTGTAAGTTAACACATCCTTTTGCGTAAAGTTCTTTACAAATACTATGCGTGACTGGGCTAAGTGGTGCACTGCAAAGCTAAAACTTGCTTTACTTATAAACATAGTCCCAGATTTCTCTGATCAGTCAATGGGGCTATTAATTCACGGTGATTAAGAATTCCCAGATTTATTAAATAAGTGTATCTTTACAGAACTTAAATTCTTAGTACAGTATCTTCAAACTCTCATTCAGATAAAGTAGGTGATGTTTGGGTGTTCAGATAAAGCATGACATGAAATAAATTTCTGATGTGATGCCTGAAAAGCAGCAGGTATACATACAACAGGGCAAATATTTCAGGCTCTAAAGGAGAAGGATGATGACAGCTTCTTCTGTTGGGTATTTTTTAACTGAGTTTAAGCAGCATGGCACTAACAAAATCAAAGAACAGGTGTCACCAAAATAATACTATGTTTTAAAATAAATAAAAATTAAAATGTCCTCTGAATTAAAGTGTCCTGTAATATCTGTGCTTCAGGGTCATTGACAGTGGTTGTAAATAAAAGACTGTGTTAGGAAAACAGTCAATGCTTGTATTTCTAGATTACACATTGACAGATTCTTTTCTAAGTTTGAAAATATTTTATCAAATATTATATATTTTATGTCTGTGTATGTGTGTGTAACTAATGTATTATATATGCCTACTTGTAAATATACACTAAATATAAATATATGACATATATATATATACACATTTATGTATTTTATGCCGTGGAGGTCAATGATGCATAATAGCTATAATTTCAGGGTTTGTTCTGAGAGGCACTTCTTAATAACTTCTTAAAGCAAAGACAAAATTAACAAACCAAATTATTCACATTATATACCAGAATCAGGTAAC
This sequence comes from Dicrurus megarhynchus, assembly GCA_013399195.1. Lineage (NCBI taxonomy): Eukaryota > Metazoa > Chordata > Aves > Passeriformes > Dicruridae > Dicrurus > Dicrurus megarhynchus. The sequence goes on from VXAD01006415.1 coordinate 22,857, forward strand.
TAAAGCATTCTGAACTAATAGTACTGCAATGTACTTCTACAATGGTGTCCAAAGGAGCTTTCATTCTTAATTTAGATACTTGACATTACCTTTAACACACTCACCTAACTAACTGTTGTGAGTAGACTTTTTTAAGGTCTGATGTTGTGTCAGCATTGGCCTGCAGTTATGACTCTGCCAATTTGGGTGAATCCAGAATAATGTGCCTGCCTCCTGTGCAATTAAATTCATGGTTTACCTACTCTTTATTAGTGTTTTTAAGTCTTACATTCTGGATAATAGCGGGTGATAAACAGGAGTAAACAGAATTACTGTCCTAAGAAATTGCAATGAAACACCAGCTGTTTTTTTTTTTTTTTCAATTCTTACTGGGTGGCCTGCTTAAAATAGTGACCTTGTCAATTTGTACAGTGGACCAGCTAGCAGGAGCAGGCCTATATAGGCTGCACCAGAAACTTCCATATGTTATGTCCTGTAATTATTTAGAAAAGTATTTTTTCAAATCAGACATTGCAGAAGTGAGAATATTTCCACAAACTAACAACTGTATTTTTGTGGAATCATACAACTTGTCACACAAAAATCCCAAAACACATTCCTTACTTTTGGTAGACCATCCGTGTATTATTTCTGGTGTTAATGAGGAAGTTGTGCTTGTGAAAAAGTCATGCTAACCAAGTCCCGCTTGGTAGTTATGAAGATATGTCTGAATTCATATTCAGAAGAGATTAATGAAGGCTGTATACTGTAGTCATTGTATCTTCACTTTTTTCCTTTGTGTGATGAATTTACAAACAAAATCAAGTTGTTCTCAGTTTAATATTTAGAATTTTGAAATGGAATATGAACCTTATGTTTTATTTTCTGGGAAGGGTACTGCAACTGTCATTTAAATTAACCATTTTGGGGGTTATAGATAAACTACTATAGTCTGGAGTTCTTCTTAGTGTTGTTACACTTAGTCAGCTGAGATGACAGGAACAGAAAGCAGTCAGTTGTATTTTCTTGCTAAAATAGGTCAAAAGAAACAGATTTGTAAAAAAAAAGCTTACTTGCTCCTTATTGTGGCTATAGCTGTGTTGTTTAAGTACTTGAAGTAATTTATCCCTAATGAGAAAAAAGTTGTTGTCACGGAAAAGTGTTTTCTGGAGTTTTATTTTTTGCATAGAGAAATATTAATTAATCTACTGTCGGTGATTGAGGCACAGACCCAGGCCAGCAGGGTATCGGAATCGTTTATTCAAAGGAATGAGCAGGTTTTTTACACTTTTCTAAGGCACAGTATTTCCTTATGTGGTAATTCTCACTACGTGACCTATCTTGTTGCTATCCTATAGCCTAGCAACATACCCCTTGCATGTCACTCACAGAAGTTTCAAGTCCTGTAACAGGCCAGCGTGGTTTGAAATACCCTCCAGCTGTTTTGTTATTTGTTAGTTTGATTTTGTTCCTCCCCTGCGAGGTCTTTATTGGTTTACTATCATGTACCTTCTTTCATGATTGGTTCATTCTGTTATCTCTAGCTCATGATGTAACACCTTAAAACTCTCTGCGAGAGAACAACTGAGGTCTCTCTGTTTAGCCTCCCTTCAAGCTAACTGGCCCCTGCCCTCTCGAGGGCAGGAGAAAATAAACTTGGAATGCAGCTAACAGAGTTTCCACTCTTTTCTCCATACCTTCCGCTGCTGGCTACAGCATACCTACATGCTGTTGGGATGGCATTGGGCTGCACTGGCAAACTGACGCACGCAAACCTCAGTCACCATCCTTCAGTCGCTGGTTCACGTGGGCATCGGACCCCGTTTACCTGCGAGCCAGGCTGGGAACAGCCTGGCCAGCAGAAATTAACACTATCTCGTTTTGCCCCATCAGCAACACACTTTCTCAGTGTCCTTCTATGGGATGATCACTCGCTGTTCCCCTGTCCATCAGCTCCCAGCAGGCTCCTCTCCATAGGGGTCTGCCGTGTGGCACCTCCTCCCCCCAGGGTCTGGTGGAGACAAGCGTCTGTGTGCTGCCATGTGCTTCTGTGTGCTGCCATGTGCCTCTGCAGGCACGTCTCACAGCTCACAACCCAATTCTATCTCACAATTCCCCGTAATCTACTTTTCTTCTTCATCTTTTGCGTTCATTTGATACCCATTCCTAAAGCCAGAGTATCAGTCTTGCTTCATTAAGATCTACTATACTTCTCTATTTTTCTTTACGTTTTGCACAGTCCATATAGAATATCTTCAACTTTAGAACTTCCAAAGTTCTTGTTCTTTGTCTTATGCAGCACAAAAGGCCCAGCGCCATTCCCCTATGCAATACCTAGCCTCATCTAAAAAATAACATTTCTAAGAAAGTCCAGAAGTAAAGTAAATTTAGCACCTAGTTTAGCATCTGCTTCTGTGTAGAAGAAGTTGATAGTCATGGTTATACTCTGTTCTTCTGACCTAGCTAGCTTTGTTCAAACTCTTTCCAGGGCATGGTGACAGTCAAATCTCATTTAAGCTTTCATATTCTCTCTTTTTTCCCAGAAATAAGAGGGTCTTCTGTAATGATATGGTAGTCTGCTAATTTTTTCAATTTCCCTATCTGGAGGATTCCTGTTGGGATTACAACCATTTTTCTGCTGGCAAAAGTCTTTATAAATTAATAGCTGGTAATGAATAGACAGATTGAGCAGTCTGTAATGGTTTAAATGCTTGAAGATTAACTCTAATTATAAGTAGCATATTAGGATATCATAGATTAATGTTGCTAGTGACTAGCAGCAGTTTTATTGCAGATTAAAAGGCAACTTAGTTTTTACCATTCTATTCAATGTCTTAGAAATTATTTATAGAGAAGTTGAGAAAGAAACTGTTAAAAAATCCAAAGAAATAGTAATTAATAAGCAGTGTATAGTTCCTCAGTTTCAGATGGTGATTCTGCACCTGTACGTGCAAGATTTCATATGCAGAAGTAGACATGAGGAATGTGAATGGGTCTGAAAAACAGATATCAAAAAGTGCCTTGATACATGAGTTTAAAATCTCTCTTGAATAACAACTATTTATTACTCTAGCAGCATGGAACTGAACCCTGTGATGAATATATCTAAACAGCAGTGAGATAAATGGATTAGGTATTGCCTAGCAGTGGACCTGTTACCGAGCAGTTTTGGACTACTGAAGTCACCAAAGCATTCCTGTTCTACTGTAATTTTCCCATGATATCTACTAACATCCCTTTGGTTTACATTGTGTGAAACAAGAGTGGCCTGATGCCACTGCAATGTAATGTACAGAGAATGAAAATTGCTACTACATTAGATAAATAACAGCGTTCTCATAAAAATTCAATAGCCCCATCCAGTCGAAGGTTCACTGTGTGCACCCAAAGAAAATAACATTGTCACACTAAAATTATGTATACAAGCAGAAAAGTGAGAAGGTTAAGTGTGAGCCAAGTCTAACTATCTTAAAGCAATTTTATTGGTAGCCTATCACATGGTTACTTACTCAATGGTTTTTTGTCTTAAAATTTAGAACAACTTAGGTGGGAAAGTGGCAACTGATATAATTTTTACAATGATGTAAAGCTGAGAGGTAGTGCCTGAATCAATTCCACTATTGATTTTTATGGATTTAGGATCAGGAGTTTTATTACTATGAGAGTGAGTGAAATTCAGTATTAGACCGTGTTTCACAAATGCTCAAGGAAGAAGGCTCATTTTTTTATAAATTTTCTTGTTCCTTAGAAACAAATCATAATTGCTTGTCTTTGTATCTGGAGACTAAACTCAGTCAATTGTGGCTCACAGAGAAAACTGACATATCTTACTTTTCCCAAGGTTAGCCTAACATTAATTAAAACATCTCACTGTACCTTTATCTCCCATGCTTTTTCTTTTGTGGACATTATGCTATCTTCATATATTGAAAATTAATAAATTCAAATGTCAGACCCCAGAAAATGAGTACCTGTGAGGACCCCATAACATGTACAGCAGATTCGAAAACATATGAACAGGATTTAATTTACAAAGATCTGAGTATTGATATTTTACAGCACTTTCACTGCATGACATGGTATTAGAGAATTAATAATGTCTTTTCTTAACAGTTTCAATGGTTACTAATGACCTATATGACCTATATGCTACCACTTTAGGTGATAAGAACCGTCATGAATTTAGTTGCTATAATCAGATACATAATTTCTCTCTAACATCAAATGGGAGGAAGAAAGAAGTTGGTAAGGCAGATAGGAAGAAGAGAAAACTTGAGAGCTCGTAATCGCTACCTCACGATGAAGGGAAGCTGAAACCAGAGATAAACCTGGGCAGTCATGTCCTTCTTCCAAATTATAGCCATGAGACATTCAGGGCCAAAGTGAGATTCAAAGTCAGCATGTGCTTCTTACCCCCTACTTCTGTCTAGAAAGGCAGAAATCAGAAATGTGAATAATGTAACTATTAGCACACCAGTTTTAGAAGTGTGTTTTGCAAGTGCATGAACTCACTGTGATACTGGTTAAATTATTCAGACTTCCAAAGAGGCTTGAAGACTACCAGAGGCTGTGGTTATACTAAGACTGCTGATGCTGCTGAGCTTTCTCCACTCTACTTCTATCAAAGCCTTCTTGCTCAAATCTTCTGTGCAGAGCAGTACATAAAATATTATGTGTTTTAAGTATTTTAACTAGTTAAGCATATGAGCATATCTTGATTCTTTATTCCGAGTGGCAGAAAAATGGGGAAAGACTTTGTCATATCTGACCCTCCAGCAGTAAATTTCATAGGAAATTCAGTATGTCATTTTCAGGCTAAATGGCAATTTATAGTTGCAGCTGTTTTCTTTGAATAACCTGATTAAAACTGAGCAATTACTTCCATATCTTTTTCTCTAGTGAAACCATGTACTAGGACAGTTACAATAAGAGTAAATCAGCAGAAACTTTTTTCCTTTTACCCTTCCTTTACCTCATCACCACCATTTGAAATAATCTTCCTTTCTCTTTATCACTTGCCTCTGAAGACTGTTTCTTTTTTTCAGTTTGTCAGTGATCAGAGAATCTGACCAAAGCATAATGGACATCCTATCCCATCACTGGCTGATAAGTAAATTAAAGGTGTAGCCAGCACATAATGATGAATTCATGCCATCAGGAAAAGTGGTAAGTAGGGTTCTTAAGTAACAAGCTCCATACACAAAATCCTGGATCCATGGCAGAAAAGCTATCATAAAATTCAAAAGTATATTTTTATTCTTTGATAAATTTCAATGCAGTAGAATATTGCCACTGGCTAAAGTTTTCCCAGTGTTAAATAAATACCATAGCAATGCAAAAGTTTTTTTGTCAAAAATTGTTTTTTGTCAAATGAATGTTGTAACAAAGATGAAACAACTAAAGTGTTTCAGCAAAAGATCTGTTTCACTGAAATAATTTCAAAATGCTATATTAAATGAAGATACTATTTGTGTTCAAATACAATTATCCAAAAACTGGCACATCGTTCTCTGTTTTTCACTCTTTGTCATAACTAAAACGCCTCTCTTCTTAGACTTATCATGTCAGATCCATGGCCTACTAAATGCCCCATTTTATAAGGTGAAGAGATATTGTGTGAGTTAATTCCAAAATTATTTAAGTGCATTAGAAAAAGACAAATGTCTTGACTAGTTTGCTGTGGTTAATTAATTGAGCATGAGATTAAGTCTATATTGCTTATGAATATATATTTTTCATGTTTTCAGGGATGTTACTGTAATTCTTACTAATTAATTGACTTAGATCTTGTACTTCATGATGCATTTACTAAAAGCCATGTGAAAATAATGGTTCTACTTTTTGTGAAAACATCTTCTTTAATCCCAAAGTTTAGATTAGCTGTTTGTACGTCTTTTGAACAAAATTTCACACCATAAAGACAAGGTAGCTTACATATGGTGATTTAATAATGATTCTCTGAGATTTATTTAAAAAGAGCAATCCTCTGCTGGGAAGTGAAAAAGCATTTTGGTTACAATCTTTTTTTTAAATTGTGTTTCCTTTAAAAAATAAAACAGCAAACTCAGTCAAGCAACTCTAAGCTCTTTCTATGTATTACACTGTGTAAAATGCAATCTGTAAAATTTCTTATCATGCAACTTACTTAATTGTATCATGCAACTTACAGTTTCTTGTGGAAAAGAAAAGAAGCTTTGTTTTGTTTCCATGTTAGGATCTGAAAATATTAAGTTAACTATTGTTTCAAAGTCACATAGCATTTATGATGAACCTAGTCTTTAGACCCTTGAATTATAAGACGAAACACTGAACACTGTAAGACTACCGTACAATATTCTTACACATCTGCATGATTCACATGCATTAATTTTGCAGAGGCTGTGTTGTGTATGTGCATTCATTTTGAATATTTAGACTCCAAAAATTCTAAAGGTGTTTTTACTACTTTATCTATAGCAGGAGAATAATACAGTGAATACCAATAATAATTCAAATAGTAAAAATCCCACTTGGATATACTCTTCATTTTATATGTGATCTGATTTTGAGCCCATTGAGAAATGCTGCTGTTTCACCCAAAACTGTGTGTTCAAATTTCTATTTCATTGTAATTGCAACTGAATGACTTAAGTGCTTAAACTCAGTCAGCTATTTATTTTTACACCCAAAAATCAGTCTTGCAAGCAAACAGCACTTGAACATATTAACATGGTAAATTAACTCAAGCATCGTAAAGTCCCTCCTTGTAGAAATGCTTCTTAAAGACATTTGCCATTTAGAAATTTACCCAGCACATTTTATTATCAGTAATTCATATTTACCAGGGAAAACTGAAAGGATAGTTTTACTTCACAACATTTTGGTGAAGTAAAACGGCAGTTTCATATTCTCTGTGTGGTAACACAGTTTGTATGAGTCCAGCAAACACTGATCACATTTAGGTCCATGAAAAAAAAGTAAGGAACAAATGGCAATTTGGAAGAATTTTGTAAATAAACTGTACCTTAGTAAATTATTAGTGTACAATTAAGAATGAGTATAATATTTATGTCTTTGTCTCTAAATCTGCTTTCTTCCCTCATAATTTAGAAATGTTTACTATTGCTGACGAATGATATCCTGGACTTTATTTTGCTCACTGAAATATTAATATTTCTAGTATAAATTTCCTAGATTTTTTTAGATTTCAGATATCGAAAAACGCTCTCTTCTCTGAACTTCTCTGAACTTCTCTGAACTTCTCTTTTCTGAACTTCTCTGAACTTCTCTGAACTTCCCTTCCCTGAACTTCCTGAACTTCCCTTCCCTGAACTTCCCTTCCCGCACCTTCCTGCACCTTCCCTTCCTGCACCTTCCTTTCACTTCTGTTCCTTTCCTTTCCTTTCCCTGAACTTCACTTCCCTGAACTTCCCTTCCCTGAACTTCCCTGGACTTCCCTTCCCTGAACTTCCCCTCCTTTTGCTTCCCCATTCTTTTCCCATAGAGTGACATGAGCTATTGTTCAAATAAAAAGAACCAAAGAGGATTGCATCCTGTCCTGGGGTGATGATACTGTGTTCCCTATCGTCTGCCCTATGCTAGACATGAGTTCTGTGCCTTTAAAGCTAGGTCTGGGGCGGGGGGGGAGCCGGTGGAATTATTTGGACAGCCTGTGTTCAAAAACACAGATAACTCGCTCGCTCTTCTCCCCAGCTCTCGGCTCTCTGCAGCAGGGAAGACGGGTGCATTCTCTTGATTTTTAGCTAGCTTCTTGTTCATTAGCTGAAGCAAATTGTTTTCCTGGGATGGTGGCTTCTTCCTTTTCCTTCTGGAATTGTTCAGCAACACCGGAACATCACTGGGAGGCCCCACACGCTGCACCCCAGCTCCAGAGAGGACAGAGCCACACCTACAGAAAGGACTCAGGTTTTCTCCACAGCGAGAGGTTTTACTGTTTAACTTCATTCATTCTTTCTTGTGCCTGCGTGCACACTGCTTCTTAAATAAACAAATTTTTTTCACTTTCCTCCAAGAAAAATTCTTTCTGAACCTGGTGGGAGAGGGGCTGCTGAAACCTGCCTTCTGTTAGAGGAAGTTCATTTCGGATGTTTCCTCCAAAGTCAGGACACATCCTGACTTTGCCCAATAGAACAGGGTTGCAGACTCTGAGGCTTGTGCCGAAAGGGACATCAAAGACTGGAACAGTAAGGATCTGAAGCCCTCAGGTTGTATCTGTCTAATCGAGGAATAGTTTCTTCGAGCATCTGACCTTCTGAGAAGACTAAAGTGTAACCTTTGGTCAAAACCACTCTGCAGAAATGATTAGTCAAAAAGTCAGATGGTGTCTTGTGGGAGACAGAAATCAATTCTCTAATCAATGATAGAAAATAACCTAGATCATATTATAGTTAATTTTAAGGATACTAAGGTACTGGCACATACACACTTAGTTTTTGATTGGTTTAAATTCTTTTTACTATAATTCCAAGGTCAGTAGAATGGCTAATCCATCTGAACTTGACCGTATGTTCCTAAAACTGTAGAATAACCTTCTCAGGGTCCTACTGTGATTTTGTGTATTGCAAAAGGTTTTTTTGAGAATTCTCAATGATGTAGGCCAGAAGTAATCTTGACAGAACCTGTTAATTTTTACTTTAGTAGAATGTTATTAGAAAATATAATACAGCGGCATTGCAGCATCTTGCATTTCACAGCTCTTTAACTGAGACATAAAACATAGATAAGAATGAATCTGTCACCAAATAGGTTTTTTTTTTTTTTGATGGAGGTGTTTTTAGCTCTGCTTGCTAGTCACTCTCTGTTTGGGGCTCATGTCACATGGTGAGAAAGGAGACCCACCAAATGAAAGTGTCAGAGACTATTTTCCTTTGACCGTCTTTGGCACACAGCTTCCCAATCAGCCCTCTTTTTGGTGCTGATTCTCATTTAAACAAGAAGTCTACTAGTCAGTCTCAAGGTGGCCAAAAATGATGGTAAGGTACTAAAAATGTAGCATTAAATTTACTTTTCTTGTCCTTTCTTCTTGAAAGCTATGGTAAAAGCCAGAGAAAATTTGAGAAAACACTGAGTGGTTTAAATGGCAAGGGGCAATAAATGTCTCTGGACACAGAAGATGTGACTGAAATATTAACCTTCAATGCCTACCTCTGGTAGGTTATGATGGAGACACTAAGGATGAAGATTTAAAGAGCTGGTGATAGAACATGCTTTCTTTAACTGAATGCAGGGACTGTGGGACCTAGAAGAATATTGAATTAAGTGCTTGGAAGCTGATGTGTAGAGGGAAGCAGTAGTGTAATACCCTGACCAGTGGACAAAAGCCAGCAACGAAGTGAAAGTTTTCTAACTCTCAGGACTAGGTAAGAGAATCAAGTATGATTCCTATGAGCCATTAGAAGGTATGAGGGAATATAAAAGAATGTAATTCCAGCAGAAGAGGAAGAAATTATAAGTATGACCAAAACCTAAAGGCTAAAGTAGAAATGAAAGGGAAGATAGAAGTCATACCAATGGAAGGAAGAACAAAGAGGTGCAAAAACACTTCAAAAGTTGTGTATGTAAAAAGCAGACCTTATGTGATCAGGGAAGTAGATCTATGTAACAGAAGCACATGCTGTTTGCTGGTGAGTACAGTACAGAATATGAGCAGACGTCAGAAAAGTTCTCTGATGATTTATTTTTATTGTCTTTATAACATCACAAATACCACCACCATACTCACATTTGAATGCATGTACTTTGAATACCTCAGAATGGAGAAATAACTCAGTGTTAAGGTGAACTTCAGAATAACTCAAGGACCATTATTCAGGGTTTGTGAAGAAAAATGAATAACATCAACATGTCATTGTACACTATGTTTTGTCCAAATCTTGCATATCATGTGCCAGTCTAATCCTCCTTGTCTTAAAAATGGTGTAGTAGAACTGAAAAAGTCATTTTGAGACAGAATGACGAAGCATGGTAGAATTTATTTTTATTCTGGGAGACAACAACATGGTTTTGGTATGACAATAATGTATCAAGTTTTTAGCTGTATTGAGGAGATGGTGCTTGAAAGACTGTTTGTTCTCCTTATTGATGAGATTGGCATTTCACTGAGGACAGACAAATGACTAAAGTATATGTGTATATTTATGTGTGGGGAGTATGGGCGACAAGAAAAGTAAAAAGAAAACAATCAGTGGAACTATTTAGTAACTGGAATCAAATCAAAATAGCGTAAGACATAGAGCGAGAAGAGATGACAGTTTTGTCTGAAAAGAGGAGATGACTGAAAAAGAAGACTGTATTTTTTTTTTTTCTTTCCTTTATATTTGCTTTAAGCCTCTTGGGATCAAAAGTATAACAAAGAATAGTACTAATATTAATTACTATTTATATGATTGGAGCATATTTTATCCCTCATAACTCTAAACTGTTACTGTAGATCTCTAAGTTGCATTCATTAAGACCCTATGACTGACCCTGGTTTGTATTAATCTGTGTATGAGCACAAATGGTCATTTTGGTTAGTGCAGTTTGGTGCTGTCACCTGGAAGATTATCTGAATAATGTATCCTTGGAAAAAAAAAAAAATCCTTAACGATTCTGTAATTACTATATTCTATTCTTTCAGGGTCATTCAAGTCTGCAGAAAATACTGGTTTTCAGGCAGAGTTGCAGTTTTCAAAGTCTGTGTTTTTGTCCTTTTGATTCAAGGACAACCTTCAAAAACTGATTACAGGGTTTTTATGTCCGTGTATGTCCTTATCTTGTATGTCAGTATTGTGAACGTACATGCCAGCAAGTATTCATATTTAATCTTAAATCAGAGCATTCCACCAATGAAATCCTGGATAAAAAGAAATTTCTAAAAAGTGTAGACTTCTGAATATCTTTGCAGAAGAAGGTTTTTATCTAAGATGTGTTTTCAAGCAACAAAAAACAATTGTCATCATAATGTGTTGAAAATACATATGTAAAAACGTACAAATCTGGTAAAATGAACCATTATAACAAGAAGAATTTCTTGAGCTTTCCTGAAGGATGACTCTTCATGGAAGATGCTTTATCTGACTGTCCTTGTATCATTTCTGATTCTAGGAGCCAATAATAAATTTACCATAGCAGAATTTAAAAGCATCAGCCACCAAATGCTATGCTTTTGCCAAGAAATTTAGGGAAAAGTTATCTACCATAGTAACTCTCCTGCTGTTCCTCTGAAACTTCTCCCATGAATTGCAGGTTACCTTGATCATTCTTCCTGGTATACTTAATATCCACGGAGCTTCAGAAGCTACAGAAAACTTTAATGACATGTTTAAAAAAATTAATATGCTAATTTAGATGAATCCCTTTTTCATGTAATTCTGTATATGGTAGTAAAAGTGCAGCCCTTGTGTTTAGCATTTGTATTGAAAGAAGGAGTTAGTAAAAAGACAGCATAAAATAGTGGGTTTATTAAATGCTTGTGTCTTTTTTCCCTTCTGCCTGCATACAACACTTTCTGGATTCTGCTCTATATTCTCTAAAATACTTTCCCAAGATAACCTTCTTCTGAATAAGCTGCATAGCCAGTTATATATATGTTTGTGAAAATTATTTCAGGTATAAAAATGGATAGAGATAGGCAAAAACACAAAAATATTTTTGTGGTGAACTGTGTCCTTCCTACCTTGCTGTCTTCTTGTTCTTGACATTGACTTTCACTTTTTTTTTTTTTTCGTTTTTCAAAATAAAAGGTAAGACAAGAACTTTGACTAGCATAGCTCATTGTAATTCTGACTTCAGTGGAAGTAGGTAAGTTCACAGCTATCTCCTGATCTACTTTTAGCTGTTTTGTGCATTGTTAAAGACAGTCTGATTTGAACAATTCAAACTGTCCTGGGCAGAAACACTGCCATACTGACTCTGATGAAATGAGGACATAGATAGCTAAGTAATTTGACTGAATACAGATTGCAGTTTTTATTTGCAAGCATGGATGTGCATTGCACAGCAGCTAGGCTATGGTCGTGCTGTTTTTGTGTTCAGCACATCACTTCCATGCTGTAAATATATCTTAAAAGATTTTCTCAGCTTAAATAAAAGGTATGGCAGGTAAAACAAATTACTTCCTCAGTGGATTCCACAGATTCTTACCCTGATTTTTCAGCATTCGAATTTCTCCAACTTGTCCAGGATATTTTTGTCATTAAGATAGTCATATGCTCAGAGTACAGCAGTCTGCTTGTAGATTACTCACCTTTCATCTTGCTCTCTCAGTACTTTGAAAATGTTCAAAGAATTATATAGGTGCTTTGCTTCAGTTTGGGCCAGTGGCCATGCAGATGGAAAGTACATTAGAATGCAGAAGGCAGATCTGACAACACCTTTACAAATGTTTAGGCATTTAGGGAGAGAGTGTCAAAAGCATCAACTAATTAGCAGGACTAACAGGTCTGTTATAAGGCCTCTTTATCTTTGCTTAAGGAAAAGGTGCCTGATACAGCTTGGCAGAGCTCTCTGAAAGCTTAAAAATACTGTACAGAAAGCTTACATACCATTTGATAATTAAAAGACTAACACTGACAAATGGGCTAGAAATAAAAGAGGGGCTTAAGGAGAGTTAATTAGTGAGAGGGTCGTCAATTTGTTTAAAAGCAACTCTCTGGGGTTTCAATTTTTTTTACTTTTCTTTTGGTGTTTCTTCTTTCTTCAAAGAAGGCATAAAAAATATGCAGTTTTTTAATATATTACACTTGTCAGGTGATTCAGCAAAGGCTATAATCAAGAATTATAATAATTTTTGGTGATCATAAGACTCTGAAAATGAAACTCAATTGTAATTTTGTAATTACCTTTACTACGACACACAGTTTTGACACATAATTTTAATCTAATACCATTATATCTTTAACCTCTATCATTTGTGTGGGTTTTTAGAAAAGGTCAAGCCTATGAACATTTGAGTAGTCAATTTTTCTTGTATTTGGGTGAATATGCATATATGCACACAAATGAAGTTGGAAGATTTTGAGGATGATCTGTGGTCAAGATCATAAGCAGGGTAGGTACTGCAACTGGAATACACTTTTTGGATTATTTTTTAATCTTCTTGGAAAAAGAAATTTAAAAAATCAAGAAACTAGGAAAAATTTCTTTGATTCTGAAGTTTGAAAGAGGTGCTGCAATCCTCTTAATTTTCCTTTACTATCCTTTTGAGTAGCTTTAATATCCTTCTGCAACTTCTTTTTTTTTTAATATATTAGTACTCTTATTGTGGGCTGAAAAGCACTGTGAAAACTTGGGCTTGCTTTCAGGATTCAAGCTTCTCATCCATTTATCAACTCACCTTGAGATGATGTAGAACTTGATCTACTGTAGAACCTGAATGCAGCAAGACAGTGTTTGCTCCATGGGTTTTCAGAGTTACTATGGCATAGCATAACTTAGAGGACCTGAAAAATGCAGAGCATCTGTTCCTCTCAGGACTGGGTTGTCACATGCAGTATGGAACTACTTTTTTTCATGAGAGGCTTAGCTACATGTAGAGAGTTAACATTTCTCACTTCTTTTATGTGGGCTTCTGGGTTTTACAGTGCCATATGTGAAATTACTGTTAAAGATTTCATTGAAGAATTGATACAGTGATGGCAGTCACAGTCCATACTACAATCATCCTATCATTCTGTGTACTGTGAAAGAAATCTAAGGCCTGTCCCTAGTACTTGAAATTAAAAGATAACATCAGTCTTATTTAATGTAATATTTTTCACTATTTTTGATGAGCCTAAGATAAATGAGTACTATTTCCTTCACCATACACTTTAGGCAAAACCATCTGGTAAGTACTATGTATATAAAGGCCAAAAAGAATCTTTTGCAACACTGTATGCATACATATATGTGTAATGTCTTTTAAATGAAACAAGAACAAAATTACTTTGGCTAGTCTCCTATCTTATCTGTATATGACCTGAAACGGCTGCCGACCTATGCAAATAGATCTTATGAAATGCCACAGTATTTACATAACTCTATGGAATTCACTTGTTAGAAAATACATTCTTCTCAGTGTGCATTTTAAATCATGTCAATTTATAGGACTTCTGCAGAAGTTCATGCAAAAGAGAGCAAGAGGATACAGATATTTCTGTAATTTTTTTGCACCTTTCCATTACTACGTAAAGAAATTCTTCCGGTGACATGAAAGTAGTTAAATCTTACCTTACTAAAAAGCCCAGATTATTCACGAATGATTACACAGATTATGAGAGAAACTTTACCAGGATAGAATAACAGAAAAAAACAAATACTCATTGACATTGAAGGTGAATTGCAAGGCAGAAGAATATACCCAGAACCTTGGTTGGTTTTTATGCTAATCTTTCATCCAACGGAAATACATATCAACATCCTCACAGTGGGAAGCAGAGGGGCAAGTACCAATGTCATCACTCTCATGAATCAAGGAAACTGCATGAGGCTGAGTCGGGGCAGCTACATTGGATACCAGGCAAAGGTTCTTCACCCAGAGAGTGGTTGGGCACTGGACCAGGTTCCCCAGGGAAGTGCTCACAGCACCAGCCTGACATCATTCAAGAAGCATTTGAACAATGCTCTCAGGCACATGGTATGACTGGGGGTGTTGATGATCCTGATGATCCCTTCCAAATCAGCATATTCTGTGAGTCCATGATATATTCCTTCTTTGATTTCAAAATCTTCTTTCTAACCATCATATCCTTTGCTGTTGACCAATTAATGGGAACATTTTTTTCTGTAATATTAGAAATTGGGAAGATTTCTTAAAAAATTGAAACCATTTGTTGGAAACTGGATGTAGTACATTTTGATCTGCTTTTGACATTTTTTATTACTAAACATGAGTCTTATTGATTGGATCTATTTAAACACCACTACTGTATTTTCACTCTTAATATTACGTTCTTGAGGGGAAGAGGTCAGATTAAATTACTAACAATTTGAAGTTTGTGGTACTTCTCATTCACTGAGAATCTGTACGCTCCAGCAGCCTTTTTGCTGGTAATCCATTAGGATCTTTAAAAATAAGGTACCGATTTTACTCTTACCTTACATGAATAATTTAACAAATTCTGAGTATGATGTAATTCTTATTTATTGACCAGTTTGCGAACATTTACTTTAGTCAGTTAAGGGGCTTAATTTAAAAAAGCATATTGAAGTATTTTAAGCTTTCTAAAACTGATTGTAACTATTTGGAAACAGAAATATTGTACTTATATGACAAAACTTGAGGGTACAAAATTTGGTAAAATTGTTGTTCTATTCAGCCTTGCCCATGAAGTTTGTTGGTATAAAATATTTTTTTCCATCAGCTGTTTCACTGGAAATGTCAGACCCCTATCCCTCCACTGGAGGGAAAAAAAAAGCCAATATTCTATGTTGTGATCTCCAAACATCCAGCACCATTTGAGTGTACTTACTGATCATGGTAATACTTCATTACACCATCGGATGGCAAAAGACAGTGGGAGTAAGATTGGGATTCTTCCATAGTGGAAGGCTATAAATAAGCTTCATAAACATCTATTCCTAAGAAAGATCTTGCACAGGTTTGGGACTTAGGAAGCAAAATACTTTCAACATAACATAGGATGTTCATGCCATGAACTGGAAGTTGTCTCCTAACTACTGAAATGGAAGGAATGACATCAGTTTGCTTCAGCTATTGCCATCTGCAGAAAAACTAAAAATTATGGGTGTCTGGAAAACTGGACTTATGTTTTGAGAAATATTTTTAAACTTTGAAGGGTGTTCCATTTGGCAAACTTATGGAAACGTTTGACTTAATCCTTGAGGCCTGTGACATTCAAAGTAATCCATAATTTTTCATGCTAGTTTTATTTACATAAAAGAATTAGAGCAAAAATGAATATAAGCATTTCAATTAAGCCACTCACCAATTTTTGTTGGAAACATATATTTTAAAAAGGACCAGACAATTCTATTAACAATATAAATTTCTTTTATTCCCAGTGTGCTGAAGCAGACAATTCTTTTTACTACAAATCTTCAAAAGATGTGAAGTTTGTCTTATGTAATGAAACACAAAAAGTAGAACACATTCTTACAATCATGCTGGTAAATAGGTAGAAAAAACTCCATTTGTAAAAAATAAGTTGCATTGATGCTATAAAAGTAATTCTACTCAAATTCACTGTTCATGTTTCCCCATGGTTTTACATACTTTCACAGACAGTAGAAAGAAAACAAGACTCGGTAAACTTAGTAAACTTAGTAAA
The DNA here is from genome assembly GCA_013399195.1 of Dicrurus megarhynchus. NCBI lineage: Eukaryota > Metazoa > Chordata > Aves > Passeriformes > Dicruridae > Dicrurus > Dicrurus megarhynchus. The sequence goes on from VXAD01006415.1 coordinate 39,086, forward strand.
CCACTGAAAGTCTTCTGTTATATTTGTAACAGTTTGGGTTTAACAGTTTCTCTGTTTCTTATAATTTAGCCACATAATCAAGACTCAATTGTGAAAAAAAACAAACATGTAGGGAAGAGGACTTGTGTGTGTATGAAAAAAGGAAAAAATCAATCGATGAAAATGTCTGAAAGAAAAAAGAATCATCTAGTCATTCCAATTTTTTTTTTTCTGTTCAGAATACCTTTTTTTTTCTGTTTCATTTCTTATTTTACAATTTAGTAAAATAATTAGGACATTATATGACCTTTTACATGAAAGTGGGAGAAAGGCCCCAACCACATGAAAAGTTATTTCCTGCTTAAAGGGAGAAAGTCTCCTGTTAAAACAAAACAAAGCAAAGCAAAACAAAACAAAAAAAAAAAAAAAAAAAAAAACAAAAAAAAAAAAAAAAAAAAACAAAAAAAANNCAAAAAAAAAAAAAAAAAAAAACCAAAAAAAAAAATCTAAGCTTCTATGAATTCTTGCATACCATGGCTAACAAGTTCTCTGGTAATAGAAGATCCCACAGTAAGTGTAAGAACAGTAAAATAAATATTGAATTTAAAGTGGCTTTAGCTTCTGAGAATGTTTTCTCATAAGAAAACTTGTAGGTAGGAAGAAACGTACATTTTAAAATACTTCATAAATGTTGGTAGAGGATTTGGTACAATACTTAGGTTTCTCTAAGTCATATCAGAAAAGTTATGCTTCTCACATAAGCAAACCTTAAAAAAAAAAAAAACCTAGTCATTTTGACACCTTTTCAAAGATACCGTGTTATCGTGGGGTTGTTGGTAAAAACTGTTTCCAAGATTACATGAGTATGTACTGCTTTTAGCACTACTGTTATGTAAGGGTTCGGGGTATGCCTGCTTCATGTAGTAGAGAATTTTGTGAAGTCCTTGACCACCAAATACTGGAGTACCTCCTTCTGCCTTCATTCAAACTGAAAATGTGGCTCATGTTGATAGACTGACTTTATTTAAGTCTTGTTAAATTGGTAGTAGACCCAGAAAGCAGTGTTCCGACTTGCTCCCATAGACAGGACCATGTATCTGTGGCTGTTGGGAGGCAGATTTTCCTTGATAGCTTGTGCATTTCAGTGCCTCTCTGTTGCACTGTGTCTCTGTATCCCCACTGAAACCAATTAGGAATCCTGTTGTGTGAAGCACCATACAACCATGTCAAAATACAAAGGAATATTTGACATGATAGATAAATGAGAAGGCACTACTGTTCAGTTTTAAAATGTACACATTTTAAACACAGAAAGATTAAAGGCCTCCTGTAAATAAGGCTGGGAGTCTGTATCAGTGCTAGTCCTTAGTTTCTCTAGAAATCACCAGGACCAGGACTAGAGTGGGACAACCCTCCTAAGTTGTACATGGCTCCACAGATTCCAGCCATTATCTGGAGTCTGGCAGTCTTTGACATAAAGAGACAGTGGGTTCGTAATTTACTTTCATACAGTAGTGTAACAGAGAAGGCCACTGAATCCATGTTGCCTCCACACATCAGTAGGTGCAGCAGGGACAGTACCACACTGAATCTAGTGGGCTTTCTCACAGGATTGAAAGTTGCCTCTCTTTGAAAAGCAAAGATACAGTAAGATTTTATTTGATAATTTACATTCAATCCAATTATCTTCAAAGCTGTTGAAAATTTTGTATTTTTAAAATCATGTCAAGGTGGATTCCATGGCATTTTGAGGGATTTTCAGACCAGAGGAGGGGGTAAATATTTTGTATACAGTATCTGGTGTATTTCTAGGTAAATAATTTTGTTCTTGAGACAGAGACCTTTTTTTTTTTTTTTAGACTTTTTCCCCCTTGTGCACTCATTCCACAGAGTACACTGATTTACAAACATGCTTCTTTAGCAGTACTTAAAAATATTGCAATATCAACATGAATAAACAGTACTGATTTTTTTTTTTTTTTTTTTTTTTTTTTCACAAAGAAGTAGAGTGAAAAATAGGAGTAATTTGTGAAGATCAGCTGTCATCTGTGGTAATAGACTTAGGGGAAGTATACAGTAGCAACTCTAGGAATCAGTATTAAAATCATACCCTGAATAATTTTAAAATAGGAATAACCAGTTCCCCCTTTCTTCAGAGGTAATGTTTCCCTAATAGTCTGAAGCACCACCTGCCTCTTTGACATCACTGGCATCTAATATCCCGTTTCTTTTAGCAAGCTTTCAGTATACCTAAGCCATTCAGGTATCGTTAACCTCACATCAGAGGGAAATGCTCACACTTCAATACATCTTTGGGAAAAAAGAATCTCTTGGGTTCCAGAGAGACATGTGAACTTAGGGGTTCTTTTGTATTAGTAGATCAATAATAAAAATAATCATAGAGTGCCACTGACTTTTTTCATGTCTAACCTTGATTATTGCTCAATAACAGTCAGAAATATTTCATCCCTTCATGATTGCTTCACTAATTTTTCACAATCTACAGCACTGTCATCTTCAAATACAAAAAAATGGTTAGAAGCAAAAAGGTAAATAAAAGTGACACAATTATATAAACTATGAGCCACAGTGGATATCAATTGTACTGCTAACTGCATACATTACAGAAAAGTATAATTACTTTTCTACTATTGTGTGTGAAAAATATTCTGAGATTTATCAAAACTATTTTCTGTCCCCTACAGAGGATACTTGACTGATTTACCTTTACCTTTTTCAGTGAAACAGCTTCTTTTTCTTAATATTGAAGAAAAATACTAAAATAGTTTAAAAGATTTGAAAGTGAAATAGACACATCAGGTTGAAATATTGTACTGTAAGAAAACTGTAGTAATATGGAGTAAAAAATCACTGAGAAAGCAAGGTGGTGAATTTTGAAATTGATTGTGTCTTATACTTACATTAATGCCTTTCAATTCATGTAGCTTCCAAAAAATCAGGTTGGAGATTTGGTTTTGTTATATATGCATGACATATATTTGAAAAAGGTAGACAAGAAAACTTGTTAATCTAAATTTTTCCAACAACTACTGATGATAATGCAAAGGTTGTTTGGCCACACCTGATGAAGAGAACATCAAAGAAGGCAGTGAACACTAGCCCAACTTTAAGACAGTTTGTTATTAGCTTAATTTACTTTGTTCTTTTAAAAAATATGCAGAAAAAAGCACAAGTTGTGCCTTCCTTGGAATTTTGAGAAAAACACTGGCAACACAAATATTACTGAATTCCTGTGCATACAACAATTATGAACTTTTGAAGGCTTGGCTTCTCATTAACTTGTACTTATACAAAATTACTATTTAGCCACAATGATTTTGCTCAGCCCAAAAATACAGATTCTCTAGTTGCAGGCAGCTCTAGATTACAACCTTGCATAAGCTTCATAGAGAAGCTTGTCCTATTTTACAATAATGGAACCAGAGAACTACAGAACCAAAGAATCATAGAATCATTAAGGTTGGAAAAGACCTCCAAGGTCATCGAGTCTAACTTTTGACCTCACACAACCACGCCAACTTATCACAGCAGTGAGTGCCACATCCAGTCATATCTCAAACACTTCCAGACATGGTTTCTTTCATCACCTCCCTGGGCAGTCTGTTCCAATGCCTGAAAACCTGTGCAGTGAAAAAATTCTTTCTGATGTCCAGCCTGAACTGATGCCTCGAAGTGGCTACCTGAAAACAGAGGCTAGACAACATAAAGAGAATAAAAGTAGGTATTTATTTGAAGGGCCTTCAAAGGTACACCTTGGCAGTCAAAAGTCTCTGAGAGGCTCCACCCAAGATGGACCCTGGGTCATGGGTTCTTCACACTTTTGTAAGTCTGGTCCATTTGCATATCAGGATTAATTCTCCAATTATAACTTCAGTTAATGATGCAATTACCCCCAGTTTCCCCCTCCTCTCAAAGGCTTTAGTTTAAATATTTTGGGGCCTGGGAAAACAAGGTGTCCTTGAAGAGCAAACCTAGAGAAGCTTTGTTATGTCTAACCAGCATGAGAGAACAGTAGCTAACAGGCCACACAGAACTTCAGAATTACTCACTAGGCAGTACAGGATTTGAAAAATGTGAAAGTTGAAACCTCAGGTATCAGAACCTCCCCTGCCTGGTTCTTTGTGGGTCAACCCCCACCTGCTACAACCTCCTTTTAGGCAGTTGTAGAGAGTGACATGGTTCCCCCCTGAACCTCCTTTTCTCCAGGCTAAAGAACCTCAACTCCCTCAGCTGCTCCTCACAGCACTTGTGCACCAGACCCTTTAGCAGCTCCACTGCCCTGCTCTGGACACACTCCAGTACCTCCATGTCCTTCGTGGAGTGAGGGGCCCAGGCCTGAACACAGGATTGATGTGCACCCTCACCAGTGCTGAGTACAGGGGGACAATCCCTGCCCTGGTCCTGCTGGCCACACTGTTGCTGACACAGGCCAGGATGCCATTGGCCTTCTTGGCCACCTGGGCACACACTGGCCATGAGTTCAGCCACTGATGACCAACATCTCCAGCCCCTTTCGGCTGGACCACTTTCCAACCACTCTGCCTCAAGTCTGTAACACTTCTGGGGTTGTTGTGCCTGAGGTGTTGGACCCAACACTTCACCTTGTTGAACCTCATCCCATTGGCCTTGGGCCATCCATACAGCCTGTTCAGATCCTTCTGCAGGTCTGTCTCCTGTCCAGCTTAGTGTTGTCTGCAAATTTATTGAGAGTGCACTCGGTCCCCTTGCCCAGGTCATCGATAAAGTTATTGAACAGAACTGGCCCCAGTACTGAACCCTGGTGAACCCCAAGGCTCATAGAATCAAAAATCAAGAATAATAGAATGAACTTATTGAATCATAGAATCAGAGAATTGTAAAATGATTTGTGTTGGAAGGAACCTTTAAAGGTCATCTAGTCCATTCCCCCTGCGATGAGAAGGGACATCAACTAGATCAACTTGCTCAGAGCCCTGTCCAACCTGACCTTCAGTGTCTCCAGGGAGAGTGCACTCACCACCCCATGTAACCTGTCCCAATGTTTCATCACATTCATCAAAAAAATTTCTTCTTTGTATCTAGTCTGAATCTACACCAGTTTAGTTTAAAATTGTTACCTTTTGTTCTATTGCTACAGGTCCTAGTAAAAAGTCTACCCCTTCTTTGTTTTAAGCCCCCTTTATATAGTGAAAGGTCACGTCTTTACTCCAGGTTGACCAACTCTCTTGGCCCTAGGGCAGGTGTTCTACCCCTTTGATAATTTTTGTGGCCCTCCTCTGGACCTGCTTCAACAGTTTTTCCTGTGCTGATGATTAGAAAGCTGGAGCAGGACCATTCACCAGAGCAGAGCAGAGGGGCAGAATCCCCTCCCTGGCCCTGCTGCCCACACAGCTTGGGATGCAGCCCAGGACACGTTTGGCTCTCTGGGCTGTGAGTGCACATGGCTGGGTCATGTCCAGCCTCTCACCCCCCACCACCCCCAAGTCCTTCTGGCAGGGCTGCTCTGATCTGTTCAGCCCCAGTCTATGTTGGTACCAGGGGTTGTCCCCCACCCAGGTGCAGCACCAGCACTTGATCTTTTTAAACCTCATGAGGTTCCCATGGACTCAATTCTCAAGTTTGTTCAGATCCCTCTGAGTGGTATCCCATCCCTCAGGCATGCCAGATACACCTCTCAGCTTGGTGTCATCAAATACTATAATTAACAACAGACAAGAGACATTTTCCTTTTAAAGGTCACAAGATACACTGGTTAGAGCCAAGCTTTTGACCTTTATTCAGGAAATTTCCAAGAGACCTCTGGCTGAACTAGATGGGGGATAACAAAAAGAAAGAACTAAAAGAAAGAAACAATAATATTGTTACAGCAAATTCAATGGCTGATTTGTTAGAGATTAAAATTATCAATGTCTTGCAGGAAAAATACACAAAATAAAGTCTTTAACACAGAGACACACATGCAAAAGTCAACATGCCTGGGAAACTTTAAAACAATATCCAGCAGAATCCAAGAGTACACTGATCAGATATATTGGTGGAAAAAGCTCGTGAAAAAATGTCATTGTGGATCATGCATGGGCATAATACTATAGCAAAGCAGAAAAAACTCGGGCCTTTTTAAAAAACAAATCCAAGCTAACAGCACTTAAATGATACCTGACTTCTAGTAAGTATCATTTATAACAAATAGGTAAAACCAACAAAAATCTTAACAAAAATAATAGAATGTGAAAGTAGAAGTAAAATTTGGAACACATTGAAATGGAAGTAAAAGACATAGAAAAAATTATGTTTCCATGGCCAGGAGAATTAGGAATTTTAAAGTGTTCAATTAATTGTCATGCTAGTATGACTTTTATACTTTGTTTTATGCCTGTGTCCTAGTGATGCCTCCTTTGTCAGTCCCTCAGCAATGGTGAATCTCCCTCACACAGAATGCACTCCCACATCCCAAATACTTGCTCTATGCCAGGCCAGAGTGGCCCTGGAAGACTTTAGGAGAACAAATGGTTTATGGAGAGCAGAATTGTCATTTCTCCTAATGATAAATCTGTCTGTGGTTTTTGTTAAAATTAATTTTTAAATATTCATAATTTCATATCTGTGTGATGCTGTGATTTTTTCTAACAATGGACTCAATATTAGATACGTGGTCTTAGTTTATCTGCATCATCATTTTGCAGCTTCTGAGAGCAGTTATGCCAGATCTTACTATAAAATGGCAAACTTATAAAAATTACATACCCTGAGAAAATTCAAAATTCTTACAAAGCCTTATAAATCAAAGATTATTTGAAAACCTTTCCTAATTGTTGAAATAGAGGTTTGGGATTTAGGCATTTCTTTTTACCTAAGTAACTTCCACTATCTTTCTCCTGAGTCATCCTCAAAAAAAATGAGTATATGGTGTCTCCTAAGTAGCTCATCCATGTCCACCTTTAAAAAGCAACATATGAAGGAGTATCTATCCAGTAACAGACTACCATTATGGAACAACAGTCTTGATGGGGTGATGAATTAAGAAACAATGATACAAAGCCACTGCAAAGGCAGATGAAGGATCTAAGAACTCACTTCTGTATTTTTCTGGAATTCTGGGTTTTAAATTTCCTTTGAAGGTACATAATTTTAGTGAAGAATGAAATTCACTAATGTGGTGTCTTAACACCACTGCTTACCATATTCCTCTTTGCCTGAACTTCGAGTAAGAAATAGTATTTTCAAAGGGAAGGATTAAATTAATTTTGTATGTTTTTAATCTTTTTTTTTTTAAATAAGATGAAAAAGTACAAAAACAAGCAAACATATACAGAGGAAGGAAGAAGGAAAGTAAAAGTTAGTTGGATGTATATACAGGAAAAAAAAAGTGTTTGACAAAGTCTGTGGCTTAACCCTACCCAGCAGCTAAGCCCAACACAGCTGTTCACTCACTCCCCTGCAATGGGATAGAGAAGAAAATCAGAAGGGTGGGTGTGAGACAGCATGGGTTAAGATAAACAGTTTAATAGGTAAAGGAAAATCTGTGTGAGCAAAAAAAACCAAGGAATCCTTTCAACACGTAACATGGACAGGCAGGTTTTCAGCCATCTCCAGGGATGCTGGGCGCCATCACGTGTGACAGGTACATAGAAAGACAAATGCCATAGTTTCAAATGTCCCCCCTTCTCCATTCTTTTTCACCCAGTTTTATTGCTGAGGATGATGTCATATGGTATGGAACATCCCTGTGGTCAGTTGGGGTCAGCTGTTCTGTCTGTGTCACATCTCAGCTGCTTGTGCATCCCCATCCTCCTTGCTGATGGGGTGGTTTGAGGAGTAGAAAAATGCTTGATGCTGTGTCATTGCTGTTCAGCACTAACAGTCTCAGTATCCTAGCTGGTGTAAAATATACTCCATTCACTATAGCACATTTTTGTCCTTTGTCTCTTTCAGAACTAATGTTTTACTGTCACTCTCTGCACTGTGACCCTGCAATGTCACCTTCTCACACTCAATTTTTATTAAATGTATTTATGTTTTCTGAAGTTTGACACACAAAAGATGCAAGCACATCCAAAACATCTTAACTGTTCCTTAAACTTTCAAAAAGTTAACCACTTCTTTGAGACTTTATTTGTTTGATGATTATACCAACCTGTATCCATGTGGGAAACCTGTCTTTCAAGATACACCCCTTGTCTGTGAAAGTCTCATAACAACAGACATCCCAAACAATGCATTTAAGTCATAAGAAGTATAGTATTTTCATTATCTTGGCTTACTGTCGACATTTATCTCTAGGGGAACAAAGAGTCCACTTTTGCCATATACTCTTCCATGCCTAGCATGTTCTAACTTGGAGAGTAATGTTTTAGTTTTTCCATTTGCACTTATTTTTCCCCATCAAATCCATTTTCATTTGCAGACCACATCCTTTAAATTTGTTCTAGAATCAGTACAGGAATTAGTATTCCAGTCACCACATTTGCTCTTTGTAATACAGAATACAAGCCATGTAAATCTGTTTATTCTTAAAGTCAGTGAGAATCTTAGCTTCCACTCATTTAATCTGCCATTTGCAAATTATTATTCTAAAACGCACTCTGGACATCTGCTATAACTCTGAGTTTTGATATTTGTATTCTAGAGAATCTTCTTGGTAATGATTACATGTAACATTGAAGCAATACACAAAAACCTTCACATGACCACTTGTGGTGTAACCCAACTCTGAAACCAGGTCTGCACTTGTGAAGTGATTACTTCAGCAATCACAAGGACTGTGACTGATTAAACACCATCTTAGTTTTGCTCTACCATGTTACCAAGTATGTAGCATGTAAGTTGCTGAACAGACAGTGATGCTCAAGTTACAACATTACAGGCAGTGTCCAGCATAATTTAGCTGATGAAGGTAGTATGTTCAAAGTTAGAATGCATTTCAGTGTAGAGAAAAAGGCAATTTTTGTATTTATTTTACCAGAAAAAAAAAGTTTGAAATTCGGTGTAAATCTGATACACATGAAATAAGAATGGGGGTATTGATATTATTAGTATTTCTTAGAAGAAATTAACACAATTAACTTAAATTACATATTTTAAAAGTGAAAGTAACTCGTTATTATCTTTTTTGCTTGAATATAATTGCTTGCACAAGAGTAAGTATCATACGCATAATAGGTCATTAAAGGAGAGGTTGTAAAACAGGTAAAAAGAATTTATCCAGAGAGTCACATTGCCCTTGGTCTGGAAGAAGTCACTTAGAATCAAGATTTTCCTGGGATAGACAGTTCTACTTAGCTTCTCTGACATGTTTCTGTGAAGGTTGTTTGGGAGATTTTTCTAGCTCACTAGACCATCTTTTTGGTTACAGGGTTGTGATATATAAATCTCTTTTTTTTCTTAAGTCTATGCAGTCATATTATCTGAATAATTTGTACTATTGGCTAGATTTCATAGAAAAGAATTAATTTGCATCTTTGGCATGAAAAAGCATAATTGTTTGAAACTTATATCTCTTTCTTGATAATGGCTTGATGTTCAGGTAAAGATGAACACAGAGTTTGGGTAAAACAGAAGGCTTGGGGGAGTTCAAAATATTTTAATTCTACTCTTTCTATTACATTAGCTTAATTTATGCTTACACAAAATGTTTGGTACTTCCTTATGGGTATGTATGGTCTTTCTTGGGCATAAGCCCATAAAAATTAGAGGAAAAAAATAATAGATTATAACTTTCACGTAAGTTACATAAAAATATTTTAAGTTCAGGAAGGCTTGTGTCCTAAAATGCAAACTTTCAGTAAATATTGTCTAAGCTGGGTGTAAGAAGTCTTTCTGTCTTAATATTAATGAAGACAATGAATTCTATCAATTGTCATCTTTATCTTTTTTTAATGTCATATTTGACAATTGTTTTCTAATTACATATTATACATTGATTTTAATTATAAGTGATAGTTTTATTATGCACCACAAGGAATATTTCAGTACAACGCCTCAACTCAAATGTGTTTAGATATCTTGGTACCCTTGTAGAAAGAAAGGCCACCTGCTTGATGAAATATGTAGACAACACTCTCAGGTCATTAAAATAATGATTGACTTGGCTGCCTGTTTTCATATCACCTCAGTCCCAACCCAGCCTGGATCCATAGGCATGGCTTTCTCTCTTGTCTCAGACCTACTGTGCCCCAGTAGCCTTACCAGGCTGTCACTGAATCAAGGTTCTCCCCGGCCACATTCTCTGACCCTGACCCTGACCCTGACCCTCACCCTGACCCTCACCCTCACCCTGACTTGCTGCCTCTGTGCTTTGGATCCATGTCAGAGGAGGGCAGCCTTGCATTCACTCTCAGCTCCTGGCTTCCTCCCCATGGGGAGCAGCCAGAACTTGCTCCTCAATAACAGCAGGTAAAGGAAAGAAAACTATGCTGAGTACCCTGGTATATTATCACTGATGGCAATCAGAAAGCAGATATTGAAGGAAAGTGCTGATCTTTCCATGGTATAGGTTGCAGCAACTAACAATTTAAGGACTTTCTATGCTCATGTAACTCAACTGGATGAATGTGACTGTATTGTTAAATTTTTTGGTCAAAGCACTTTTAGCTTTTGCATGACTCTTTGGCACTGTATTTCACTGTGTATTTTCACTATCTGTGGGAAGGCAAAGCTTCTTGTTTGTTCTAAAATTGCTCCTACACAACGTCAATGAATGATTTGTGATCATGTTTTCCTAAAACAAAGTGCAGCATAATTATCATTCATTTTAGCTAAGGAGATCTGTTTCCTTACAACATATTTTTTACAACATTTTTCATCTTAGAAGTACATATCACTTATATATTTTATAATTTTTTTTTTTCATATCAGATAATTTAAAAGATTCCATGCCATTCATATTCAGCAGTACCAACAAAACAATGACAAAACAAGCTCAATGAGAATAGGCAAAATAAGTCCCCTAGGTAATATGGCAGTCATTTATCTAGATTTTTTGAAGACTTTTTCTCTAGTTTCATCAGACTTTTATTACGAAGAATGAAAGAATGATGAGGGCTCACATGCAAGAGTTGCTAGCTGCTGAAAGAAGGAAAAGTTTGAAAACCCTGAGAGGGGGGCAAAAATATCACTCTGAATTCTTACCAATTCCTTTTTTTATATTTCAATATCACTTTTAGAAGTACCTGCTTAAAACTATAATCCTTCTAAAAATCAAAAAAAAAGCAAACCCCCCCAAAACAACAAAGAACTCCCCAAAAGCCACTGTATTTGCAAATAAACCACTACATATTTCTGTTGTACTTGCTACTCTATGTATTCTGATGGCATCAGTAGAACTTTGTTAAGTTTGGAAGTTGAGAGATACCTTAAACAAGACTTTTACTTCATTTTTCAAAATGTGGAAATACAGATAAAAGTAGACAACACCTTTTGTTTTGTATTTCAAAGCCATTCAGTGGTTTAAATGAAATTACTTGGACGCTATCACTTATCTATGTTCCACATTCAGAGAATAAACTTCAGAAACCACAGAGAATGTGTGTAAATGGCATGTTATTGAGAAAGAGTAACTTTGACCACATGAATTTATGCAACTGAAGCAATAGAAACAATCTTTTTTTTATCTAAAAGCTCCCTACTGCTGCAAAATAAAGCAGAACAGTTCTAGCATACTTTTGACATATAATACACATCTTATATTTGATAGAGTGCTTTATCATACATATTTAGTACAGTAGAATTTCAATATAGAAATATTACATGAGCCATAAATGAATGTGTTGGAAGCAGAAGCAATTAATATTATGCCTCACCTTAAAGATGTGTTTGCCTGAGCACTGCTTTCAGCTCTTGAGATGAAGGTTCAGTCTCAAGCACTGTCTGAAATGGCAGCTAGCTTAGAGGAATGTGTACACAGTGCATTACAGACTTGGAGTTGTTGCACTTGGGATGGTTACCACTGCTATACCAAGTTATCACACTGAATGATCGTGACATGTACCACATGAAAAGTATTTCTTTAAGGCATTAAGGATTATTTAATTTTTCCATCCTGATGCCCATGTTGAAGTTGCCTCTAATCATTCCAACACAGATGCATTGTTCGTATTATCTGGTACTAGTTTAGACTTCTAATAGGAAAAAAGAAAAAACGTTTTGGATCTCAATGCAGGGGTTAAAACAACATTCATTTTACTACAAATTTAAGTGTGTTTTTTTAAGGGTCTGCTAACCTGGGGAATGAGAACTTGATATACCAGGTCTGTAGTGGAGGATTTGTATTCCAGCCTATTTCTAAAGTTAATTTCTGTCATTTCTGTATCCACAAACCTGTTAATAGGTGACTGAAAATGAGATCCAACTAGTTACTAAACTACTCCACATACAGCCATATTTGTCGTTTTGAAGAGAAATCAGACAGACCTTAAATAAAGTGATATTATTGGAACTGCAGGGAAACTCATTAGTGAATTGGTAAATACAGAATGTAGAAGCACAGAGATTTGTGTTTTGTTTTTATATTGTGGTGGTTTATAACCAGCTGGGAATTAAACTCCAAATAAGCCTCTCCCTTTCCCCTCTGCACCCTGCTGGTGAGAGAGGACCTTTGAGTGGATGTTTTCTTTCTAGTATCTTCCTAGATTCTTTCCTGTGTGCAAAGAAAGCTATCTTTTAAAAAGTTGAGGAAGGTAGAAGTTGATTGTTTCAGGAAAAAGAATTTGCGTCATAATACATTGCTTTTCACTCTTATACATGGTATATTTAGCTTTTTCTTGACAATATGAGATTGAAGAAGATTCTATTTTGTCTTAGGGAAATTTTTTTGGTGTTTGAGACCAACATTCTTCGATGCTTTATTATTTATTTTTTAAATAGGGTCCAGTATAATCCTCGCTTTGAAGTCTTATGTAGTTGCTGAACAAAAAGTACTTGAAACTTGTAAACACAATTCTCCTGAATTGTTAAGAGTTTAATGGAGGTGATGAAACATTTTCTTCTTTTTTTGTCAGTGACGGTTCCACACCCTTTTCAAGTAGAACCAACACGTCAGAATGGCACATTGTCATCTTTAAGACACAACACTTACTAGAAATAAACAAAAAGACCCTTAACTTACATTTACACTGAAGTAGCAAGACAATTATAATCTGTCAAAGGAATGGTACACTCAATACTGCAAATTCAATGCAAGTATACTTTGTGTTGACTAGATTTAAACAAAACAGAAAGGAAAAAAAACCAGGAAAGGTAATTACTGACAATTTTAAATACACCTAACATTATATAACTTACTAGGATGTGCAGTGTCAATTTTGCTACATTAGGGGAATGCATAAATGATGTCTACGGGAATACATTTTTTCATATTGCTTGAGGTGTTTTATATTTGTACAATAAAATGCATTTATGTGCCATGTGCTTATGTAGCACATATGAGTGAAAAATAACTTTTGTATAACTTCTGTGTTAAAATCTCAGGATTTTAACAGAGCCCATTTCAGTGTGTATTTTCATGGAAACATACTTCCTTTCTTTAGGTTTCTGAAAAGGAGAAAATAGGTGCAAAAATGTTTTGGGCACCTTTATTTTCAAATATATCAAAGATTTGTCTTTAATAATTCAATTTTTTCTTTCAGTCTATACCATGTATGATTTCATTTCCAATAATGTGATCACAGAGAAGGTAGTTTAAAGATAAGAAAATATGTTTCAGAAAAAATAAAATTTAGAAATGTGTGTTTAAATATGTTTATATATGAGATACATTTTGATAAGATACAACTGATGTTTTTATAAAGTTCTTTCCTAATTTTTTACCAGTACATTTTCAGGATACCAGTACAGGAAAATAAAAAGCAAATTCTACTGTTACTATTTCACTTGATGTAATCTTTCAAAATGTATTCTCTGCAAGGTAAATACATTCTTGGGAACAAGAAGATATTAGGGGTGAGGACAGCATTGATAATTTAAAAGAAAATTATAATCCATTGGTTTTGATTATTAACTCACAATAAGCAGCCCAAATAAACTTAAATTAATGCATGGGAAGTTCCTTATTTCTGAAACAGACTGAGAGATTTGACCTACTATGCTTTGTCATACAATCAGATGGTTGGCTTTTCTTGAGATTATATAATTAGGAAAGAATGAGCACATCTTCTATACGGATAAGGGAAACTGAAGACGAAATAAGGAAAAAGCTGAAGATGAGGATGGAGTATGCAATTACCCAATTTTAACTACAAAGTTAGGGTTAGGGTAGGGTTCCTTGCAGATTCTCCCATAGTTAGAGACACAGATTAGGCTTGCTTGCAGATCCTTTCATAAGGTGAGATACTGTGCTTCCTGCCTTCCCCTCTCCTGGAACATCTGGACAATTAAATGGAATTTTGAGTCCTGTTGTCTCCCCACTAACTCTGCCAGTTATCATCTGTTCTCTCTTACTCTGCTCTGTCATCACTTTTATTACAGTTTTCAAGTACTTACATGCTCACAGCACTCAGCAGAAGCCCTACAGCCCCAAGGAGAATGAAGCAACTGCAGGTTGAGTCCATGCCCTGAAATAAGGAGCATCGATGTAGTCAGAAAGAATATGTGCTTTCTGCTTAAGTAAGCACTCTGACAGGTAGCATTTAAAAAATCCACCAAGAAAGAATGGGGTTTTTTAAAATTATTGGCAATCTTGAAGGCTTTTTATAAGAATAGAACCACTTCCTAAATTTTAAATAAATTCTTGTGGATGACTTAATTCGTAGTATCCAGTAAAACATCCAGTAGAGAAGATAATTACTTGATTTTCAAATGGAATAACAACGGTTTTCCCTGCAGTGAAATCTTTACCACTGTAATTAGATTATGTCATACTTTACCCTGAAGGGAATATTAAAAACACAAGACAAGCCAGTTTCATCCACTGTATTTTTTCTATTTATAGTTTAGTGCTAAATTGCTGCCTTCATGATGCAGCAAAGACATCAATAACAAAGTAACCACTCTTCTGTTCCTCAATTAAATTTTCTATATGGATATTAATGTAAATAGGGATCTTCTAAGAGAATTCTGTTGACTAATCATTTTTAGCATAATAATAAAAAATATACATATGAAGAGTTTTAAAGGAAAAAACAACAGTAGAAATGCATAGAAGCAGGATAAAAAAAACCACCAATAAATATATCTGCAAGGATTATGCATATACTGACACACTGGATGAATTGTGACTTCCCTTTTCTCTATTTTTTTTTAATTTCTCCTCTCTCAGAGCAGCAACAATAACAAAACAGCAAAAAAACTGACAGAACACCTTAAAAAATTAAGAGCATGACTGATGCATTTGGTGTAATATGAAGAATTGCCTACCACCTACGACTCCATTTGCCAAAAAAAAACCCCAACAAAACAAAATTATTTGTTTAAATCCTAGTACCTGTTTGTTTGTATGTATTTTTATAGATTCACAAAAAATGTGTGAATACTGTTCAGTTTTCCAGTTTTGTTCAGTGTATTTGATAAGTATGAAAACCAGTTGTTTTATACTTTATGTAAAATTATGCTACACTTCTTTTGCCTGGAAAATCAGATTGTATTTCTAAGTGAATCACTTAATGGAGAAAAATGTCCCAGAAGAAAATTGCTTTTTAAAATCTTTAGTGAGTTAGGTGAATCTTAAAATGCTTGATGTTTATAAAAAGGGAAAGAACAGTAGCTTCATTCTTTCCCTGAAGTAAAAGAGTTAAGGAGGCTTCTGGTTCAAGATTTGAATTTTCTCTTGAGAAAATGAGATCACTTTGTAAAATAAATTATAGAAAGCACAAACACGGATGTGGTTAGGAGAAGAAAATGTGGGAAGAGACTTCAGTTGGATTTATGTTCTGTTTTGTTTTCTATTTTTTTAAAATGTTTGGTGGAGTCTTTGTAAGTAACACACAAACAAAACCTCTCCCCAGGTTCAGATGGCTTCAATACCAAGCTGAGATTAATAGGGATCTGGATTTTTTTTGTGTGACCATTAGTCCATGTATTGAGGTACTTAAACTTGAAAAAACTGCTTCTAAAGCATTTATTGTTTAAGGTCACCATATTAAAAAGAACATCATCATCTTTGAAAAAACAGGAAAATTGATAATCCTGTCTTAGAAGCTGCTTCATCTAACAGGTGAGGTCTTTTATGAGAGGTCAATAAGGCCAATGACAGCTAGAAATGCAGTATAACGGCTTCTTTGAAATCTGAAAAAAACAGCATTCTTTTCTATATATTTATATTGGATAACTAGGTCTAAGAGGGGAGACATCATCCCCATCCTAAATGCATTCTGAAACAGAGACTAACGTCCTGGTGCTATATTACAAAAATGATATGGAATTTCTGACTAAAGGACTAACATCAAGAAACTTCTGTATGCTGAAAATGAGAATCACACTATTACTACTGCTATTTCTCTCAGCATTGCTGTGCTTCTCAGATCTCTCTTTGTTGAAAAGTCAGTCCTTGCACGTGCATGTCCATGGAGTGAGGAGTTTTATGTAGAATTACATTGTACTTTAATAAATAGGTTCTCATGTGTCACCTTTCTAAGCACGTAAAATCCATTAAACAATTAATTTGTCTGGAGTTTTTTGGTGGGTTTTTTTTTCAGCTATGGGGACACAAGTAATTATCTCTTCTTAATTACCATACAGTGATAGAATAGTTTGGATCAAAAGCTAATACTGTCCCAATGCCGGCTTTGTGGGGCATACACGTGCACCCGCAGATGCACAGGTGGGTTCAGTAATATAGTTGGTAGCAAAGAGTCGAGCATGCATTCCAGCAGCATTTACTGCTTCTACACTGTCAAAAGGTGGAGAGACAAATACGAACATCATCCCAAACCCGTTTTACCTGGGGGCAGGGAAAGGCGGGACTAGGGAACGAGGACCAATGGGGAAGCTCTGGGGGAGTGACAAGGGGGTAAAGGCTAAAAGCCAACCGGGGAATCCAAACTGGGATAGATTACCATAACAGAACAATGCATCCTGGGAGAATCCTTTTGGTCACCCTAACATAAGTGGTTCTTGTGGTGTTAGGGACTTGTCTTACTGAAAACTCTCTGTCCCTTGTAATGTATGTTCACCGACCACCACAAAAAACAACCTTAGAGATCACTGGTTCCAACCCCCATGCCATGGGCAGAAACACTTTTCACCGGAACTGGTTGTTCAAAACCCCATCCAACCTAGCCTTGAAGTTCCAGGGATGGGGTATCCACAGCTTATGTGGGCATTCTCTTTAAGTGCCTCAGTACCCTCACAATAAAGCATTTCTTCCTAATATCTAAGCCAAACCTACTGTATTTCAATTTGAAGGCATTCCCCTTTGTCCTATCACTACATGCCCTTATCAAAAGTCTCCAATTCATCGGTAGTGTAGCGGGTTCAGTTTGTTAACTGGGCAGAAACAGCAATTTACTGTAGTGATATGGTTCGAAATATCCATTACTTACTTATTTTCCTTCTGTGAGATAAGAATTAGGAGAAAGGAAAGTGGCTTAAAAAGTTGCCAATATTCAAACTAACCAGATGATTGGTTCTGTCAGGTCTAGAGGAAGCTGTAAGCACCTCTTTGCAAAAGAATCAATTCCGTGGCTGAAGGAGCCCTCTTAACTGAAAACCCAAACCATGCTAAACCACGGTAAACCCCATTTAGACACTGGCAGGCCAAAAGATATCTTGACAGTTTACCAAATGCTTTTGCTATTGAAAACAATTTATGTATGCTACTGGAAATTATTAGTACATATATATTTTTTTCCAGTCCCCAGGAGCTTGTAAAAAAGATTCTAATATATGCCAGGAGCCATTTAATATTAAATCTCAGCACCTGAAATTGTCGTTAAATAATCATCATCTGGCACAATTATAACTATGACCTCCTCTGTACTAAAGTGCAATTGTTTATTGATGGCTTCTGTGATGAAAACTCCCCAAGATTTCTCAAATCTGCTTCCAGGTGCCATGTTCATACATAGATTTAATACCTACCTAGAATTTAAAATGTAACACATGAAAATACACTTGCAAATTAGTAAAAGAGCATTAATGTTTTGCACTAGCTACTGCTCTGGCAGTGAGACCTCCTAACCTCCCAAGGGATCAGCACAGGCCTCCCTCACCAATGTATACCAACAAGAACCCAAAGATAGTTCTGAGATACTTGTGCTTCCTTGTCCACACAGGCTTCTGTTTCACTGCTGACACCACTAACATGGATGACAGCTAAGACAAATTGTGAAGGTAGCTTTGCTTTAACACAGGTTTCTGTCTTCAAGGAGAAGAGAGAGTATCAGCTTGTTTTGCAAAAGTTACTGTGCAGCACCCTTATCAAAACATTTTCAGTCATCACCCGCCAAAGCAAGGTCAGAGCCATTGACCTGGTAGGAATGGAAGACTCTATCTTGCATTATCCTATTTACCAAACACCATTCACCCATAGGCAGAACCCAGCACACACAGTTGAATCTGATCAATCCCTCAAAGAAATTCTTACAATAAAAATAATCCTTCTTCATGTTTGCTATCCTGTGACTAACCCTGTGGTGATCAGCTGATATGGACAAAATGCATGCTGAATTTGATATTTTCTTTGCTTGATGAGAAGTATTGCCAGCCTGGGCTCCGCGGCTTCTGTGCCAGAGTGAGAGGTGCTGCGATCTTCCAAAAGCACCTCGTAAGCTGCTCAGCAGGATCAGCCACACACACTCATACACGCGTGCACGCACAAACACACGGATAGCTTCAGTAATATTGGTCAACGGCAAAGAGGCAAGAAGGATCTCCGCTTAGAGTTCCATGGAAGCAGTTTATTGCATCTGCACCATGAAGGAGTCAAGAGGCGAAAACAAGAAACAATGGAGGGCCCAGGTGTAAGTGCGGGAGCGGGGCAAGCACCAGGGACCAATGATCTGAGGGCACGGGGGTGGTACACAGACGGGACTAGGGAATGGGAGGCAATGGAGAAGCTCTGGGGGTGTGGTGAGGGACAAGGGACAATGGGGGAACCTGGAGTGGAGAACCTTCTAGGGCATGGGACGTATAAGGTAGCAAGGGCACAGGGAGGCCAACGGCCAACCAGGGAAGCAGAACTGGGGTGGATTAACATACCGGAACAATGCATCCTGGGGGAAGCCTCTTTTCTCACCCTAACCTGAGGTCTCTGATACCAGGGACTGTCTCACGAGGGGACTCTCTTTGTCCCTTGTATTGGAGGCTCACTGACCACCACAAGAAGAATCTCCCCTTGCATATGTAAATCTTAGAGGAACATCTGGTCAGAATCTATAAAATACTCCTTTACCCATACATGATTGTTCTCAAGAATAGGAGTTTGAAAGCAATGGTATTACTGAACCTCTCCGGAAACAGCCTGTGGAGCTATGGATATGGAAGGATATTCTTAGCCCCTTTGCATATAAGTATGATACTGTAAGTGAATAACATGCTTTTGCATAACTTCAGACCACGTTTTCTTGCAGTTCAAGTCTTTCTTTTTTTATTTTTATCTCACTTTGCAGGTTCTTATCTATATTGACTTAACTTTGTAATGTTAATATTTTATTTTCACAGGTTCTGCAGAAACAACGCCTTTTTATTTTCCAGATTTGTATTGCAATAGGAATAAGGTTATTGTCTTTATTCTCAATAGCTATTAATTAGAAAAATGTGCATCTTGTCCCTGGTCTGTGGTATGTGGCCTGCCATACATATGTTGGGAGACTTAAAAGGATGTTATTGTCTGCATTTTCCTGTCACAACTTTTCTCCCTTTATTATTTGATCACTTGCAAACATGATCAAGGTTTAATTTGATTATTTAATTTAATTTAATATTTCTTTTCTGAAGAAATATTTGAAGGTATCAAGTTAACTGAAGATATTTCATGTGAAAATAAACCAAAACCAAGTTAATGTATAAATATACGAGTATGTTAGCAAGAGCTGAGGTTGACTTAGATACTCAGGTTAAATATGAAACATTTCAAGTTATTTGGGGCAAATTTAAAGACAAGATCAGTGAGACAAAGGACAAAATATTTTGCAGCATTCAGGAATGAGAGGAATTAATGATGTCTCAAACATCAGTAAGATACTTTTGGCTCCACAGCAGCACAAAATCACAGCTGAAATGGGACTTTGTGTCCTCTTTTTGCTTCTTTCCCCTCACAAGAGGAGTCTACTCTTAGCTGAGATCTTCTGTGGATACTCAGAAGCAGTTTCTAAGTCACCTCTAAAGGACTTATCTCCTTTGACCAGTTTTCCTGCCCTGCAGAAATCTGGTGTGATATCAGGAATGATATCAACAACCATCACCTGTGATCAGTTTTTCCTTTTCTTGCTTTCATCTTTAATACTGTAGCTTGTTATATGAACAGTGAGCTACAAATAGTTTTCGAGCTTCACCATAGATTGGGAGAAGTTTTGTATCTTCTACAGTTTCTGTGTGCTTACCCACATACTTGTTTGGCTGTGATGAAGCTGAAAGTGGAGAAACTATCAAGAACAATAAAAATGTGTTCATTCTCAGGAGAAATGAGCTAACACCACAGGCCAACTGAATATTTTACTGAGCTGCCTGATGTCTTTCCTGCCATGCTATGCCATAAAAATCCCTTCAGTTTTTATCTGTACTATTGGTGCATTGTATTTTTGAAAAGCCCTTGGTCTTCAAAAAACGACACATGCAATAATTTCTGTACTCCGAAGTGGAGTCTCAATAGAGTCAGTAGGGGTTCAGGCAGGCAGAGCAGAGCATTTTCATGCACCATGGCTGGATCATTGGAAATCTCCACAGGAAAGGGATTTATAAAGGTATACTTCCTGAGGAAATAAAAAATATTTTATCTCAGCAGAACCTGCTTGCATAATAAATCTCCTATAACAATATGGTACTTTAATGGTGGCTGTGCAATGAGAAACTTTTAAGTGTCCTAAATTACGATTCAATATACTGTGGGCTGCCACTGTGCTACTTACTTGGGAAGGTTCATTTATACATATATACTACAAGATCTGACCTAAATATATGAAATAAGGGCATTTTTGTCTGTACAAATTAGAAAGACTAAACCAATGTAAACATTCAGAAAACAGTCCAGAAGGATTATTAGAGTAATTTAACGTACAGAGAGATCATAAGAAACATCTTGTTCATACAATGAAGAGAAGTTAAAGGGATCAATATAATAACAGTTTTTGAGGAACAATAATGTAATCTGCAACTATTGGCGCACATATACAAGGTAGTTATCTGATAGAAGGCATCTTCATACTTATGGAAACAGTTTCAGCAAACTGTACTGTCCTATCACTTGTAAAATTGGACTTTTTTTTAGGTTTCCCACCATTAAAATATCAGGGGATTTTCTCATACGATTTTAATCTGCTCCTACTCATTATTCTCTTAATTCACTGCTCAGACTCTTATTGCTCACCTTTAAGTATTTAGTTTTCTGTACTGGCTGGTTGGTATTTCCCACCCGTAGACTGTTGCCATGAGCTTGTCTTGCTAATGGCTTTTTTTTCTCAGACCTAGACCTACCTGCTGGCATCTGCACCCAGGCCCATACATACCTTCTCAAAGCTACATAGATCATTAAGTACTTTAACCTGTGCAGAAGTAAGGGCCTTTCCATTTGCAATTCTTCAGCCTGCCTTTTTTCTGCATCTCTGTAACTTTTTAACCAAGCTGTTGTGACTTGTTTTCCAGAACTCCTGTGCATTTTTTTCTCCTGTGCTGTTTTTCTTGCACCTGCAAACCCCAATTTTCTTGCTGTTGGCTTCTTTTGCAAAGGAGATGTCTCTGATGTGAAACTCACTCATTTGTTGCTTTGCTTTTCCTACACCCTGCTTTGTGGAGTTTAGTTATTATTAGAGAAACTCAAAACTTAATGAGTAACAACATAGTAGTAATTTAAATATGCAGTAGGCAGTACCTATTAATACATGTGCAAGAAAACAGTCAATCAGCACATAGTGCTCATGAATGATGAAGCATACTGTAATCCACATTATCGTAGGCAGTAACAATGCAGTTGAGGGGATCATGCTGAAAATTGTACAGGAGTAGGGAAATCTGTGGTAAAAGTCAACATTCTTATCACCTTCAGCTTTACCACCTGCTACGCTGGAGGGGATGCACAGGGAAGAGATTAATTACATCATTGTTTTTCTTGACTTGTCATTGGGAAGCTTCCCCCTTACACTTTTCTCTTGTGTTGTTTTGCTTTTATTTTTTTGTTTTCCCCAGAAGCTACTTTCACACTTAGAATTTATGTGTGTTACCATCAATGATGCATATGAATAAAGCTTTGTGTGTGTATGTCTGTCTAAGCATCTTTTGTGCAACACACATTCCAGTTGTTTCATGCAGCATTATAAAAAACAGATAATTAAAGACTCTGGGCTTACCTCATAGCAGGGAAGCCTCCTAACAGTTACTCTGCATTTAATCAAGGACTGTTCTGCAATGGTTGAACATAGAAGAGGAGTAAATGATATGCTTTATTCTTGCTTTCCTTATGGAAACTACTGCAAGCTACAGAAGCAGATACCAAGCCTTGTGTAAAGAACATTGCCAGAGTTCTTCTCATGATTCAGCACTCAGCTCTTGCAGGCGTCTAAGCAAACTCTAGCTGATGTTGCTGCCACTGGAACAGTTTGAGAGTCACACTACCATCCTACTCCCATCTGCTTCTGGAAACATTGCAGGGGCTGCAGCAGGCAAACTGTCTTAAAAAAAAAATACCTTAGTGATGAGTCTCCAGCCTGAAATGAGGGACACCCACCTGTAAGTTATCCACAGCTATTTTTCAAATTTATGTTGCTAATTCAATAATCGAAGAAATTGGACCAAAAAAATGATGCTTCATAAAATGTAGAAGATGCGTGAATGCAGATTATGAATTGTGGTCCTTATGATTTCATTAGTCCAAATGACTGAGGATCAAAGTATTAACTGGTTGACTTATAAGACATTAAACTACAATGTAATATCTGGTGCTACACACCATGGATTTGCAAATGCATTTAGTTTATGTGGCAAGGTGTTTGCTGTGCAGGAGGAGGCTGCAGGGATAGCCTCTAAAAGGAGAGGCTGAGGGCTGCCCCTCAGCCCCATAAAGAGGCTCCAGCCAGCTCCAATGGATCCACCGCACGAAACAGCTGAGTCCCTCAGCCCAGCTGGTGGTACCTCCAGAAAAACCTACTTAACCAAAGATAATAAAACCCATGCAATAAATCAGAGGAGCGAGACAAATGTGAGCAAAACAGCCTTGCAAACACCAAAGCCAGAGAAGGAGGGGAAGGAGGTGCTCCAGGGGCTGGGACAGAGATTCCCCTGCATTGCATGGAGAAGGCCATGATAAAGGAGATTGTTCTCAAGCAGCCCATCGAGGATCCTGTACCACAGAAGGTGGATATGACCTGAAGGAAGCTAAGTCTGTGGAGAGCCCATGCAGAAACTGCCTTGAGAGGGGAAGAGGTAGAAAAATCAGGAGTGAAGTTAAGCCTGGAAAGAAGGTGGGATGGAGGCAAAAGTTTTCAGTTCCACTAAAAAAACTCCTGTTTCTGTCTTTGCTTCTCATCATCCTACCTTATTATATATTGAAAATAAATAAAATTAATCTTCTCCAAGTTGAGTCTGTTTCCCTTGTGATGGTATTTGGTAAATGACCTGTCAACCAATGAGTTTATCCACCTTATTTCCTCCCTTGTCCTGTTGAGGAGGTAAGGGAAGAGTTTGACTGGGTTGGAGTCTCAAAGAGCCAAAATTAAGTCCACCACAGCAATGCATCAGAAAGAGGTATTGGCCCCTTATTGAAGAATGATTCCTCATCAAGACAGTAACACTGTTTGAGAACTCTGGTGCTAGGAAACCCCTTAACTACCAGTAAAGTACCAACCATCTAGCATACCATGAGCTAGAATTTTACACATACTGGATATTTCTTAAGTCTTACAGAAGACACCTTACTAGTTCCAACTGCAGTAGAAGTGGAAAGGTGACAAACAGAGTGACAATTTGCAAACAATGAGGATAGCTTTATGATCAATACTTGGTGGATCTCTCATGTTGTTCATCTAATATGGAAAATATGAATTGAGCGGTGCAGAGATCCCTCAGAGAATTTCCTTTCCCATTCATGATTTGAATGGGAAAGCTGTCCATTCACTATGATGTTCCTAAAAGGTATATCATAATGGTTATGCTGACACTTCTCATTGTTCTCATGAACAAAGAGAATGTATGTAAAATCGTATGAAGAGGCAGGTGGCAAACCAGTCCTGAACTGTTTCATAGAATCACAAAATCATAAAATAGGCTGGGTTGAAAGCATATAATCATAAAATTAATGGTTTGGGTTGGAAGGGAGCTTAAAGATTATCCAGTTCCAATGCTCCTGCCAAGGACAGAGATACTTTTCACTAGAACAGATTGTTCAAAGCCCCATCCAGCCTGGCCTCAAACACTTCCAGGGTTGTGGCATCCACAGCTTCTGTGGGCAACCTGCTCCAGTGCCCCACAGCAAAAAATTTCATCCTGATATCTAATCCAAATCCAGTCTCAATTTAAAGGCATTACCCCTTGTCCCATTACTACATGCCCTTGTCAAATGTCCCACTTCAATTCTCTTGTAGCCCCCTTTAGGGACTAGCAGGCTCCTGTAAGTTCTCTGTGGAGCCTTCTCTTCTCTGGGCTAACAGCCCCAGCTCTTGCAGCCTTTCTTGATAGGAGAGGTGGTCCAGCCCTTTTATCATCTTTGTGGGCCTTATAGACACAGTCCTGCAAGTGTGCAAGAGCAGAGTAGAGCGGCCGAATGCCCTCCCTCAACCTGCTGATCGTGCTACCTTTGATGCAGGTTGGCTTTCTGGGCTGCAAGTGCACATTGCTGGGTCATGTTGAGCTTCTTGTCAACCAACACCCTAAAGTCTTATCTTCAGGGTTGTTCTCAGTACATTCTACCCCCAGCCTGTATTTATGCTTGGGATTGCCATAACTCACTTGTAGGACCTTGTACTTGGCCTTCCATATATGCTGCCTACCTCGTTTGTCAAATGGAAGATAGGTCACTGTGGGTACAAGAGCCTTCACAAGGATGGATCACCTGGGATCTTTTAGAGATCCCTCCTGCTGGTATGGTCACCCATGTTGACCACCCACTATCTGCCTTAGATCTAAAGGCAAAAATCTTCCAATGTGTAACAAGTGTTACTTCTCCTAGTAGTCAGCAGGGCTTGGCAGCAGGCCATATGTCATGCAACACCATCTTATACTACAAAATAAATATTTTTATGTGACTAGGTAATTTATGCCTTGAAGTAGCATATCACATATGATTTACTGGATCTGAACATCCAGAAGTCTGTAACTTCAGTAATAGTAATCCTGAGAAAATGGTCTGAAAGAGATTCTGTATCTTTTGCAAGAAGTTGAATTATTATTATATTGTTTCTAATCTAGAGAAAATTATGATGGTTTCTAAACATATTGGCCATTATTGGTCAACAATATTGTGCTCTATAAATTGTGTCAGGCAAGCTGTTATTCTGCTTATTTATATTTTAGAAATTTTTGGAATAAGGAATAATCTGAGAAAAAATTAAATAAGTCTAGTCAACAACAATAATGTATTCTTAACAATTAAATGACTAGAAAAATTCTTAGTAAGTACTTAGTAGTCAAAAATTGTAGAAAGACCCTTGTGTGTGTGTATGTATTGTAGAAGAAAGGAAAGAAAACTGCAAGTCTCCACTACCACTACATTAAATAATTGATGGTATAGAATTAAAAAAAAAGCCAAATTCAAGAAAAATTGTCATTTCAATGCCTAGTTATGTCTGTATACAAATGTATAGGGCAAGTACTTAAAAAAATTGAGTTTCCAGAAAAAGAAACTATCTAAAAAAGAAGAGTTTTAACAAAAGGAAAAGAACAATGTGAAATGCTTATTCAATTTAACAGTTATTTTATCAGAAGAAACTGACAATTTCTTTAAAAGCATTCTATTCTGAATTTAAAAAGAGAGCCCTGTATGGGAAAATTCATTCTCTGAATCATAGGATGGAGACGTATGTAGTAATTTTATTCTCAAATGTAAAACCTTATAACATCTCACTTTTTTTCAGAAACCATTTCTTATTTTTCAGATCCATGTAGATTTTTAATCACCTCTGTACTTAAAAATTACTGTATGCATGGCAAGCTTTCAGGTTTCAGTGTACCAAATGCCACTTCTTCCATCTTCATTTTTTACATACTTTATCTATTTTGATTTTTTCATACAGTTTTCTTACCTTTGCTGTTTTAGCATAACCTGTCAAAAGTTCCCTTTTTAAGTTTGATCAGACTTCAGAAGAAACTTTTTTGCAGTCATTTATTTTCATGCTAGCTAAATATCAAAGTGAAAATATTTTGGGGTTCAGGGATGTGTTGTTTTGGTGGAGTGGGGGGTTGTTGTTTTTTTTGACTATCCCATTCCATTAATTTTACATTCTTAGTTTACCTTGGTGGGGCACAGCCTGGATACATACTTTTGTATCCTTTGTGTAATCTTCCTATTCCAGGCCCTCAGGATTCAGAATTTTTAAGTGTTACCTGCAGTGATGAGTGATTTCTTTTAACAAAATGGGTTATTGTAATCTAAAGCACCCAACCTGCATCCCAAAAATCAATACTATTCTTTTCTCTGTTATATAAACCCCCAAAATGAAGTCATTCTGGATAACAACTAGTTGAGGATGAAGTTTTTTAAAGAGAAATGTGGTCCTGATATGGTGATCTGAGGACAGAATCTGGTTTCTGATGCAGTCAATGAATGAGAAGTGTAATCTGTTGTAATGTTCTTCACTACAGAGTTGTTAAACGTGGGCGCAATCTGAAACTCAACATAAGAAGCACAGTGAACCTTATCAGTCCATGAAGATTCAAGTTCTATACTTCAATTTAACTTTCAGGATTTGTTTCATATACAGAGTAGCATAGGGACTACTTTAATTGTACTGAAAGCTGATATGCAGCAGAATTACTGGTGATATACAGTAGTCAAGAGATTATATCTGTTTGGTGAAAGTAGGTATCCGAACCAATAAACTTAAGCTTTCTGTTCTTGTGATCACATAAGCAGGAAACCCTATCCTATCAAATTAGAGAATTCCATCTGCCACAAATACCTTGAATAAAATTAATGGAGGTCAGTAGTTCATTGTACATCCCTTCAAACCCCTTTCCCTCCTCTTACTGTGTTAACTGCTGTAGACAGTTCAATCATCTTGTTATGGCAGGTTGTGTTTAAAGGACAAGCTCAAGCGGAGCATTAAAAAATTAGCAGGTCCAGCTTCAGGAAAGTAAAGCTTGGTTATATGCTTCTCTTATTTGCTCAAGAAGCCCTGCTGGACTTCTTAAGCCATGCCATTGAGGAGAACATAATTTTTTTCATTTCTTTAAAAATGCTATCTGTAGCAATTCTCCTGAACAAACTTGTCAGTTTGTGTGTTGTCAGATTTTGGAATGTTGGGCCATATCTCTGTTTTCTTCTGCAATTTTGTGCCATACCTTTGTTTCCTTTTGTCTTCAGTCTAATTTTTCGTCCTTTTTTGTGTTAACCTGCCTTAAAAGACAGCCCTTGAATTTAAATTGCAATGAACAATCTAAGTTCCTTTCTACAAGTTAATACTCCCATGAATTTAACAAAATTAAACTGTGAAAGAAAGCATTTCCACACTGTAAATACCCTGAATTTAATAAGCATGCCTGGGCAAAACCAAAAAGAGTAGAGAAATCAGACTTTGTTTACAGATATAGGATTACCTGTGTCTCTGGTACAGATTTGATGACCAGCTCAGTTAAGTACCTGACATTTAACCACCAGTTCAATGTATAATTCTTCCTCATTCGTTTTCCCAAATCAGGGCAATTCCTTTAATAATCTTGAGCTGTATTTTCAGTAAAAGCAGTTGTTGGTTAGAATAAAATTATTTGGTTATGTTGAATAACATTTAAATAAAGAAAAACAGATATATTAAGTAGCGAATATAGAAGTGTTTACAACACTTTACTGTAGCACTGCAAATTCTTTTTTGTTCATACATATGTATTAATAGTTATATATGTGTGTATATATTTGATGAAGAAGGCCCTTTACACAACATATAATGCTGCCAAAGGAATAGGACTCTTGAAATGTAGTTCTGCTTTGAATTCTAATATGAGAAAAACACCTTTATTTAGGTGGAAAAGAGTTCAATAATTGTGTTTATCACATTAAATTTTGGATGCATGTGCAAGACAACCCAGAAAAACAGTTCCAAAAAGCTGTTTCCTGGGTGGAAAAAGAAGAAGGAATTTCTAGGCAATTAGAGGCTTGAGGCCACCAGATTGCAAAAGCAAACAACAAAGTAGGTCATAATTTTTATTTACTAGATTTTTAGCAATTACATTAGCATAAAGAACATTGTTAGAAGTATAGATTAAAATTATCAATGTTGGATTCTGCATGAAGATATGTTTGATTATGATATGAAAATAACAAATCAGTGGCAAAGTTTCAAAGTATGTAAATACCATTCTTATTCACTTATGCAGTAAGGTATTTGTGTGGTTTTCAAACAGCTACAGGAAATACAATTCCTGAGAAGTCACATAACTTTTCTGCCTATTTTATGTTGCAGTGAAATAGGATGAAACTACTTGGGTTTTTTTTCTACACATCCAAAATTACAATATGAAACCAAATTCTTTCAGTTTAAGGGATAAGTGAGTAAGGAGCAAGTGTCCTTTTAAACAACATTGCCTGTCTCTTCAGTATCTGGCTGATATTAAAAAATTAGTGTTCACTTCCAGCAGTATTCCTCTAAAACCTGTATTTGCTATAAAGGCAGAGTGTTATCAACAACTACAAAACCGAGTAACATAACATAGAAACAGAGAAGATTATCCTCTTAGCCTTATCTATATGTGTTATGTCAGGGTCTCTGAATGCCAGCCAGTGGAGTTAAAAAGCAGTGTAATCTGAGCTCCTTGAAATCCTGTCAGTTTGTCTCTCTGTGCTCTTTATTAGGGAGCAGACTTTTGGAGAAGGAGGGTCTGCATTCAAGGCATGCTCACCAGTAAAGGTGCAATTGGCAATGTAGACAATTTGAACTGCTTTTCTGAACAAACCCTGCGTGTGGCAAGGAACTGTGTTACTGGCAGTGATAAAAGAGCAGAGGGGAAATGAAATTGCTGTTAGCATTCTCTCCATCTGGGGAATCACCTTACTTCTCACTATCATTTCCCCAAGACATTTCCCTCCAGGAGGAGTAGAAGTTAGCAACAAGGAAGCAATCTCCATAGATTTCTGTGTGCCTTCTGTCCACCTCCATCTGATGGGAAAGCAACTTGTCTCCTCAAGCTCTAATAGTCATGAAAGCGTATTAGCAGCCACTATACCAAAAATATCTTCAGAAACACAGTTGGAGAGTAAAGTAAAATGATGCTGATAAAAAAACTTGAAAAATGGTGTCCCTTGTTCTACTTTGGAAATTAATTAGTGATGATAATTGACTTGTGTAACATTGAATATCTATCTAATTTGTTCATTAACAGTGAGGATTAAAAATTCACTAGTGCCCAAAATCAAAGAGAAAATATCCTGTTTGGGGTTTTTGCTTATTCCCTTCGGTTGCATTTGGTATATGTGAAGGATCAATTAACATGAACAAAAAAATGTCTGTAGGTTAAAAAGCTGCTTGCTTTTTCTCAGTACAACATGATGTGCTTTGGCTGAGAACAGTGATGTAGAGCTCAAGGTCAAAGCCGCTCCTGTGTTGCATAAGGTAATTCTTGTTTGTGGGTTCACAAAACAATATTGGCCTTCTAAAATAAAAGATACCTTGAAGTGGGGTAAGCAGTCAATTGTAGTGCCTCTGTAACAGAGAAGGGCAAACCAAAAACCATCACCCTCCCAAAACTCTATCAAGATCTATGCTACCAGCCTTATTCTAAGTTATAGAAAATGAAAAAGGGAAAAGAAAAAAAAAAAAAAACCAACAAAACAACAAGAATGTGAAAGAATGTGAGAAGGAAGAATTTTGCAAAGAATATGGATTTTCAGACAACTGAAAATGAGCTTCGCAGCCTTTGTTCATGGTCATGTTCTGATCTGGAGTTTTTCAAAAACCTGCAGTGAGGATTTTCTTAAATCTTGGGAAGCTGTGTATGCAATTAGGAATAATTTTCTATTTCTACGAAAAAACCCCAATTTTTTTCCTCAACATTTTTCATAGAGATTTGATACTATTTTTATAAAATAAATGTTATAGATAATATTTATTATAATATTATAAGCATTATAAAAAAAATCATTTAATATTTCATTTCATATCTGCTATCCTGTTTTTTTTTACTTACAATAGACAATAGAGCACACTGGTTTTTGTTTAATTTTTTTTTCCTTTTGCTATTTTCAATGCTTCTGAAGGATATGAAGCTTAAAAATATGCAAATTGGGAGTTGGAAAGTGGAAAAAAGTAGATGAAAAGGGAAGAAAAGGATTTGAACCTACAGTTATATTGAATTTATAGCTGGAAAAGGTCAGAGGTTTTAAAAGAAAATTGATTTTAGAAGATTTAAAAGGCTAAAAGATTTTCTAAGAAAGCTATAAATTCTTTTAATAATTCCTAGCCCAAGCTGCCTTTATGTTTTCTTGGCATTGGTAGACCACTTTAATTTTGAACTATTCTCAATAATGTAATGTAAAACTTATTATCCCTCCTAAAAAGCACATAAAGTTCCTATATTGCTAAATTCTCCCAAAGGAAAAGAACACAGAATCACAGATTCAGATTCACAGAATCATTGAGGTTGGACACTTATTTTGTACTTTTAGAAAATAAGCATAAAAGGTGCAAGACATGCATTCCTTGGAATTTTGGGAAACACACTAGCAACAAAAATATTAGTGAAAGAGGATTTCTGTGTATACAACAGCTTTTGGGCTCCAATTCTCATTAACTTATTTATTCTTACAGGAAATTAATATTTAGCCACTGTGATTTTGCTCAGCCCAGAAATATGAATTCTTTAATTGCAGCAGGAAAAGGTCTCTAGATTGCAGTCTTTCGTAAGTTTCACAGAGAATCTTGTCCTGGTTTACTATCATAGAATCAGAGAATCACAGAACCACAGAATCATAAAACTGTTTAGGTTAGAAAAGACCTGTGAGATCATTGAGTTCAACCTTTGACCAATCACCATCGTGTCAACTAGACCCTGGCATTAAGTGCCATGTCTGTTCATTTCTTGAACGCCTTCACAACTGTGACTCACCCCCTGTCCTGTTTCAGTTCCAAAGTTCCAAAGTCATGGGGTTTTTCTTTGGTATATTCTTTTCTGGTTCTTGATTTTTATTATTCTAGTGACAAAATCTTCCAAAGGCTTACTCCCCTTTAAGTGGAAATTGAATTATCTATCATCTGGTTGTAATTTTTATTTTTATTTATTAATCTTAGCAGGAGTGCTGTGTGATGTTCAAGCTGCCCTCAGAAACACAGCCAATAAGACATTTTAAATAGTCTTTGGTTGTGATGGAAGAGGACAGTGAGTTGATCAAAACACACATAAGTAGTTACCCTCACCCCCTCTTGAACTACAGAACACATAATTTTATCTGTTAGTGCTGTTTTTAATGAGTCACTCCCATGGAAAGGAAACCAAATAAACACTTGGTTTTGTGTTCCTTCATCCATTTATCTTCATTAATGGAAATATAAAATACAGGGAGAGGAGAAAAAAATAGGAACAGTTACGGTCTGGCTAAAGTAGTTTTGTGTGCAGTAAAGACATACATGAAATGCTGCAAAATGCTGATTGGTGCTTCTTTCTGGAAGCCCTGACTTCCCTAGTCTTCTTGGGAATGTCAATCAGGACAAATTGTATCTGAAAACTTCAGGACATTTCCTATATTAAAACTGGAAAACATAATCAGAAAATTTGTATACCCCAGACTAGGAGAAAGAAAGGATCTACAAGGACATAGATTAACATTGGCCTGGCTGTATTGCACAGTTAATTTATTCATGTTTTATTATTTTATGTATTATATCATAGGCTGATTATTAAAGACTGTAAAGTGAACCCAAATAAAAACTAATCTTCCAAAGAATTTCTGCTGGAAAATTTAAAAAAAAAAAAAAAATATATATATCTACAGCCTATATTGCATTAAATATCTTGTCAATTTTAGAAGAATATCACTTTCACTGCTCAGTATTAAATTTTTGTAGAGTTGCATCCAGATTCTTTTCTCATCACCACTTCCAGCATGCTAACTCTATGATTATTTTTTCTGAACTCAGGTTTTTTTCCCTGAACAAAAAGCACAGATTGTTGGCACTGGTTTTGGTATATTCTGTCACATCAGTTTGGAACTATCTGGATCAGGGGGCAAAAGGAACTGGGAATTCTATTGTGGATATTGCTTTTACTAGGGCCTAACTACCTCTTCCATTATTAAAGAAGACTGCAGCTCTTCTGGTCTTTCAGAACTCTTTTGGGAATTCTTATGAAAAAAAGAGTTATTTCTAAATTTTGAAAGACAAATGTTGTTTCCCCACTTCTGTCAAATGACAGGTTTGCACTTGTCTTGTGATCTTCTAACAAGGATAAAGCAATTCCGTTATTTGCATGACTCATGGGTATCTAAAAGACATTGTGCAGCTATACACACCTTGTTGTGTAGTTGTAGGTAGAATTACAGACTCAAAGAATTGTAGAATCATCGAATAGGTTGGATTGAAAGAGATCTTAGAAGATCATCTAGTCATCTCCCTGTTGCTTTGGACATGGACATCATTCACTAGATCAGGATGCTCAAAGCCCCATTCAATCTGATCTTGAGTATTTCAGTGAATTTGTACAGTCTTTTCATCCATTAATACACACAAGTCCTTCTCTGCTCTCAACCCCTTCATCCCCCAGCCTGTATTGATGTTGGGGATTGCTCTGACTCATGTGCAGGACCTTGCACTTGGCCTTGTTACACTTGATGAGGTTTTATAGGACCACTCCTCAAGACTGTCAAGGTCCCTCTGCATGTCATCTCTTCCCTCATGTCTATCAAACTTTGATGTACTGAGTACTAAAGCTATTTTTAAAAATTGTTTTTCAACACTCTGAAAGAGGAAATCTGAACTTGCAACAGTACAGAACATAATCAGAAAATGCAGCATCATCAGTTAGTACCGTTATTTTTTAAGGACTTCCAAAATGACAATTACTGTATCTAGCAAGGTATCCTTTTCCAAGTAAGATGGCATTTGACTGATGAAGTTAATATTCAAGTATACAGCTATTTAAAAGGCAGGGAGGTACATGTGGGAACAATTCTCAAGGAGGCTCTGTTCTTTGTCAGTCAGTAGTTTTATTGGTTCAAGTTTTCCACGGGTGTTTCCTCCAATCAATCTTCAGAGATTTACTACAGCAGAACAAAACACAAAACAAAATACACCTATCTGCTTTATAAAGATGACAAGGGTGTTCAAAAATGCCCCAACGATTGAGGATATTCCTTACTATGGGACTATAAGGTCAACTTTGTTACACTTAAAACTTTGATGTCATCAAGATATTCCGTATCCTTACACCAACAAAACAAAAATCTAGTAGAAATCTATGCAAAAGCCATGACTTCATACACTCCTATGTGATAACCTAGTATGCTGAAGCTCACTAGGGACAGAAGTAGGGTTGCTTATTTTGAATGTAAAATTTTCCTGATGCTGTGTCTCTCTTGTTATTTTCCCTCTAAATCACCCTACAGTGATAAATCTGGCTGTTTAAGGTGTCTCTTTGGCAGGCTGTCCTTTGATTAGGCAATTTATCTTTAAGATTCCCAAAAAAAGATGTTCTCCATGAACAATAGTTGACAGTTAGGTACTTGTACTGTGAAGGCTATATTGTACTGACTAGGTAATATTCACAGAGAGTGAGATCAGCCAATACAAATGCTCCTTAATAAATGGCCATACTCTGTACCAACAATATATAGCCATTACTATACAGGGGAAAAGATGCTTCAGGATCAGGAAAATATGGACACAATATATTTCATATTAAATAAGATTTATCAAGGTATTCTTCTGCAAAACATGGTTTGTGTTAGACGTGTCCTATGGATATCTAGAGGCTGAAGAAAACAAGATGGATGATGATTATTTTATAAACCATGTGAAACAAGTGGTCTGCAGTTATGTGTGAACAAAAGCAGCTATAGTGAAGTGGTCCAAGTTTACATTAAAGCCATATGAAGTATTAGTTACAAAATTTAAAACACTGACAGACTTAACTATGTTTTCTCAGATGCCTCAGAAATGTCATATAAAACTTTATACACTAGTGGTGAAGACTTACTAGTCCTGAATTCCAGCCAATGTTTCAATACAGCTTTTGGTAGGAAATTTGTTTTTTAGCTTACATTGTTGGCTTTTATTCTTACGTAGATGTTACACAGTTTTCCTGTACAATGCTCCAGTATCTCTGTCCACATCTACTGCTAAAGAGGATCAGCACAGAAAATCTTGGCCAAAAGAAGCAAATAAGTAAGTAAAATCTAAACTTGCCTTGTTATATAGGTAATTGTCCTTGAAATATTGCTAAAGTGAAAATGCCATTTCATAAAACATAATAAAGTTAAAAGTGAATTTCTCTGGGCAACCTGTTCCAGTGTCTAACAAAGTTCTAGAAAAAAATTCTTCCCTATAAACAATCTAAACCTAGTCTCTTTCAGTTTAAAACCATTGCCACTTGTGTCACTTTAAGGCCATCTTAAAAAGTCTTTCTCTGTCTTTCTTATAAGCCTCTTTTATTGTACTGAAAGGCCATAATCAAGATTCCTTGGAGCCTTCTCTTCCTCAGGCAGAGCAACCTGAAATTCTTCCAACTTTCTTCATAGGATAAGTGTTCCAGCCCTTTATGTTATTGCATTGGGTGAAGTTTTATGGGACCACTCCTCAAGACTGTCAAGATCCCTCTCTATGTCATCCCTTCCTTCATGTCTATCAATTGCACTGCTCAGCTTGGTGTCACCTGAAAAACTGCTGAATGATCTCAATCCCACTGTCCGTGTCATCAGTAAAGACATTGAACAGCCCTATACTGACCCCTGAGGGACACCATATGTCACTGATCTTCATTTGGACATTGAGCCATTGACTACAGCTCTTTGCATATGGCCAATCCAAATTATTCCTTATGCATCAAGTAGTCTGTCCACTGAGCACTTACCTTAATGATTTAGTGACAAGCATGTTGTGTGGGACTGTGTCAAATGCCTTGCAGAAGTCAAGACGGATGACATCAGTTGCTTTTTTCTTATCCACCAGTGCAGCCACTCCATTGCAGGAGGCCACCAGCTTAGTCAGGCACAACTTGCCCTTTGTGAAGGGCATCATGTTGGATGTTTCTAATCACCTCCCTGTCATCCATATGCCTTGACATGTGTTCCAAAATATCTTTATTATGATGTTACTGGTCAGAGAGGAGAGGATGACCAGTTGGTAATCCCAAGCATCTTTGTTTTTACAGTTTTTAAAACTGGGAGTAACATTTCCCTTTTTTAGTCAGCATGTGCCGTGGCATGACTTTTCAAGTATTGTGGAGAGTGGCTTGACAACTACATGACACAGTTTGCTCAGAACTCTGAGATGTATCTTGTCAGGTCCCATGAATTCATATATGTTCATTTTCCTCAGATGGTCTCAAACCTGATTTTCTCTTACAAAAAGGGGACATCATTCTCCCAGTCCCTGTCTTGAGGGGCTTGAGAAGTGTTTGGAGAGAGATTACAATGGATTTTAAACCTTTAAGCCTTATGCATTTTTTGCACCAGTCATGAATGGGCCATGAAATATTCACAAAATATTTATGGCAACAGACTGGGTTTTGTATTAAAACTGCAGTACCTTTCAGCAGCAACTGCTGGAGGTTTCCAAATTATGTGGAAATACAATGCTGATATATAATGGTTTGGTTTTGACCCTGCCTTTCCATTTATCTCTAGGACAAATGGCCTTTTTTTTGAAGCTTGTAGATATTTAGTAATAAATTGTGGGACAGCTTTTAGACTTAAAGCTGGTTTATCAGAGACCAAGGAAGAAACCTTGAATATGTAAGCTGACTATGATAAACCGATTTTATTTTATTCCCTGGTGCATTATTCTCAAGTGTTAGCAAAATACTGAGGTTTTTTTTTCTTTTTCAAGACATGCTTACTGTTTGCTATTATCATACCATGTTCTGAAGTTAGAGACTATACACTACAAAAAGTTTGGAAGATGGTAATTGTCATTAATTGTCATGTCACACCAATATTAACTTTGGAATATGAAAATAAAAAGTTGCATTTCCAAAGAAATGCATGTCATATATGAATTTAGTGTTACTTGGAGAACTGGAGTTGTATTTTTATTAATTAATTGCTGAATATAATAACAACGTTATTGGGTTTGCATGGCAAGGTTTTGATAGTAGAGGGGAGGGATGACGGGTGGCTTCTGTGAAAAGTTGCCAGAAACTCAACAAAGCCAGTGCTAGGCATCTCCAAGAAGGACCCACCTCTGACCAGTAATGGTAGTAGCATTTCTGGCATAATTTACATGAGCGAAAAAATTGTTAAGAGAAAGTAATGGAGGTCAGAGATTTCATGAATGAGAATACATGACAGAAACAGCTCTGCAGGCACCAGTGTCATTGCAGAAGGAGGGGGAGGAAGGTGCTACAGGTGCCAAAGCAGAGATTCCTCTGCAGCCCATGGCAAAGACTGTGGTGAGTTAGGCTGGCCCCCTGGAGGGGAGCCCATGGAGGTCCGTGGGGAAGCAGGTGAATGTGCCCAAAGGAGGCTGTGATACCATGAGAAGTGCATGCTGAAATAGACTCCTGGCAGGGGCTGTGACCCTGTGGACAAATGAGCCCATTCTAGAGCAGGTTTACTGACAGGGCTTGCCTTGGGCAGTTCTACAGGAGTAGGCTGCTCCAGGGACCCACACTGGAGCAACCTGCTCCTGTAGAACTGCACTCTGTGAAACGGACCAACATTGGAGTAGTTCATAAGGAACTGCAGACTCTAGGAAGGACTTGCATTGCGGAGTCTATGGAGGAATGCCTCCTGTGGGAGAGACCTCAGTCTGGACCTTCATCCCTGAGGATGGTGTGGCAGAAACGATGTGTGATGAACTGACCACAACCCCATTCCCCATCTCTCTGCACCACTTAAGGGAAGAACATAGAGAATCCGGAATAAAGCCCAGAAGGAAGGGAAGGGTGCGGGGAAAGTGATTTTAGGTATTATTTTTACTTCTATTCTGATTATTATCTGTTTGATAATAAATTCAATTAATTTCCCCAATTTGGTTCTGTTTAGCTCATGTCAGTAATCGGTGAGTGAGTGTCGCGCTGACCGGTTCCTTGTCCGAGCCTGGCCAGCGACAGTGAGATCCAATGCCCACAGAGCTGACAGGAGGGCTCTGGGGCTTTGAGTTCCCGGATCCACAGGGGCTGAGTGGAAGCTCCGCAGGGAGCTGTGTGGCAAACGGCTTCTTGTAGCAAGCAAAGCCAGGAGATGTTACAGAGCGACAGCAGAGGCGAGAAGGAGAGAGCCAGACTGCTTGTGGCTATAAACCCAAGCTTTATTTCTTGTCCCTCAAGGGACAGAGGAAACGCGGCACGGGCAGGAGCCGACAAGACAGCCCCCTTCAACGGTGGAAAAAAAGTTTTTAAGGGCAGACGAACAAGGGAAGGAACAGAGGAGATAACCAACCAGGGAATGACAAGGGATGACAGCTGACCACCCAGGGAACAGGAGAGGAGGAACAAACTTGGAACATCAAATCCAAAACAGAACCTTTAAGATCATCCTAGAAACTAATTGCATAGTAAATGAACTTATTATTAAACATGAACCGGGGAAACCAATCATGAACCAAGGAAGGGAGAAAGGTCTGGAGACAGGGTGGAGATGAGGTGTGAGTGGCATCAGTGGATGTCAAACCTCTGCATCCGCCCCAGGCTCCTCAGAAGTGGAGTCCTGGGCAGGGAAATCCACCCACAGGATGTCACTCACCTTAAATGAAAAGGGCTGGGCCACTGCCACAAGTGAGCTTTCCCTGTCTTTATCCCAGCCCATGAGCCTTTCACTATATTTTTTCTCCTGTGTCCGTTTGAGGACAGGAATGTTAGCGTGGCTTTGCCAGGTATGGGGCACCCAGCCAAGGTCAAACCACCACAACAGCTCAGATATCTGAGGTACTGTACTTACATTCTGACTTGTAATTTAATACATGCTGTTATATAAGCATTAGTGTTTTTTCAGTAAAGCATCAAAGCATGTCATTTAGAATACTATGATATTCAATGATTCTGGTATATTATGAATATATGGTTCTTCATTTTCTGCAATTTTGGCACAGCATAATCCTTAGTATTAATGGCATTAATGTTTATTGTACAGCAATCACTTTAGAAGGAATGCTGAGGTTCTTATTGCCTAGCAGCTACAGGGCAATATCAAGCAGCTAAGCACCTGTATGTATATCTCCTTGGTACCTACCACTGGCTTTCCTAATATGTAGCTGGCACTGCTGCACCAAAGAAAAAACATTAAGCAAAGCTGACAGGAGTCAAGGAAAAAAAAAAGATGATATTGCAGAGAGAATGACCTCCTTGTAAGAACTTGATTCTTTTTAGCATCTTCTTCTAATAATGTGTGTCTCAGGTAGCTCATTGGAGAGCTCTAAATGGTATTGTAAATTGGCATAGTCTTAGAGAGAAAAATTACTCTTTTATCTATGTCCAGACAACAGTCTGTATATTAATGTATTTTCGCTGTCTTCACTAAGATAAGCTCTACTTGCCAATGTCCATTCTGCAT
The DNA here is from genome assembly GCA_013399195.1 of Dicrurus megarhynchus. Taxonomy (NCBI): domain Eukaryota; kingdom Metazoa; phylum Chordata; class Aves; order Passeriformes; family Dicruridae; genus Dicrurus; species Dicrurus megarhynchus. The sequence continues at coordinate 77,985 of VXAD01006415.1, forward strand.
TATTTCAAAATCATCAGATTAAAAAAATACATCCCAAAACATAAAACCCCATATATTTTAAAATCTTGAGCTGATTCACAAAGAGAAAGCAAGACACCTTATAGCAGCAATTACCATTATGACTACACAATCTTCCTATTTCTCAGTGTGTTTTTCCCACTGAATACTTTAACTTTCTACCCTGAAATTCAAACTGCATCATGCCTTTGGTTGTTAGATCCCAGAGTAATTGTGTATTTCACTCCCACTTTGGCCTTTGATAGAGGTGTCTTCCAACAGAATCATGCCATTGCTGATCAATTTAGAGAGACTCATAAGAGAAGACTACAAAATTTTCACAGGATTGGGACCCAGCCTGTAGCACTCACTCCCACAGATGCTGAGAATTCCCACAGGCTTGGCGTTTTTCAAAACTAAATATAAACCATATTTTTATTTAGCTTTCCCCTGATAAGGTATTTTCACTGAAAGATAGGCATACAGCCTTTCTCTCTACCAACAGATATTTGTACCCCAGCACCTTCTTCCTTCACCTCCCTTCAATTAAAAAATGAAACTATAAAAAAATAAAAAAACAACAACGACAACAACAACCAAAAAAAGAAACAAACAAACCCCAAACAACAACAACAAAACCCCAAAAAACCAACCAAAACAACAACAACAAAAAAACAAAACAAAACCCCCCTCCCCCCCCCAAAAAAAAAAAAAAAAAAACCAAAAAAAAAAACCCA
>VXAD01006415.1:78755-95886 GCA_013399195.1 Dicrurus megarhynchus
AAACCCACCCACAACCAAATCCCCACCCCAGTTAATTAAGCTACATCTGTCACACGGTAAGAATGGGAGAGAAGGAGAAGAATAACCAGGATGTCTGCAGTTTCTTCTATTTTTAAATACCCCAGAGGCACTTTGATTCTATGGTGATGAGGCTATATATGTATCTAGATAGTTAATTCCTTAGTCCTCTAACAGAGTCACTGAAAAATAAATGTTGATATATAATTGACTCATAGACATATTGCCTCTGGCAATATGCTATAGAAATGGCATCATGAGATCGAGGGAAACAGATCACAGATTTTAGTAACTGACACTTCACATTTTGTAAGTTTATCCCTATATATTTCAAATGTTAATTGGGATTATAAACCTTTCTGCATTGAGTGAGATTGGGCTTTATCTCCTTGACAGTAACCTAGTATTATATTTTAAACTTACAGAATTAAAATTATTAATATCAGCATGTGTTGGAATAGTAAATTTACATGGTAATTGTAAATTCACAATTAAAACCGACACTTGCTCTGACATGTGACTGCATGAACATTGTGGTGGCAAAATGCTAGCAGTGCTTTTTTGACGCTGCATATGTAATTAGGAAAAAATTTCTACCTCCTGTCAGGGTTTTCTGTCTAACTGTAGGGTATGCTTTCCATCTCTTTTGTTAATATTACTTTTATGAGGGTGTTTTATTGGTCCAACCAATAACAAACAGTATTCTGAAATTAAGAGGAAAGGAAATTGTTAGTGTGCTTATTGTTGCATGTATAGGACAGGAAGTAAAATGGGAAATCCTGTAATGTGAACGCAGAGATTTGGGATGCGTTCAAAGGAGTGATTCCGTGACAATGTCTAGATAGTTAGCATTTTTAAGTTTGACTCCTTGAGGGATATAGTACCTATCAAGCTGTCTTTCTGACAAGACAGCACTCTACTCAGATATGAATAGATAATGCATTTAAAAGCAGAGCAGGGGGGTGGCGGGAAGAATCACAGAATAATATAAACCAAGAGTTAGTAGAAGGCATGACTTTAAATACAGATGGGTTGTAATGCATGTCAGGGAGACTTGTACAATTTTAGATTCTTAAGAGACCATATGTGGGGGCAGGTAGTGGGAGGAATGCAAAATTTGTGGGTTTAAAAAATAACAACAGAGAACCTGTGGTGAAGTTCTAAAAAAAGATTATGTTAATTTGTGATTCATTGCCAAATGCAACTAGAGATTCATAGCACCAATTAAATCAAGTGTTCTAATTAAAATGTGTTTTTGTTTTAGTCCATGAAAGTTGTGTGAAGTTAGAGACAATGTGTTTCTCTGACCTACCTAATAATTTTAAAATTTCAATGATGAAGAAGAGCATTGAAAATAGGAGAAGGAAGATTTTGCAGTAGTCAAAAATCATAAATAAGGTCAGAGCTGTCTTTGTGATGTGTGTAGTTTTGACCTTGAATGACTCACCAAACTTGTATTTATTTGGATCTCAGTGTTTTTAAGATCAAGAATCCATTATCCCTGTATGAAGTTAGTACCCAAGACATTTGAAACTAGATATTGTAGGAGGACCAGTTCTATCCTGTTTCACAAGATTTAGCTCAAATACAGTTTACTGTAAGTTTCAGAGTCAGAGAAGACATGTCTAAAGAAGCTCTCTGAAAGAGTGGACCAGGAGTCTAAGATATGCAACATCTCTATGTGGAAATCAATCTGCAATTGTTGACACAGCATGATTTCTCTTACATGGATTTTATGTGAAGATAAGGAAATAAATATTATCAGATTTTCAAATCCCCTGGTGTGTACAGATTTTTATGGTTCTAAATTTAACATTTGGATTTAGCAGTCTAAGAAACCCATACAAAACCCAAAAGAACCCTAAATGAGAGTGTTAACTATGATAGTGTCTTATCTTTAGTCAAAAAAGTATTCTGATGCATAGAACTAGGAACCCATATATATAAAAATTTTGGTGCATGTAACACACATTAATACTACTAGATACTCAGTCACTTTTTCCTCACAGTACTTACTTATCCGCTGACATAATCCACAAATTTCTTGTAAGTCTCATCAATTGTATTGAGAAATGTAAATTCTATAAAAAGTTTTACTTGGTTTTACCTCAAGTGCATTGGAAACAAACTCACAAACACTAACCTATCTTATTTCTTTGGCACTGCAATTTTTAAAGCAGTGAATTGTAAAGTAGTAGTGAATTGTTTTGCAGGTATCACCATCCCAATAGCTAGGTTGAAGACATTCAGACTGAATCACTAATCCAGAAAACATGGATCCTGCGCTCTGAATAGACCTTAGCTCTTTTGGAATGGGTCATGTCACAATCTGTATAAAAAGGCGTATGATCTTTGGTTCTTTCAGATACAACAGGATCATGGAGGAGGAGTGCCTAAATTTCATGGATCACAGTAGGCTTTCTGTTCAAAGTAGTATCATATACAACTAACAAAAAAACCACCAGTCCAGAAAAGATTTCTCCTCTGAGAAATCGATATTATCTCTGCTGATATTTGGAGATCTTTTGTATTCACAAAATGAAAAAAAATTCTCAGAATTTCCTTGATTTCTTAAAAATTTTAAATAAATTATGTAAGCAAATAAAGCATAGGCATATAGAGTATTATATTTTATACATTACTTGGAAATAAGATAGTAAATTCAAAACCATAATTAATACAGTGAATTTTAAGTCCATCCTAAATATAGGGAAAAATCAAAATCATGTTTGCTCTAAACTACTAGTGTAAGAAAAATTTAAATAGATAAATAGTATTTGAGCTTTTTATATCAAAAGTGAAATGTTCTTACTAAATACAAGGAATAATGAAAATTAATAGATGAAATAAATTTCAATTTTATTTGCTTGTTTTGATTTTATCTTAATTTTTTTATGATTCAAGAAAGAACAAGTTTTATTTAGAAATATTAATAGGAGATAAAGTTTCTGAAACACCTGTTCAGACACTCAAAAGAATGACCAGGCTGGGGAGAGAGAGACAGAAGATGAAAGATGATCAGGATAATAATAGATACTAGTTTTATTTATAATGTTCTATTACCCTCTCTACTCAATGCCTGTTGGATGATCTGTGGAGCTTGACATCATAATTAGTCAACTGGAGACACAGCTGAAATATTTACAAAGAGCATGATGGTTTCACAAACAGTGGCATTCCTGGGGCCTGGAGAGGCACAGCAGCAGTAGTGAAATACCAGGTCTGCTTTGCTCCTATCCACCAAAAAACTGCATGCTCTTTTGAGTTTATGAGACCCTTAAAGGCCCAGGAGGGTGGCTACCCACATTCCTAAGGACACAGACAAACAAACAAAACCCCAAAATGTGGCACAATATTAGAAATAAGCCCAGAGCCCTAATATCTTGAGGACAGAATTACAAAGTCTTGCAGACTAAGGAATGAAGACTGTTATGAGTGGCGAATGGCTCTGAGATAAGGAGATCTCAGCAGAGGCAGGCGGAGAGGTCAGCAGGTCGCCAAGAGATAGGGAAACCTCCGTCATACAGACCAGAAAATTGTGGTTCCTCCTGCAAAGAAGAGCTTTCATTTTTGTCATTAATGCAGTAGAACTGTTCTTTTTTTACTGGGTTAAAATAAAAGAGTATGTAGGAAGTTAGGGGTCAGAATGTCTATGGTACTTGTTTTGGCTGGCAGGCACACTAAAAGCCTTCAGGAAAATATCTTGTGTTTGAAAAATAAGGAGCAAACTACTATAGGTATGTACTCCAGGATTTCAGATAGCATAATCAGCACAACATCTGACAGCTCTGTAGCAAAAAGGAAACTCCATGGGTGTCTACAGGTCCATAGAACTCGATGTGTGGCCACACTTTTAAGGAAAACTGTCCATATGACTACATCTTGTTCATTTTTTATATTCTTAGAGTATGTTTAAGGCATATGATTACCATTTTCTTTTGCTGAGACTTTTCTGTTCATATTGCTGAGACTTTTCTATTCATATGCTGCTAGCTTTTAGAGAGCCCAACAACACTCCAGCTGCTCTATAAACAGAAAGTCACTGCCTTAGGAGTACATGGTTTTATGACAAAAAGAAATATCCCTTTTTACTTCTAGCAGTATTACAGAGTAACAATACCTGAGAGAAAATGGTATGAAATAGCATTGGGTTGGTGCATCACCATGTACATGGTAAGAGGCTAGGTGTGATGCACACATGCACAGTCCTGCTGATTTTCAGTAGGATAAATCTCTAAGAATAAATGTTCAGCAACACTGAGAAAGCACACTAGTCATCTGTTTCAATGAAGCTGTGATAGCATAAACTGGAGGGGATTGCCACATTCTAGTGAGATTGCAATTTGGACTGCTGAGCTTTCATTGCCAAAGGGGATATTTGGGAAGCAATGAGCTTATCTTTACTTTTAAGTGTAAATTGACAGATAGGAATATAGACTTCTCCCCTCTCCCAAACCAATTTGAGATCGAGATTCTAAAGTCATTCTACAGTGAAGAACTGAATGCTGACACACAGGAACCTTTACTGGTGAGTAGTTTGTGTGAAGATTCTTGTCTGAATGCGGCTTCGAAAGCAATCAGATATTCCTTTTTTTTTGAAATAACCCAAGAAAGTTTTTTACCTAGAAGAGACTTTGAACAATAACCTTTGAAGATTAGGCTCCTAAGTTAATTTATAACTCATTAAACAAACTGCAGAGTCTCAAAAGTTCTCAAATTCTGCTATGGTTAGAGCACCCTTGGAAGTTTAAAACCAACAAAGATGTGAGGGTGGTCTTAAGGACCTGCTCTTTATGGGTAAAATGACAGTGTATGAGATAATATTTCTGTCAACAATAAGAAGTATACAAATAATGTCTAAATCCTCCTATAAGACTGTGACCATGTAAGAAATGTTTTGCTGAAGTAGCATCCACATCTGTTGGTTTTTACCTCCCAGCAAGTGCAAAAAACTACTGATCCCTGATGTATTGTGAATGCAAAGGAAACATTAGAATTTCTTTGAAGAGACTATGAAAGAATAATTATGACCTTTTTTTAGTATAACAAAAGTAAGTTTTCACACTGTGAAATATTTGTATGCATTATTTTTTTACCTGAATATTAAAAAAATTCTTAGTTTAGGCTAACAGTATAGGGTTGGGTTTTAAAGTTTTGGAGGTTTTTTATCTGGTTTTGGAAATTTTGTCTGTCAAATATGCAGATGTTTAAAAATTAAAAGTTAACAAAATGTAAAATTTCTTTTTGGCATTAAATAGGTATTTTATTATAATCCTAACAGATTTTATTAAAATAAAAACATAATTACTTTTCATAATTTTTAGCATCAGAATTCATAGTTAACAAATTTTTTTGCTATTCCAGAACAAAAATATTTCTGCAGCATATGCATTTTCATATATTTGTGCTCTGAACAATTATGTTTTCCTATGTAAATAACTAGTCTTCCAGTAATTTAGGATTTTTTTAAAAAGCTTGTTTATTTCAACAATAGAATTAAAGCTAACACTAAACTTAATTAAGAAAAGCATTCAAAAAAATACAATCATATTATTTGTTTATGTGGCTTAAGAAATCATATAGTAGAGAGCAGATAATTTCTTTTTCTTTCTAGTGAATAGTTAAGTACAATTCGACAGGCCAGTTTGAATTTGTAATTCCTCTGGCTTGTTGCGTATTTTATTATCAGAGTTAAATAAAAAAGTAAATGTGTTTCTGTTGTGGTTTAAGAATGGTTCTTCCTAATTAAGTGCTTCCACTGAGACTCTCCAAACCACACTGCCTCTCCTTGCAGTGGGATGGAGAGAACTGGAGACACAGAAGGCAAAAATCATGGGCTGAGATAAGAATTTACTGGAAACAGCAATGAGATAAGAAAACAAACAGTAACAGCAACAGCAGCAATACTAATGACAGAGGGTACAACAAAGAAAGTGCTACTGTTCACTGTGGAAACCCCTGACAACAGGCAATTCCCAACCTCTTCCTCTGGCTCAGAACCAGCATCACCCAAGCTCTTCCTCTGGCTTGTAACTGGGGCCACCTCATCATTCCCTCAGCCACACTTACTCAACCAAAAGGAACCCCTTCTCCCTGAAAGAGACTCCCTTTCTGCTACCCCCAGAAATGATGTGAGGTAGAATAGAATAACCTCCATGTCCTAGTCATGCCCATTCCTGGCTACTGCAAAAATTAACCCTGTCCTGGCTGAACCAGGACAGATTCTACGTTCCTGCTTTCCTCCTTTTATTCTGTTTAGCATAAAATTTTTTGTTAAAGTGAAGGATAATGTGGTCTGGTAGGGACCTGGCAAGGCACCTGCCCAGAGCAGGCTCAGCTGTGGGGAAGACTACGCTGTTCCAGGCTTTTCCCAGGCAGTTGTCACTTCCTCCAGGTCCCTGATAAAATTTTTGTGTAATCTAGGTCCCAGAAATACCCCTGAATCTCTCACCTTGTTAGCAGTTTCCAGATTGGCCCATTATTCACTATTCTGTGAGCCAAATAAACTGAATCCATTAATTTTCCAGAGACCAAAATCAGCTACTTCCTGTATTCTCCTTTTTTTTTTTCTCACTGGAGCTCTGCCATGATTTTTGGTTAGTCAAACTTAACTGTTAATACATCTACCTGTTATCTTAAGATGGACTATTCTATCATTAGAGGAGCCAGTTTTCCTAACCTCTTTTGCCTTCTGTAATACGTCCCATGTCACTTTCCTAATTAAGTTGAAATTTGCTCTAAATGTTGGTTTGATCCTAGAGACCTTTTCTCATTAACAGGAACTTGAATGCCACTACTACATCCAAGACAACCACTGATTTTCAGTCATCCATCCACTCTTTTGTATTCATAAAGGTAACTGTGAACATATCCAGCTGTGCATCACTGTTGGTTGGACCATCTAGTACCTGTATCACCCTCCAAAAATCTTTATTGCTTGTGTTTTTAGCAGATAGTTACACTTGTACTCTCCTAACATGTAAACTTACTATCAGGTTAATGAGCATCCAAAAAGAGGAGACACAGTCAAGCGCTCATTTATTTTTCATTATTTGTGACTTGTGAATATATTAAAAAACCCAAAACAACAAACAAACCCTTACTATAGAAAAGACAAGGGGTTTAATCTAGCTTGTAAACATCGTTTAATGTCTCTGATACACAAAGCTTCAAGCAGATAATTACTCTGTGTTTTAAGGACCAGAGGGACTACTTTTAACCCCCCTAAGGTTTCTGGTACTTAAATGCTTCACAGAATCAAAGCTGCTTCTTTAAACTCAACTTTGAAATTAAGATCAGTGAACACTTGTTAGTGCTCCCATGTTGTCATCCTTGTGTCCACCCGCATGCTCACCACTGTGAGAGCAGGGATCACAAAACTGAAACAAAAGCTGACAGCAAAGACAGATGTTCTTAATAAAGGTTAGACAGTTCTCAAGAAGCAGTTTCAAGCATAAATAAGACGATTGGAGTTATATGTAATGGGATTTTGCAAACTGATTTGAGAGCCAGAAAGTTGGGAAATAAATTATGAGCCCAAGATGCCATGGTGACTGTATTGGTACACAAAACTAAATCCTTTCAATGCCAAGTGAACAGAAAGGTGAATATGAGTAAGGTGAATTAAGTTATTGGCATTCAAGAAGACCCAGAATATAATGATATCAAACTTCCTGAAATTATTAGAGAAACAACTCTTGGCAAATATTTTACCTTGTATATTTCACATTGTTCAGCCAATTGCTGATTCACCTAACAACTTAAAGTTGAGAAATCAGTGTAAGAATATACACCTTCCCTTATTCTTTCCTTCTACAAGAATGTAGAGGTAAATTAACTAGTTAATCAACAACTGAGAAATGTCAGTAGAGCAAAGTATGGGACATCCTGAAAGAACAGAACACATGAATCCCAAATACTTTATTCATTAATTAGGCTGGCTTACTTTTGTAAAAAGGAAGAAAATGCCCAGATTTATATAGTTTGTGTTATCAACAAAGCAACTATGTGCAAGGTATAGCCATGGCAATTATTTTACTTCTCTTCATCATTATTTTGGGGTACTAATAGTTTCTCTATGAGCTGAAACTGAAAACTCACCTTCTCTGAATGGTAAATCCACTATTTTCTGTATGCTGTTGTGAACTGCAAAGAACTTCTGTTTTGTAAAGATCATCATTTCCTTACTTTGAGCTGCTGTAATAAATTATTATGTTTACATACTCTGCAACTGCATGCGGACAATATCAGAGGTTATATTTTTCTTTTCACTTTAGTTGAGCTGGAATGCACAGATGCCATGGGCCTATTAGTCCCAGTGCCAGCCTGAGAAGGGCAAAGAGTCTTGTCCTGGCCATACTGAATGGGGATAACTTCTCTGGGTCTGTGCCAAGTGTTCTGTTGCTTAACTGAGGCAGTAGGGAGAGCCTGAGCTGAAGTTTTTAATGGCAGTCTAAATAATGGATCATAACCAAGTAAGGCATTCATTATTACACAAGCTACCAAAATAAGTGGCTCCTTGGTCACCCCACCTTTAGTGCTATGTTAGGAGTATTTAAGACACAGCTCCCAGAATTCTACAACACTAGATTAAACTTCTTTCACACAGTAAACTCTTCAAAAATTAATTTATTTTAATAATTTTAGTTGACTGGAATTGGAAGGGTTTTATTGATTTTTTGTAATTGAACAAGCTGGTAATTAAGCAGACTAGAGATTCTGGTTTCTTTTAAGCAGACATTTTACTGTACTTCAGTCTCATGATGCAGTTTAAGAAAAAAGTTTCTTCTGTTAGTACTTGGATCACTGAAGGTCAGACTATGATATTGGGAGACCTCATCTGGAAATACTGGAAATGGGCCTGATTCTGAGTTTATAAAGCCATTGTACATCTTGTCTGACGCAAAAGAAACTAGTTACACAAACCATATTTACGGACTTAAAAGACAAAAACAACCTTTGTCTTTATTATACATTAAAGTTTAAGAGTTAAAAAGAATGGCTTAGAATTTGGTGTTTTACTTGTAGACTAATAGTAACTCTGTGTGAGTGAATTTTGCTATGGAGCCTATTACCCTCTTCTATCATAGCAGTATTGGAATATACACAGACTTGGTTCTTTCTCAAGCAATATATTAAGATACATTTAAGTGTTGTAATCTGTCAGAAGATGGAAAGAATTGTATATTTCTGATTGTCAGAGAATTTATGGTTCTAATCAAATTTCCCAGGTTAAGGGTTGTTTGTCTTCTTGCGCTGTCTCCTTACAGTTATTGTACTGGGCATTGTACAAACATTTGTAGGAGACATTCTAAATAGGTAAAACAGTCCAAGAGTGTGTACTGGGAAGATTTTTCTAGTGACAAATGCAAGTAGAATCTTAGAGAAAGTGAGAGGAAAAATGCTTAAATTTCCCATTAAGCCCCTCATGCTCTTTTCTGTTTCACTTTGCTTTTTATACTCAGAATTTTTGTTACAGAGAAATCAAATTATCTGTGACTCACTTGGAATCTGGCAGAGTACACTGGAATTTCTGGGTAGTACGCTATACTAAATACAATAGTGGAAAGACAATACCATAATACTACCTCTTGGTTTATCAAAGTTACTTGAAATATTCAAGAAATCTTACAACAATAACAATAGATTTATTTACTATGTTATGATATATCTGGCAGAAAATAGACTCTATCTGATCTTGTGTGGGTGATTTTGGGTGAAATGAAGAAGAATTAATATGCGGTGTCCGTAATATGTAAGAACGATAAAAATATGAGACCCTGACATGGCCTACACACCAGTTTCCTTGTGGTGTACCCAGTGCTTCACATTGAAAACAGGAAGGGTTCTCTGTTTACAGAAGTTTAAAATCCAACTTTTTCTACCTTAGCTGTTAGCATGTATGAGCCTATAGTTTTAGAAATATTTCACTCTAAGTAATCAGGAAAAAAAATTGCAGTGGGTGGATGAGTTATTTTCCTGATGGTGAATTTTACCTCTTGGAAGAGTATCAGTATTTCTTTAAGAATACACTTACAGAGAGAATTGTTATTAGGAAATTTTAGTGTGGAACTTTGTCCAGAAAAGTAGGCATTTTCATCTGCTGAAATGCTTAATGAATTTAAACTTTAAAAAGTTTTAAAAATATTTTTTCTTTGGCACATCATTATAGTATATTTCCTATAAAACTTCGAAGGCACTCTGTTGAGTATGCAAAGTCTGCATCACATCTTAAAATATTGCTTTCTCTGGCAGTATTTTCCCAACAGCAGTGACACTTCAGATTTAATTTTCTTCATCCATAGGCTTTAATGTTGGTTCACCATCATTATGCTTGCCAGCACCAGTACTGGCACTATATAACTGTGTGAAAGTGTATCACTTACCTAATGTCATAGAAAATTGCTGAAAATACTGATCATTCAGACCCAGGCTGTACAATTTCTCTCATCTATCCTCTTTACAATAAAGTTTCACTTTCACCAAAATTTTCCTTCACTGCTCATAGACCTAGTATTGCAAATCATAGATTCTAGACTGCTGAATCATGAAAACAGGTTTGTAGAAAGGTGACTTCCATAAATAAGAAATGGCTGTTAGATTAATTGGTGGCTACATCCACTATTTTTCCCTCCTCTTTTTCTCTTGTTTTCTTTCTTCCTCTGATCTTTTCCTGTCTTTTACATCTCACAGTTCTTGGTCATGTTAAAAAATATGCATTATATTTGTCTTTTTTTTTGCCAGTAATTTTATTGATGATCTATATTTAGAAGAAATGTGAGATAATTCTTACTCATAGTTAGCTTCCTACAGATCCATGCAATAATACATAGAGGATTTTGTTCAGTTTTTATGCATGAACTTATGGCAATGTCATTAAGTTTCTTTTGATATTTCAGTTATGTTAGGGAAGTAGAGGCATCGTAGCTGACCAAACCCTGCTTGTCACCTCAGAACATTTACTAGTCCACATCTGGAGCAGTGACTCCAAGAACATTGGAACTTTTGTATTATTTTTTGTATTACATTCTCTTTTGCATTAAAAGTTTATATTCTATAGAGTTAAATGGAAAAGTTGCTGAAAATATTGTGAGTTATGAGTCTTGGGTTTCAGTGGAAACTGAGGACTCTACTATGTACAGCTACTACTTGAAGTATGTTACCATTTAAGAATAGTGTCTGATCTGCAGATATACACGTATTTCTGCAATGAAAGCAGAAAAGGTATAACAGAGACTAGAGCATAATAAACAGTCATGCCTCCAATTATAGGTTCCAGAGGTAATAGAACACACAAGAGAGAGCATAAATCTTAATTTAAATAGGCTATTGAAACCTAATTGGACCTTAGGAAAAAAAAAGAGAATAAATTAATTTTTCACCAAAAACTGAATCATACAGAATAAGCATTCCTCTTTACCAGACATTACAAAATGCTTTTGACAAACAACCCTTTGATTCTTTAAAATAATTATTTTCACAGAAGACTTTATTCTTCAACTAATTTTTATTAATAAGCATTTTAAAAGCCATATATAGAGATCATTTTAAGTTGCGTAAGTTTGGTCTGTTGCCTCCAAGAACATAAAACTTTTAGTTTTAATTCATGGAGAAATTTTAGAAATACCCATCAAACCCTAAAATGCAAAGGTAAAATTATCAGAAGTATAAGCCAAGAAAGAGGAAGATTTTTTTTGGTTCGTGAAGCCATGATCTAACGTATAATACATCATCATGTGTTACATGAGTCCACAAATTAAGTATAACATGCTTACCTGACACACACTTCAGCAGGAACATAACCTTTCTTCCTTTAAACCATTAGTATAATAGAGATGGAGGTTATTATTAAAAGACCATAAAAAAAATTATGATTTTTTTTATCATGAGGTACATCATTATTTGCCTTAAGGAATTCTGCCATCAATCATCTTTTTATCCAAAATGCATCTCCTTCTTCTCTCATCATTATATTTTTACTTTATTTTTAACAGTTCACTTCTTTTTAGTCAAGGATAGAAAACATATGCTCAAGACATATCTTGTAGGAATTAGTGAAGAAAAGAGGCTTCAAGGTGAGAACAACATTGTTTTTTTTCCTTTCATTTCAGAAATCTTAAGTTATCTTCAGTCTGTATTCCAACTGTGCAAGAAACTCAACCAAAATATCAGTAGGTGGATTAATGAAACACTTGTCAAGCTCTTCCCAAGTTCTCTGCTTAAGAACAGAGGTGAGGTTACTCATTTGGAGACCGATCCTGTTCTCACTAAATTAAATGACAAAATCTTGCTTTATCTTCAGTACTGCAGATCAGAATCTAAACCCATAATAGACTAAAATCTGATTAAACTTCAATGCATGTTTTAATGCAGACTGAAATCCCTGGAATATTTCAAGGCTTACATGAACATTGGTATTGATATACTGCTCCAATATGTGGCTTGGTCAGATGGGCTTTCAAATCTAACATCAACTGTTTTGGAAAGGAATAATAATAACACAAACATATATTGATGTTGGATACACAGTTCTTCATATTTATTCACAGGTTGATCTCTAACACTTGGAAATCTGCTTTTACACAAAGACATTAGGCTGGTTTTCCCTTTTTTTGTCTCCTTGGTTAAAATTAAGCAGGTGCCTAGCCAGAGGTAAGCATGTTCCATAGAATCGCCCTGAAGTGTTGTTCTTAGGTGGATGATTGTTGCTCTACTGAAATAATGGACAGCAGTTCTATGAATTCAAACATAAATAGAGTTTTACAGAGAGGCAGCACAATAGCTTGAGACTGACAGATCCAAATGGCCTGACCCAGGCTCTACAGTTTAAATGATCAAGATTTCCATCTGATGTTATTAAAAATAGATGAAATTTTTTTGTGCAGTGTGAAACTGTTAACACATAAAAGGTTAGGAATAATAAAGAAATAACATGGCACTCAGTCATACAGGAAAGAATACTTTTTACATAATGGGGATACCTAACGCATTTAGTCACTTGATCAAAAGAAAAAAGACAATTAAGAACATACTGCATGACATTTTAGGTTGAACATTTTAGTTTTCTTTTTAAACATTTTTAACAAAAATACTGTCAGATACAAGTATAATCACCAAATAATTTTAAAGTAACTGTATTTGGAGATATGGTGGTTGTTCCATAAATGAACATAGTTAATAGATAAATATTATTGTCCTGAAATAAAATTTCATTTTTTCCTCAATATCTTCTGTCATGCTTTCTGAGCTACAGTTGTTCCCAGGAAAAGTTCCCATTATGACCCATGGCTGACTGGTTATTGGGTCTACAACTAGTCTTTTTTATTAAAAACTTCATTTCAGCAACCTGAAAATGAAAGATTATGTCAGCAAGTACATTTTTAGGAACCTTGCAATCCAAAGGTAAGAATAACCTCCTTAAAGATAAATTTCTCGCATTTTGTAAGAAAGATAATTCACATATATATGAACGCAATTCTTTCTTAATTTCTCTCATCATATGCATATTTGGAGTATGTGTAGAATACAGACACAGATTTTGAACAATGGGCAATTATGTTTTATGCACAGTGCAGAAAAAATACATATAGTTTCCAGTTCTTCTTTAAACACGGTTATTGTGAAAGTATATTCACACTAACAATGTGTATCTCCTTAATTGAAAGTTTTATTTCTTTCTTCGAATAAACTAGCTCTGACCAGCAAGGAAAGAACATCTACGAAGAGCTTGTATTGACAAACCTGTGTCACACAAATTAATCATGTAAGGATACCAGGTTTTCAGAGCTCCTTGCAGGCACCTGGTCTTTGCAGGAATGGTCCTTTTTGTCTTCCAGGTGGTTACAAATTGCTGAGTCATCTTCTGAGTTTCCTGCAGGAGAGGTTAGACTGTCCCAGAAAAAATGAGCAAGAGAAGTTTGACAAAGTGTTTCGTGCTATGTATTTTCCTGTGTATTTCCTATTCCTCTTATAACTTTTATTTTGGGATGGGACAATTCAGCTTCTTTCTGTTTATTGTAGTTATAAATATGCTACATGTCATAATGTCTACTGGTTTTCTTTTGAGACGATAGTTCACAAAAAGCAAAGGTCTGAGGATTGAAGGTGGTTGAAAAAAAGCATGTGTGCCCACAGGGACCTAAAGGTGGAAGTAAAATATGATAGTATTTTGCATCTTTAAACTGTCAGGTTTGCATTTTTTCTAGGTTTGCATTTTCTTTTGCTCCAGCTTCATTATAATTTTTCTTAAATGGCCAACCTCAGCCATAGTGTTCATGCATGGCTTGCAAAAAAAAATAGATTATGCCCCAAAAGAAGGGCTGTTGATATACAAAACAGAATATTTACTACTACAACTAAATTCTAAAAAAAAGCAGACACGCTAACCACCTATCCTACTGCATTAGTTGGGTATAGTAGTGCAGCACTGTCTCTGTTAAACATCAGTTATTTCAGATAGTAGAGGTCATAAGTTCTCGTGGACACTGCAGCTTCGAGATTTTCTCAGTTCTGATACACACTAACTTCTACATTAATATTTGGAACATTTTATTTCTCGTTTCTTTCTATGTGATTTTGCATTCCTATGGTTTTTCTTCCAGTTGCTCTTGTGACTAGCTTTGAAATGCTTTCCAATATTAAATTCACCTCAGCCTTTCACAAAGTTTGAAAAGCATAGTGTAATGCTCAGGATGCAGAATGGGTGGTTCATTTGGGCTTCACTGTTAATTATTATGAAGCAACCTCTTTAAGATATGATACTGAACAATCTTTGGTACTAATGAAATATATACCACTTTATTACTGGAAGAAATTTGCAGTGAAATGCAGGAATAATACATAGTAAACCAGAAAATTTAAAAAAAAAAGGAAGAAAAAAAAGGAAAGGAACGAAGATTGAAAGGAAGGTAAGAATGGAAGATATATAATTCCAATTTGGTACAGAGTGTTAAGATCTTAGAATCCCTAATCTTCTACTGCATTTAGCCGTGTTTTACTTTATAGATAAAATCAGTTTTTAAATAATTAGCGATGCCATACTTAATTGCAAAGTTAAGTACTACTCACAAGTGATCTACCAAAGGGTAAAACGCTGGGAGGAAAAACGTGGAGGGAAATATTCTTCTTCTTTTATTGTCCTTCCCACCCTCCCCTCAAACTCTGAACCTTCATGCTTCAAACTAGGTCAAATTGAGTTGAAGTGAAGCTTAAAGAAAAGCCGGCAATAGTCAGTACCAGGTGCTCTTCGTCGCCTATACTTTTTAAGGGCAGCTCTCTAGTTTGCGCAGGATGAACCTCGGAGATGAAATCACATCCGCAGGCAGACGGCACGCCCTCTGCCACCTCTAGGACGGGAAAGACCACCCTCTGGCCCTTTTCCGGGTGGCGTGTGGACTGCTTCCACTGACCTGCTGCCGTGAGGTGACCCTGGGGCGAGCCCCGCCCGCCCCGCGCCCCGGCAGGGATGCTTCGCCCCGCGGCCTTCCCCGGAGGCTGCGCTGAGCTTTTGGAAAGGCTTAGGCCCGTGCGGTGCCGCTCCTCAGGCTTAACCTGGTGCCAGAGCACGAGGAAGTGGTTATGGCTCAGCATCTGTAGAGTAGCAGGGGGCCTGCAAGATAGAACTGCACATCTAAGGGTTGGGAAACGCCTATCATGGAAAGAAATCACCTTGATTCAAAAAAATCCCGGGAGGAGGAGGGGAGGGAGAAGGGGGAAAGCGTTTCTCAAACCCCAGAAATAAATAGGAGGTAGCTGGCATACTGAACAAAGTTTTACTTTAATGCAGATGAAATGAAAATTAAAAACCAACCAACCAACAAAGAAACACCCCAAACACAAAAAGACCAGAAAAAACCCCAATCAAACACCACAAAACACAAATATACACCAACAACAAAATCCTTTTTTGTTGTTTTTTTCATAAAAGGTTTAAGGTCTGTGAAAAGCATTTGCACATTGTTGTGGGGAGGCAAATGATTGAAAATGTTCCTCTTGGAAGACAGTATTGACCAGAGTTAGAAATACCTTCATAAATTAAATCTCGGTGGGATCTATTTCTGGAAAAATCTTAATTAAAAATAGCACAAACACAAAACTGTATTCTTAACTAAAACGAAAATCCCCACCCCCGACCCCGTCTGTTCTCAGACCGTGTAGTGTTATCAGTGGAACTGGAAACCTTACAGCAATCACCCCAGCATTCTGCTGTAAAGAAGCGGGAACGGGGGGAGCAAGAGGGGGAGAAGGGAGGGGAGGCGGCTCCAACGGGTCTTATTGCTGGGAGATACTTTGAGGGCAAAGTAAAAGTGCCCCCTCGGGAGCAGCGCTCTGGTTCTGTCGCCACCGTCGTCTCAGATGCTACAGTATCAGGCAGAGAAGAAAAGAAAGGAGTTTGCAGTTGATGTACACGCCGGAGCAGCAGTAAAAAGATATAAGATATCGACACGCTCAGCTGCATCTTGTTAAAAGCTTCCTGCGGGTTGGCAGAATGAAATCTTTATTTAAAATACACAAACTATCGTCAGGGGAGGAACGGAAGGGAAAACACTAAAAGGGCCAAACGCAGTGCTTAACCCACCGGTATAAGGAAAAGAGGAGAAGCGATGAGATTGGTTTGGGGCGAACGGAAGAGGGGGGAGGGTGCCCTCCTTGCAGCCCAGCCACAGAAAGCACCTGGGGACTCGGTGTCTCCACTCAGCTTTGGAGACTTTCTCTTTGATGGTGATAATGATAGTTGCTCTGGTACGGGAAAGAGACTCACGAATACCAGAAGCAGAATGTGTGCTCACATTTGGGTGTGAAGGATAGGAAAACGTGCCTCGCCACCACATCCACAGCAGCGCTCTCTTAAGTGGTGGTAATACTATTTTATTATCGCCAGCCGGTGGCTTTAGAGGTGCATTATTTTAATGCATTATTAATTGTTTTCTCAGGGCGAGAGGAAGGTGGAGATTTGGCTTATTATTATTAATAGCGAGGAGCTCGCTCCTGTCGCACACGCCGGGGAGCGCGGTGGGAGGAGGCAGCGCCGAGGGAGGCGGTGGCGGAGCGCGCCCCGGCACCGGGCTCCCTGCGCGGCTGCGGCGCAAACACGCGGGGCTCGGCGCAGCCCCCG
>VXAD01006415.1:95932-119184 GCA_013399195.1 Dicrurus megarhynchus
CTCTGCCGGCCTCATCGGAGAGAGTTGCAGGTACCTTACCTCTCACCTCCCCGCCGACCCCTCCACAGCCCCCCCGCAAATTTTAGGGCGCAGGAGCCCCGGGAAGCCTTTTCATTTATTTATTTATTTATTTATTTATTTATTAAAATCACTGTAAAAAAAAAAATCTTTGGAAGAATGACTCTTGTCGGAGTCAGCTCTGAAAGCAGGGTTACCCCCCAGGAGCTAGCGGCAGCGGCGCTGGATCCCATCAAAACAGAACTGCCTGATGTGGCATGTGCTTCTCTCTCTTTGCAGTTCCTTCTGGGCCTGTGTGGACTAGGGGCACAACGCGGCGCCTGACTGGCAGGAGGGGAAAGCGGAGACTCCTTCAGGTTTCCAAAGAGGTCCGAGTGGACAGCATTAGTAAGTAAATTCTCCGTGCTTGCTTACTGTCCCTGTGTTCTTGGGCTTGTCCAAAGCTTTTTTTTTAGCGTTCATACACATATGTATGCACACACACACATACACATCTGTATATATGTATATATATACATGTATATATATGTGCATGCATTTCTGTTTTCAGGTTAGTGTTCTGGTCAGAGAGAAACTTGGCTGTGGTAACTTGGAACTGTTTTTAGTGGGAAGGTGCTTTAGGTGGTTTGCTGGTTTTATATGAGTAAAGAAAATTGCAGGTGCATACTTGTGAGTGTGGCAAGTATTGTGTAATGTCATACCTCAATTCAGGTGTAGGTATGTGGTAGAATACAGACAAAATCTAAACAAAGAGATGCTCCCTCAGGAGGGGTCTGCAGAATGGTCTGACCTGCAAAGTAATGCCAGGTGACAGGACATTCAGTTTAATGTAAAATGTGCCTGAGTTATAGATACTAAGAGTATTTTTGTCCGCATTCAGTTGTAAGCATTTTTAGTCCATATCTCTGAAGTTCTTAAATTTTTCATCAAGTTTTAGATGTATAAAATGTATGTATTTTTTTTCTTGTAATGAGGATGACAGTTCCACACAACAGCTTTGCTTTCTAAGGGCTTTTATGGAGCGTATTCAAAAGTACGGATGGCACTGTTTTCGATAGGTGAGAAAGATCTAGGGGAAACAAAAGGATAAACTCATTTAAAAGGGCGTCAGGAGCAGTGGAACTGAGTTTTTTTGGCTGAGCTGTAGAGTTAACAGAAGGTATGAAGATCATATAAATGTATGTCATGAAGTGTCTGCTGTTAGGTGTTGTTCTGCACAAAATATATCTGCATCTGGGAAGGAGAACTTTTGCAGGCATTATTTCTCTTGGGACAGCGAACCCGTTATCGACATTTGCTGCATTTCTGCTAAAGGAAACAGCAACTATTAGTAGTTGAGGGTTAACTGTTTCCTTGGTAGAGAAAAGAAATAACAATGACAGGTATGTCAATGAAAGCATTTGCTCGTGTCTGCTAATATCTAAATAAAACCTCAGTGTTATGTCAGTAGAAATACAGTTGAGTCAGGTGTTTTGAATGTACTGGAAGGAATCAATAGCATTTCAGCATTTTTTCTCTATTCCGGCCAAATGGACTTGGATTTAAATTCTTCATGTGTTGTATCTATTGTAGGGACAATGTGGATTTGAATTTGAATAAATTAAACTTATGTCTTTTACAAATTCTTGGCAAATTTGGGTTATTTTACAATACAAATCCAGAATAATAAGTGGGTACTGTAAATAAACAATACAACTCAAACATCTTACATATTAGGTCTTTATGGTCACCTAATCAGAATAAACTTGTGTCATTGGAAACCATTAAGCATGAATGTACAGATGCATTTTATTAAACTTCCAAATGTGAAATTCATGTTGCACTTTCAGGTGTAATTCAAAATCAGTCACAACTAATAAATGTCACTGAGAGTGAAAGTTTATTGGGGTCAAATCAAATGCGTTTCTTCATGAAGTAAAGAAATTAGTTTATGTCACAACAATAAAGATAACTAGACAAAATTTATTTAGCAAATTAATGTGACACAAACAGGAGAGACTAAATCTGCAGTAGCAGATGGATGACATTCAGAGTTGCTTTCAGGTATTCAAAATCTTAGAGCTAGGAAGGAATTACAAAGCGTAGGGTACAAGTTCTGAGACAGTGAATCAGGGTGACTTTCATATTGCATATTGTAATCTTTGAGTAATTGACATTTATGACAGAAAAAAATACCCCATGAACTCTTGAACTTCAAATTAAAGGATAACACATTTTCTGGCTCAGTAAGGAATCCTACTGTTAGTGTTTTAGTACTGTGAATTTGCCTTTCAGTTAAAAACAAAGCACTTTTTCCCCCGTTTTTTTTTAATGACTTAGTAAGGTTTGACATGCTCATTGCTGTATTGTACTCCCTGTGGACAGCACATTAAAATAATATATCCACCTAATTTGCATGAACTGTTTTGAGACTGCATGCAGTGAAGTTTATTAGGTTAAGCTTTCATTTCTGCTAGGTGGTCCCAAACATGCAGCATTGCAATGTTGAATGTCTAACAATGTGTCTATTAAAAAGAAAAAAAAAAAAATTTGCTAACCAGACAGGAACTATGTTGTTTAGTTTAGCTTGAATCTCTACATACTCAATGGCTTTATTAGTTTGGAGCATGGTCTTCATCATTTGTCTTTGGGATTTTCTTTAATCTAGGATACGTCCTGGCAATACTTTAGAATCTATATTAAAAATTACTCAAAACATACTCTACTTTTGCTGTAATTACTACTGTGGGAAATTACCTGAGTCAAATCATGGCATGGCAATTAAGTGTGATACATAATGTATTTGATTATATATTTATGTACAATCTTGAATTGTCGGTATGGGCAAATGTCAAATCAGGTCAATCTGATTCAAAAGAAACAAGACAGGACTTTAAAAAAACGTATTGCTGTGAAAATATATAATTGATATAACAAAGTTGCATATGTCAGCACTAATGTATTTTATTATGCAATTATTCTTGTTATTCAGATCAGATAATGGCTTGATGAAGTATATAAGCAGTCTGCAGTAATCAGTGATTAATTCCTCTGACATGTCCATACTTAAGATTTCCTACTAATAAAATCCTAGATACCTGCATTAGTTTTCAGTAGACAAAGTCAAATAACACTGTCAATGTTAATAACTTAATATACTGAGCTCCCACCAAACTTTGTGGTGATAAAGTGTGATGAAAAAATTATGACAATGTTTCCTTCTCTGTTCTTTCCTTAAATGTGGCTTTGCTGAAGAAACTGACAGCACACAAACAGACATGCTGCTTGATAGCACAAACTATTTTGAAATTGGGAATGTGATAAATACCAAATAATACACTGATGCTTTAATCAGCTTGGTTTCTCTGTGCTCTTTTAAGAACCTACACAGCATTGATAACTTTTATACATATATGGGTGATAATTCTACAGATTTGAAGTACTATAACTGGTTGGAGAAACTAAGATATCATTATTGGCTTAATTGGAAAACAGGTGATTTCAGCATTCAGGAAAAGGTCACTGATACTTTTCATCAGTTCAAAGCTTGTTTAGTGCAAAAACAGATTGGTACCTGAATCCCACATAATTAGAGTGAGTTCTATTGATTTACTATCACTTTAAAGACCTTGTAACCAGCAAATATAAATTTAACGGTGACATTTATGTGGATGTTCTATAATTTAGGGTTTTGGATTTTGATATCTGTACTCAAGGAAAGTAGTTTTTTTCCTTCATTAGTAGCAATAAGGATTCTATGGAAACTGTCTCAGGAGGAGGAGATGTTCAGGGTGTTCTTTAAAATAGAAAAAAATAATAAAGTGAAAAGGCCATAGGAAGATCTCAGATTCAAAAGTACTTGGGCTGGAGAATGCTTGTATATGTGGTGTTTTATTTTGTTTTGTTTTCCACATGTATATTATAAGGTCATTAGTACTAGAAGTTTCTTAAAGAGTTTTTGTTACCTCTTTTTCTTGTAGACTTTCCACCTTGCACTTTTGGAGATATAATCCTAGCAAACTCTGACAAAGTTAACAAGGGATCTTATTTCACAGTGATAACATAATGATAGAAATGGGGTCATGAAGTATTGACAAGAAGTGCATTTTAACTATAAGTTTTTGGACATATTTGATTGTGATGAAAAATATTTAGTAGCAAATATAGATTTAACATTCTAATAGGAAATAAGCAGTAGGCGTGAATTAATTGTCAAACGAGAAATATATTTAATAATAAAGACTAAGAGAAGGAAAGAGGCACACAGGCAAAAGGAATGCATAATGGGAGATTTTTAAAATCATTCTTAATGCTGTTAGATGCTGTTTGATTTTCAGTTTATCCGTTCTAGTAGCTTCTTTAGTAAGATCCAGTATGAAACAATAACAGACAAGCTAGCAATAAACAGAAAATTGCAGAAAATTTACTACTTTTATGGTCAATATGAAGATTGAATTTCTCATCTATTTTCATTTGTTGTCAATAGTTGCAAAAATGGTCCTATTTATCTTACATTTCTATTCTGTTAAATATGCTTTAATAAGTGAAGACTATTGTGCAAGAAACAGTATTCTTTGCATTCTATATTTCTGTATTGGCAACTTTGTAACCACTTCTAAAAAGTGGGGGGGTTTTGTCAATACATAAGCTGAAGATCTAGTTGAATAAAATTTTAACTGAGTGTATACTCCAGAATCTGGTTTATAAAATCTATTTCATAAAATTTCTGCCAGAATACTGTGAAATTGATCAAAATACTAATATCTTTTAAAGTTATGCTGAATAAAGTCATGCTTTAAATCCCTTTAAAGTTCTTTAAAATACTATTACACTTTTCAAATTATGTACTAATACGGTGTTGAAAAGTAAAATTAAGATTTTGGAGATGTGTTTGGGGAAAGAGAATTCTAGATGAGTATGTTTGCAATATGAAGAAGGCTCTGGATAGTCTGATGATTTTCCTGAGAATGCTGTGGGGAATTTGTTCCAGCTGTAAGCAGCATGAGCTCATATACTTGCTAATTAACAGATAGATACATATTACAGGCCCAGTACCCTGCTTTGTCTACATATTTGGTTTAGAAAAATGTCTTTCTACATCAGGCAGTCCCATTTTTAAGTCTCATCTCAGTGTGAAAAGCTGCTTAAACTGAATTCTTCAGTTTGTTTCGGGATGGCTTCTCAAAAGGTAAGGTAATGTTTTGGTGCATATGGTGCATTCTGCTTTTCTTCTGAATTTAAAAACTAAGAGCTATACACAATGCCATTCAGGAAATCACTCTTTCTTCAGGATGCTGCTTTTTACTTGGTTTTAGATTACCTAGCTCATTTGCAAAGTATGTGTAACACTGCCCAGCAGTGAAATGTTAAACGCATATGCTTTTTGTTTGCAGTGAAAAGGTGGGTTGAGAGGAAACTGCTGGGGTGATTGTCTGTAAACATGAAGGAGGACTCATAGGCATAGTGGGAAGTGGAGTTATTTAGCTCTTGTAGTTATTACAGAACCCGTGTGGGTAAGGTAAACTCACATTTCTGGAGTGGTCTTCCCAGCTGGTGAGCTTCTCATAGGGTGACAGCACCATTGCTTTACAATGATGATTGATTTAAGGTGACCAACCTGAATAAAGGTCCTCTGGTGGCAGCAGGTTGGAATTGTACACCAGTCTGTCTTCTGGGAACAGTAATTCTTAAGGGTACTGCAGCAGAAGTAACTGCATAAGAACAATTGCATCTACTCTAGTCTGAAAGTGAAGTGATTTTTAGACTCTCATGCAGCAGTTTAACAGTCAGTGTGGGAGTATGTCAGGCAAAGTAAGTTTGCTCTAGCTTTGACGCATTCTTTCTTTGTCTCACCCCTACACACTTAAAATGTAGCCTTCATTGTGGTGCAAAGCATACAGTCTCACCAGACCCTGTACTACATAAACCAGCATTTTAAAGTAGTTTAGTATTCTCCTCACTCTCCTCGTTCTTTTAGCCAAATGTGTTTTTCTTCAATCTTTAGTTAAAAAAAAAGAAATTCTCCACACTGTAACTAGATCTATTATAGAATGTTAATTTATCTTATATGGATTTTTTGTTTTCTAACAGAAGTTAAGTTATAGGAAAAGATTTTAATCTATGCTGAAGGACTTCATTTTAACCTTAAAGGCTAGTTCTGTATTCAACTTCTGATGATGCACAGCATACTTTGAATTCCTGCACCTAAGTCTAACGGAGAACAATGATGTAACTCTTACTTAGGGAGCTACTGAATTACTGGCAGTAACAAAAAGATAAACCAAAACAATGTGTGAATTGCCCTTCATTTGGGTAAAATGACATAAGGATATCCATCCCATCAATTTAACAATCAGAAAAAGTCTTATAGGGTGGTGCATTTTCTCAGTTTTGAAAGATTTTCTTTTACATTAAAAGGAATGTGCTGTGCTGTTGTGTGAGGCAAAGCTCAAAGCAACATCAGTTCTCAATGGAAAGGGTTCGTATGTGCTGTCCATGTCTTAGCATGAGTTGCTGTCCCTTTCTTCCTGCAACTGAGATTTGCCAGATGGCATTCTCAGGCTTCTTCAGAGAGATAGAAAACCATAAAGAGTTTTGTCTTTATCAGTAAACGTAATAGTATAAAATTACAGTTGATATGTTTCTTCATCTAGGTTTTCCTGAAGGAAGTGTGTGGTTTTTCAACTATTAATTATTGTGCATTTTGACCATGACATAAAAATGTTACCGTACTTACGCATTAGTAGTACAAACCAACTCCCAAACTGTGGTATAGCTAGGATATTAGAGTTCATAACAAATTAAGTTAGACTTGAAACTTATTTTGATGAAACCTTGAAACCTGAAAAATTCCTGTGGTGGGAGGAGTGTGCTGGGAGAGGCTTGATCAACATTAAACCATTATTACTGACATATTCTATGTTAGTTAGTAGAAGTATTTGAGAATATACCAAGAATTTCTCCTTGAGAGAAAATTTAGCTATCTTTTTTGTATGTTTGTAAATTTCTGAAAATTGTAGGTATGGATAAATCATAAAAGTGAGTTTCAAATAATGTATTGCATATAACCTGTAATATGATTTGTGTGTGTACCATTCATAGAAATATTCCTAATGAAAAGTTGTATTAATCATTGGTATTCCTTCACAAACAGAAGTCTGCCCAGCAAAGCTCATTAATTTCAAATTTGACATCAGTAGTTTTGGACTGGCATCATTAGCATACCAACTGCAGTACTTAACAAAAAACAAGAAAAAAAGTAGAACTGTTGCATTAATATAGTGATAACCTGGGTTCCCCTTTGAATAATTTAGCCCTTTCTTCAGTTTTATGGACAAATATTCTGTGAAATTTTCCTTTCTCCCTATGAATAAAAGATATACTAATGGCTTTTTTACACAATTTGTCCTAATCTTCCTTTTTTGTCTTTTTTTTTTTTTTTCCTAAGAATGCTGGGCATTCAACTTGAAAAGATGCACAAATTCATTTGCCTGTTTTTGCAGAGTGTAGGCTTTAGAGTGGGTTGATTTGACTTCTTTTCTTCCATGTACACCCAGCATCCTCTGACAATTCATTGAAGCAACAATCAGTTAGTGAGGCTGGGAATTCTTTTGTCAAATGCATCATCTAGAAAGTGTACAATGGACAGTAAAGCTTCAAGAGCAGCCAAAAGGTGTGTAGGTCACCAAACCTGGCTAACCTGGCTAACCAAATACTCTTAACCATGCTAATCATATCTGTGATACAGTCTTCTGCAAATTAAGTTTCTCAGTGATAATTGGATCAGCAGCACACAGTGATTGTTACTTGGAGAAAAAGGGAAATAATTCAAAAGCAGGGTCAAATTAATATATCCTGCATTTGTAGAACAAAGTGCAATGGGCTTCCTATGCAGTTTGTTTTCAATTTTTAATTCTAATGGAAATGTGAGAAAAGAGGTAAAGTAGTAAAAAAATAATGTTAGCTGCTGGAGGCCATTTGGTGGAATAAAGTGGTCAGGAAGTGTGGTTTGAGGTGTGGTTTTTTGGTTGGTTGGTTGGTTTTGGGGGTTTTTTGGTTTGGGTTTTTGTTTGTTTGTTTGTTTGTTTTGGTGGGTTTTTTTGTTGGGGGTTTTTTTGTTGGTTTTTTTTTGTTTTGGTTTGGGGGTTTTTTGGTTTTTTTGGGGGTTTTTTTTGTTGTTTTGTTTTCAGTTTTTAATTTTTTTTTTTTGTGTTGGTGGTGTTGTTTCTGTGCAATCTGCATCAAGAAAAAAAATCTAGAATTGAAAAATTCTGTGAGCAGCTTTCATACAGGTTGTGGTGCTCTCTTGACCTAATCAAAATGCATGATTTGTCCTATTTTAAAATCTCTTCCATTTGAAAACCCCCTATAGGTTTTTGTTTGTTTCTTTTGTTTTTCTATTCTAGGATTGTTAGAGAAAAGTGATTGTTGTATTTTGCAAAACAGTAATAATGGTGTTGCAGCACCTGTTTTTCCTCATCAGCTCTAGGTTTCCACAGGTTTCCATAGGTGTGGAAATGAAGTCCCTGGATGTTCTCATTCTCATATTCTATATGAAATCATAAATGGAAAAGTATCCAAATGTATTCGTGCTCAGAATCGTCTTTCTTCTTCTCAGCATGGAGGACAGGCTTTTCCACTCTTTCCCATCTTCCCATTTTTTCTACGCTTCTTTTGCAGAAGACTGTAACATAGGTAAAGCATCTAACTATTTTTAACTTAGCTCATAATTTGGATTTCTGCTCTCCCTCACTGATCCTAAGCATAGTGACCCTTCTGGGGTAAGAATTTGTTTTCAAGGGTGATGTCCTCAACCTACTTACTTTGTGTTTTCTAGAACTGATAAAAATGGGAAACAGAGCACTCCAGCTTATGTAAATATCAGATGTTTCCCAGTGTAGGTGAAGAGATAAAGAAGTAACTGACAGAGTTCTGCTACAGAATTAATAAAGTGGACATTTATGAATTTTGGGATGAGTTTAGGTGTGTTAGTGTCTTTGGGCAACACTAAGTGCAGTTATAAGATTACGTCTCTTTTTCCCCCTCCACTGCTCTGACAGGTCTTGATTGGCTTGAGAACAGAATGGGGAGGGAGAAGGAAGTCCATGAATATTCATGTTCTGGTAATTTTATCAATTGTCACTGCTAAACAAATTAAAGAAGGCCTGAATTGTGACATTTATTTAACCAAGCATTTCTTGGTTACTTAAGTTAGGCTTTGTAAAAAACAAATAATAATTGAAATTTATATTTAATTGTATATTTTAAAAAAAGAAGGAATTGTTAGAAGATGCATGATGAGGAAGGAAAGGAAGTGAGGGTAGAAAATGGATAAGAGGAATGGAAGAAATCCTTAGCAACAGTCATGCTATTCAGGTCTCTGGTGCAGTGTTGAGTCAGATGACACGGTGTTTAACCACTGGGTTTCAGTTTTAGTTGCCTAACCACAGGTGGCTTATGCCTTTTAGATGCCCTAATGTATCTGGTCAGTGCTAGGCTACAGTTCTCTTGTACCAAATGCAGCCAGTCCCATACAGGTATTTCAGAAAACAAAGTACATATACAATTGCATGTTCATTTGCATTCAGGATTATGAATTGTGCATGTCTATATTCCGATGTTGTATCTAGAACTTTGCCTTTCCTCCTTGCCTTTCCCAAAGGCAAGGATTTTTTCATGTTATGCTAATTATATCTGATGCTAACAGAGCTCCCTTAATCAACACTTGTGCTTAGCTATCAGCGTAATTAGATTAATTATATTTTGGAGACATCCTAGAAGTTCTGTCATGCATGTATGAATCCGTGTGTGTTGGAAGTGACATCCTTGTCTTCGTATTTGGAAACAAGCGTATATGTTGTGTTTCATTTGCTTCTTTTGTTATAATTTTTTCCCTTTTTTGTCAATGATAGACAAATAGATGGAGTCCAAAAGCTTATGCTGCTAATTTTAGTCCATCCACAGAATCAACTTGTGTGCTTTCCTGCTCTGACACTATGCTGGTGCCTCTGAGACTAATGTGATGAACTATGTAATGTCACAATGCCTTTTTTTATTTGCTATTTTGGTAGGTCACCTTTTCCTGTTTTTGGAAAATAAAGATGGACCAAGGCATCTGTGTAATATAATTATACTGAGTGAGGTGTGTTTTCTGTTTTTCTATTACTGACATTTTGACCATCATGAAACCAGTAAAAATTACTGGCAGTAATATTTTCTTTTGAGGTCAAAGTTATTGATTTTGGGGCAGAAGCAAAGTTGATAGGATAAATCTTACAGTGATAGTACTATTTGCGTCTAACTTTTGACAGCATTTGGTTTGGGCAAAAAATTTGGGATACATGAATCTGCATTTACTGAAGTCACTTGGATAATATGCTCATTAAATGATTGTTGAAAAATAAAGTTAGGTGTCCGGTTTGATAAGGGGTATTGCAACTAGAGTGCATGAGAGATGACTCTTACAGACAGGTTACAGGCAGAGACCTCCATCTATCAAGGCTTTATAAAGGCAAGAGTATAGATCTTGTTTGTGAGCTAGAAACATTTTCCATAATCAGTAGATTAAGTGATTTTCAGAAGTTATCCTTATAATCACAAAAAATAGAGCAGCTTCCTGAGCAGAAAAAAGGATCCAAGAAAAACTTTGTGTTTTTTCATCTAATTTCATGAACATACATGGCCCTCATCCCTGCAGTATGGTATCCCAGTTTATGCAAAACTTAACATCTGTGTATGGGGTTTCACTGGCTGTCTGCACTGTACTAACTTGAGGAAACAAAAATAAAATATGTCAGGTTGAGATTTTCATGACTTAACCTCACTCTATATTTCCAAAAGTATTACAGTATCTTTGGTTGCCATTTATGTCTGAATCAAATAAAAGTTGTAAGGCAGCTATAACTTGGGGAGTAATAAAGAAAATTACTAATAATTATGTTAATAATAATCATGGTTATACCTTATGGTTGACAGCAAGACTACACTGTAAATTTCAGAGGAAGTAGATTTTATTTTCTTGCTTACTACTCAAGGAGAAAATATAGAAAGAGAGTACACAATATAATATTTTTTGGTTTGCTTTACTATTAAACTGTGGTTTTAGCAGTGTTAGGAGGGAACTAAGACGTTACTTGTAAAACATATTAATGTGTAATAACTAAGAAAAAAAAGATTACATACTATCGTAATTTGATTTTTATCCAGGATAGCCCTGTAGGAATGAGAACTTGTTAAATCTGAAAACAAGGGGTTTAAAAATTTATATAGGTGTCTATTCCTTTTTTCAGGGAAAAAAGATCTTGAACTAAATCCACAAAAACCCAAGTGTGACAGACATGTTCAGGCAATATTGGAATAGCAACTGAAGTTTTAATTGGATTATATTACCCTGCACATCTCTCTTTATATCCCAATAGCACTTTACTTGCCCATAGAAGAACTACTGAGTATTTCAAGCTGTAAATAAGAGAGTAGTTGTAGAGAGTACCAGTTTTATGAAGCAAAGATAACCAGTCAAGTAGAGCACGGCACTGCTAGACTTACACTGCTTCTAACAAGAATTAGTTTGTGCGTTCCATCAATAAAGGTCTCACAAGGAAGGCAGTGGACAGGAATCTGGAGGAAATGATACAATTTCTTTCCTTCCCTCCTGGGACCAGGAATAAAGTCTTTGTCTCATCTCTTTTCAAAGGTAGTTCCAGGAGGCTTTTTTCAGCCCTTAAAAATTTTGCAATGCATTTTAAACTCCAGATTGATTATAAAAATACAGATTAATGTGGTTGGTATATCCATGTAGCCACAGGCAAATCTTATTTCCAAAACTGCAATAAAAAAGGAAATTATTGTAATGCACGCTGTGTGTAAACTCATGGTGAAACAGAATTTCCCCAAAATATCAAATCGGAATGTTAATTCAACTTTAGAATAACTCTTGTAAACTGAGATATAATTGTATGTGCTATCTACTTTCATAATGGTATATGAAAGCAAACATCTTTAGAGTGTTAGAACTAGTGAAAAAACAAAGGAAATCTCCATTATTCTAGTGATACATATTTCAAAATGGAACTATTCAAGCCACTCCAGTAAGCTTATATTATTTAAGTACTAATTGCTCATTTATTTTTTTAAATGTATTTTCATGGTGATCAGTGGTTATTTTTTGTTTGGAGAAGACTATAACATGATTTTTATATATGGTTCTGAGGAAAGACTGACACATAGTATGCTCCTCTTCCTCCCCCCACTATGAAATGATTGTAAAGATTTCAAAAAGTGGAATTTAAAACAAGCGTGCACAAGAAGTACACATATCATTATTAAATATAATAGTGTGCTACATAAGTCAGATAGTTGCAGTGGAAGCAAAGATGTTATATAAAAGTAGAAGAGCCAGCAATACTCAGGTCCTAAGGTACAGTTGTACATGCAAATATGAATTTTACAGGATAATGGGCTCCCTGTTAATCAGAGGACACCTGGGCCCAGCTGGCATTGTTAATAAAGCGAGAGTACTTTTTCATGTGATTCTTTTATGCAAGTTCATCATCAGCTAGAAAATGTAAGTAGTCAGTCAAAGTTGACACAATTTGAGTGAGAGGTTTCCTCCTCTTCACAAGAATGTATGTTTTATGTGTTGTCAAGTCTGTAAACAGAAATAGCAAAATCTACTATCTACTGAAGAAACAGCCATTCAAAACATTTTTAAAATTAAAGCGGTCATTTTTTTGTACATCTTGAAGATGACAGGATGGTTGTAGTTATATTGTAAATTGCAGATTGTTTCATTTTCTGACAGCATCTCAGGTTACTCCAAACTCTGTTGCCTGGCTTACCAACATAGACTTAGTTATTTGACTATGTGCCTCAAGAAGCAAGACTTTTTTGTTATTTATTAAGTTAAGCAAAAGTTCACTGTACATACTTGTTCTTACAGAAACTTACAGTATTCCATGGAGTTCTATGTTGGCCTGAAGTACTGTGGGACAGACAGTATCTTACATTTAGAATCTTTAGGCTAGAGAAGACCTGAAAGATCATTAAGTCCAAACATCAGCCTAACATCACTGCTATGTTCACCATTAAGCCATGTCCTCAAGGGCCATATTGACATGGTTTATTCTGAACACTTCCAGGGATGATGATTCCATCTCTGGATATACTGTCCCATCTGTTTTATTTTGGGCCATAGAAAGAGTGTAACCTTAATTATGAAAATCGCTACCAGAAATCTCTAACAATGTTTGAATAGGGTAACAGTTCCTTCTAATAAACTTAATTGCATTGATAATTAGCTGACTTAATAATGGTCTCTCTCTTACTTGAAGGAAAAAGTATATTTTTTTTCTGGTGGCTTGATAGGTGGGAACAGGTTATTTTTTTCAGTTCCTTGTTCTACGTCATAAAACACACTGGCTGCTTGTCGAATATAGAAACTAAAATCAACATGATCTAAGGAGCCCTTGGGCTTTGTACTCAGCAGAAATGAGTAGCAAGCTCCAGGTCCTGCTGATGAAAAACCATCAATGATTCTGCATTATAATTAGATTCTTGGAAATGTGCGGGAATGATGATTAGGGAGAGTGAGAAATAACACTGATTTTTTTTTTTTTTTCTGTTAAATTAGATCAAGAGTTGTTTAATGCCACTTATCTAAATGGAAATATTATTCTTTGTTTATAAGCGAATTCTTGTTACATGGTCGTGAGCCAGTGTCATTGGAGAGCAATTCAGTTGGTTTTCAATTCAGATTAGAATGCTGAATCTCCTTATAGGCTGCTAGTCATTCCCATGGTACATCAAAGCATATAGTAAACACAGTGGAAGTGAGGCCAAATACTCTAGAAACGTGTCACTTTTGTAGTAAGACTCTAAAAAGAAATTTTTGTGCTTTTTTGTCCTGGATTGTTATAACCATGAAACCTAGAAATTATTTGACACCTTGGTTCCAAATTAATTCCAGGGCAAAAATTCCTTAAAAGACAAAGTTTGTACTTGTACTTTTTCTGAATAAATGTGTGATTACCTTCCTTTTTGTTGTTTTGCTCCATTATCTTTTTTTTTTATTTGTATGGGTGTTACCTATTTTTACTTGTGCTATTAATAAACTCTTTTCTCTAAACAGGGCATTTTGAGCTTTCGAAGATCACTCAGCTATTAGCTACTGTAGTTAGTAGTTACCTTGGCCAACAGTTTGGGAGCCCAGATTCAATTAATTTATATACAGGAATTCTGATGTTAATTAAGACTTCAGCTTAAGCAGAAGGTCGTATTCTGTTTTTCAAAGGTCAGTTTTTAAAAAAATATATGATAAGAACTGGAAAGCATGGAAAACATTATTAAAATGGAATTTTTTTCCTGTTGAGGTTGACATATGGTTTGAATTATAAATTATAAAAACTAGTATTATTTAAGTAATTTAGCCAAGCTGTGCTGAAACCCTGAAAGAGGAGTGCATATAATGATTTTTTTTCTTTTCCCTGACAACATAGATGTAAAATCTTTATATATTTACCTCTTTGAAGTGGAAATGGTAAAGTAAGGAAACAGCTTATTTCTTTTGATTGGGTGGCGTGGATGTTTTTCTTCAAAATATACTTTATCTTTCAGTATGGAGACATCAAACCCTTGGATCCCTGGCACTGTGGTACTATGACATCTTCCATTCAGTGATTTAATCAATTAAATAGGTCAAGATCAGAAAATTGCAAGGCACTTATTCAATTTTTGCTGTTAGTCACTGAACTTAATAGCTATCAAATGGCTTAAGCACAACAGTTCTTTGTAACAAACACTTGCTAATTTCAAAATATTCTCAAACTGGAAAGAATCTTCTGGTCTAAAGAAAGGAATCTTGTGTTATGTTATCCTACAAGTAAACAGTTTTAAATGGTGTGCATGTGTCTTAAATAATGTGTGCAAGCAGCAGGATTTTGTATGCAAGTCTCCTTTGTGGATTACATATATTTAAAGAGGCTTATGCTTTCTATACAAATGGAAAAGGTAAAGATGAAGTAATGCAGTGTGCAGTATTGCTGACACAAATCTGTAGAAATTGGCTTGTAAGAGATTTTTTGGTGGTGGGACAGAAGTAACACAAATTCAACTGAAAAAAATTTGCATGTGTTTTGTTTTTTGTTTTTTTCTCATCGCTTTGTTTTGTTTCATTTTAAGAGTGTTTGGTATTCAAAAGTGGGTCTTAACCGCTAAAATACAAGGCAAAAGACAATTATCTTAAATGACTTATCTTCAGTTGAAGATGACATCTGACATCACTTTTGACTTAATGACCCCCGACTACAGTATTGATTCCTGGTGGAAGTGCTGAGAATTAAAGAGTTACAGTTTTAGAGTTCCTGATTATATGTTACTCCTTTCATCCAACATAATCCTGTCATATATAAAAAACTGAATGCTTATTTATCTTCAGATAGAATGTGCTGGTTTTCTGAAATGAAGAAATAAATATAATCTCGTTACGTATTATGGTCATGGCTTTTTTCAGAGTGCATATGAATTATTTTTCACTTTGTTCATATGTATGTAGACATTTAGAAAAAATATCAAGAACATGTTTTCTAGCAGAATGAAAATGGGTAAAATAAATTAAAAAAGAAAATGCAAGCAAACATATTTGCACTGTCAGGAAACAGCTTTCTGTCTTGCTAGTGTAGAGTACAAAATTATGTTCACTGAAGATATTCAGCAACTTGTTATGTTGGGGGTAAACATTTCTTATGAAGCTATTACAATGCAAATGTGAGTGGACCCAGAATAGAATGGAAGACTGATGAGGATTAGAGCCAGCGGTCTCAAGTGTTCAGTGGTTTTCTCTAAGCAGGACACATTTCATAGTAATTAATTCTTTACATTTATCTTGATTCTAAAATGCCACAAATTAAATGGGAAGAGGAAAGTCGAAATGAAGTTCCTGTTGACGAGTGGTTAAAAAAAATGAGATGTGAAGAGGAGAAGTTAATTTAACACAGCGACCTTCCTGAAATTGTGTGCCTTTGTGTGTGTGTAAGAGCTGTTGTGCACATAAATGTATGTGGGATACCACTGACCTCATCTGCATGTGGTGACATAATCATATTTGTTTCTTGCTGTTGTCTTACACAGGAAAAGAGAGAAGTGCATATTTTATTATGCAAGTATTTTTCTCATGTGCATTATTTATGTGTTTTTTACCTGGTACATACGATCTGGGATCCTGACATAGCCACAGGATTCTATAAGCTGTTTGACAACAGGCTTGGGGCAGAAGAGGAAAGACATAAAAACACTGTACATCCAGAACTCCAAATCTCTTTTATGTGACTTCTGTTTGTGGTGTAGTATTACTTTAAATCCCAAAATAGATGTTTCCAAAACTGTGGACAGCTAGTTTAAGCTGTCTAAACCAGGGATACTTGATTTGGTAAGCAAACCCAGATGCAGGGTTGAGGGTGTAATCCAGTGTCTGAAATTCTGGATGTTTCTAATAGGCAACAGAAACATAATTCTTGATGGTGATGATGATGATTAATATCTAATATCACCATTTGTTCCATTTTTTAGCTGTTCCAGCCTAAAATGAATGAGCCAGAACATACTGAAAACAAAGCAATAGATCATGTAATCTCCATACAAAGTTTATTCCTTGATAAGAAAGTTAAAAAACAAGAAGTTAGTCTATATATGAAATTTTCCCAGCCCCCTCTCGGCAAAAGGAGGAAAAGAAATAATTTAGGAATATGATTCTTGTCTTCCAGACCTTCAACATGTTATGCTCAGTATTTAAAAGGGACACCTCTTCTATGAAAACAGGCTGAGATGGTTGAGGTTGTTCACACTGGAGAAGAGAAATCTCCAGGAAGACATTATTGCAGCCTTCCAGTACCCAGAGGGCCTACAGGAAACCTGGAGAGGGACTTTTCACAAGAGTGCGGTCATGATAGTACAAGGGGCAATGGCTTCAAACTGAAAGAGGGTAGATATCGGGAAGAAATTCCTCACTATGGGGGTGGTGAGGCATTGCAACAGATAAACCAAAGAAGCTGTGGATGCCTCGTCCCTGGAAGTGTTCCAGGCCAGGTTGGATGGGGCTCTGAGCAACCTGGTCTAGTGCAAGGTGTTCCTGCCCATGGCTGGCGGGTTGGAATTTTAAGTTCATTGCCAACTCAAATCATTCAGTGCTTCTATGATTAAAGTCTTATTCATACTTCCCTCTACTCCCCAGTACTTTTTCTGAAGTTAGTCTGTTTGATTAATCATTATGATATGCTAAATCACTTCCTTATCCTTTTACAAAACTTAAGGGATTTAGATTTGTTTATTTTTCAGATTTATTTCAAGCTCTCACCTATAAAATTAGACTAATTTCACTTTTATCTCTAATGATTAAGTGTGAAAAATGTATTATTTTTAATGTTATGATGAAAAGTTCACAGAATATTCCAAGAGCTTGCCAGATGAATGTGCAACATGACACATTTGCAACCTGCGATTCTAAAGGATTTTAAATTGCTTCCCTATCTTGCTTTGATATATATAAACGAATATAAGGAATATTCACCATCTAGCTTTTTTCTTTTTTCTTGCTTTTTTTTTTTTTGGAGGGAGGGGACAGATTTCTTGTTTTGATCTAAATCTCTACATAAAATGTCCAAGTTTATTATTTTCATATTCAGCTTTTACTGCTTTATACTTGTCAACATTAAATGTCAGTTTCTGCTTCTCAACTGAGCTACAGAGAAAATCAGAATTAATTTAAACTTGTTTTACTACTTGCTAAGGATGCAGTTTTCCTCCAAATTTTATATTATCAGCAAATTTACCAATCTAGGTCGTTTGTAAAAATTAAAAGCCAGCAGAAGTCTTAGCAGAGATGACCCTAGTAAAACCCCACTAGATATTTCTATATTCAGCACTTCCATATGTCAATAAAGGAATTTTTTGTAGTCTGAAACACATTTCAGAACATCTTAAGTAACTGGACTTGACTCATCTGTATGAAGATAGCAAAATTCTGATTCTGATTTTTGAATGATTTATGTAGTCAACATAATCTTGATTTCTTGATTTTGAGATACTAATTTTATCATACCTGCAATTAGTTAAAGATGTAATTTTAATTTTTTGTTTACTATAGTTTAAGAGAGATCAATTTATGTAGAAACACAATTTTTCAGTGTTTTATTCTGACACATTTACTAAATTGTTGACTTGTAATTTATTCGTCAGCATCCTTGAGAAAATGTTTGTGAACCTAAATAAGTAGAATTGGATATTTGACTAAGTCACAAAGAAGTGGTATGGTATGCATAAAAGCTGGATGACTTTAAGTTGAAGTGCTATAATTTCTTTTTCTTTTTAAATGAATATTCCTACACATGCTTATAGCTTTCAGATGTGTGTTTTATCTGAGAGATTAACTTCCTTTCATTAGGGTTTTTTTTTTCTATTTTTATATACTTTAATATAACTGATATAAAACTATAATATATAAAGTATTATTATCCTATCAATACCCTAATATATATGTAATACAATGCTAATGATAATATGTAACAGCGCTATATATGCCTCCATGTTTTAACCTATAAATTAGACTGGTCTTGTCTTAATATTTGAAATTCTCCAGCATCGCATTAGATACTCACAAAAAAAGATTTCTATTGATTCCTCAGCTGCAGCAGATCATTACATGAAAACCAAATGCATTGTATAATCTTAACCTGAACTCTGTTTATAGTTACTGGCATATTTTGCTATGTAAGGCAGATCCATGTTGCATGTTCGGCTCCTAAGAGTAGTTCATCATGTTTTTATTATATTTATTTTATGTAAATAGAATCTCTCAGGAAATTTTCTCTTTATTCAGTTCTGTAGTTGCTAGTCTCCGCTTCTTCGCCCACACCTCTCTTCGCCCCTTATTCCCCTTCTCCCTTGCTTGTTATTTTGGAAATAAGAGTAGTGTGTCACTACCTTTTGCACACCAGAAACATTACATATTTTCTAGGGAAGTTTTCTTCATTAATCATACATTGTTCCTTAACTGTGCTGTGCTGGAAAAAAGTGATTCACTTCCCAGGTTTAAGGATCATAACCTGCCATGTAATATACAGTGGGATGTCTGTGTTTACACTGCCTCAAATCTCAGACATTCCTTTCTCAGATGTTCCTCATTGCCAGCACTATGGCAAAATTCTAAGACCCCCAGTCTATATTTGTTGATAAGTTTGGAGACAGTAGGAAATACTGAGTATTGAGGGATATGACTCTGACTGTCCCAATCTGGCCTTTGGTTTCAGACAGTGTGGGTGTCCTGAACTGTGTGAGATAATCTCTCATTTGAGAAGGAATAATTTTCTCAGTATTAATGGGACAGTTGAGGAGGTAGGAGTGTTTTTTTGCAGCTGCTGGTGTTTAGTGTTGTTGCTTGTGGTGAGACTGTGTTGACAGGGATTCTTCCCTTGTGTTAGAAACTAACATGCTGATTTGTTTTTGTCCTAGAAGCTAGATTGAAATGGGAGGGAGAAGTGAGACTCTCCCCACTCTCTCAGGATATCTATTGTTAGTACGAAGTCTGTTCTGCATCAACAACAGAATGACTCTAAACCCCAGCAGAGGCAGAAGAAAAAAAAATATTAAATGTGGGCTAAATTTAAAGTGCTGTGTTTCATTTTAAAATATACAGAGTTACTTTTACACTTTGAAGTGATACCAGCCAAGAAGGGGTGAATTTCTCCCTTTAATGTATTGGCACGCCCATTATTTAGAGAGAGGGTAAAGCTCTGGCAGTTTTAAATATAAGAGTCTGGAATGTCAGCATCAGCTTCTCCGATAGAGTAGGTGTATTGATGTACAATTTTACTGCACAGCAGAGATAGCTGGCTAAAAAGAAAACCTACAGACCATGGAGGCATGCAAAATCTGTCATCTAAATTATTGTATCACACATATTTCCATAGTATTTGAGCCATAAAAAACCTAATCTTGGTGCATCATTTCTGTTATAGAGTCATGAACAGATTTTGACTAATTACAATATTTCATTCATTGCATGACTTCATGACAAGTTCTTGTGTTTAAAATCTTGTAGTTATAAAAGGACAGTTTAACATGCTATGTGAAACTCCTTTTCTGGTATTTACATTCATTTGCTTTTATGACAGATAAGAGTGGGTAGTCCCAGGCACTACAGAAGTTTTTTTTTTTTTAGACAAGTTAGTGGTTTAGTGCACTTAACAGAATTTTTGATCTGGATGTCTAATGTGCTGGACAAGAATTTAGCATAAAAAAAGTATTTTCTCAGAAAGTTGTGATTGTGTCATGGAAATACTTGCTTTATAATGAAAAAAAATTGGAAAAACACAAACGCCCACCCCCCCAACACCAAACAACAAGCAAGCCACCTTTTCCAAATAAAGTAAGCATACAGCCACAATGATGACAAAACCAAAAAAAGTCCTGCGGCTGACTGAGTCTGAAAAGTTGCGTAGGTGCTTTGTGTGAATTGTAGTGCAGCTACTTCAGACCTGTTTTACTGTGAGGTCTGTTCTTCAGCTCAGTTTATTTCCAGGCTTCAAAAAACGAAAATATGGCCCTGAAAAACCAAGATGACTTGACTAGATGTGAGACATTAATTTGTTAATTAGCTTCCAGCATCTGTAATAAGGCCCATTTTGTTATTTTTATGAACACTAACTGTGAAAGAAAACCACAGAAAATAAGAAACCAGCCACTCTTCCAGCTTTCTGCAAACTTTTAAAAAATATGGAGGAAGATACCTATCAGACTGTTGTTTACTAACAAAAGCAGCCAGCAGACTTTACTCTGTTTAATTTAGTAATATATTGTACGTTTGTACATTTTTTCCATCTCTATCAAATACATGACAAAGTGAAATAAGTAAGAAAATCTCCTGTAGCTGTGTAACACAGGGACTTGCAAACCTGTGCTTTACTTGCTCTGGCACTCAGTCTATGTGTCATAGTCTGTCACACCAGTTGTTTTCAGACATACTTTCTGCAGCTTTGGTGATGATACAATTGTTTTGAATGAAAGAGTCAGCCTGCGAGTTTTCTTTTTCCAGGAAACTTGTCCTATTTTTTTGATGTATGATATTCTTTGTCCAGCATAATGAAAAAAAATATGACAAACTTGAAGTATTTGGGATAATAAGGATGTCAGTCTTCAGTGAGTGTAATGTAGCCTGCAAGACAGAAATGGTTGCGCATTTTTGGGTCTCTCAATTGCATTCTTTCCTTGTTGCCTGTTAATTTTTAAGCACTATTTTCAGCTCCAAAATTTGAAAGCTTTATTGTGGTTTTCAGAAATGTCGGTGAAACTGGATCACATATAGTCCTCATGAAACTGTTTAAGAAACTAACTTCATGCCATCCAATGGATGGTGAGATGGCATAGATTTTTCAAAATCTGCCTATCAAATTAGATAGATTGAAGGGTCTTAAGAGTAAGTCCTCTAGCACTTGAAGTTACTATTGCTAAATCATTCACATCCCTTTTTCTCAACAGTAAAAATTCTTATGAGATATCATTAGACTGTTACAACTTATAATGGAAAAATCAATGCAGTAAGAAAATTAAATTTTACTGAGAGCCTTTAGGCAAAATGCAATGTGAAAATGCATTTTAGCTTCCCTTGTGGTTCAGAGGAAAAGGAAGAAATGGAATCTAGGTTAGCTGTCAGTGCACAACAGTTTTTAGAAGCCAGCAAAGCAGCCTGTGAACTAAACTCTTGCTTAATGTATTTCTTCCCTGATTACTTAATAATGTGAAAATAACCACCTTAATCTGATCATTTGAAAGGTCAGAAGTCTCTTCTACCCTTTTTAAAACCCAGTCTTTGGTCAAAATCAATGAGTAGATTCATCTTCCCAGGAAGAGGATTTAACAAAAGGAAAGCTGATTCATCTGCTAAGGTATACAGCAATGACATCTGAACCCCTGGAGAGAGAGTGAGAGTGAGAGTAGCTAAAGTGGAATGAGGTGATTGTGGTGTAATCAAAAAGAAGTCGATCAAAGCTGCCAACAAGCTCTTGTGGAGAAGTGACATATATACTACATTTGGTGTACTTTGTAATCACTGTAAGTGGTCACTGTCTCTTGCTGGCAGACAGATATGGCAAACACAAACTGACATGAGAATTGCAGATTTAAAGCTTATTAAAAAAATAAATCCATGAATTCTATTCTTTGGATTTGCTGTTTCAAAGTAAGAGAAACATTCTGAACGGTTTTGTATTTCACACAAAAATGTATTTATACATTTATATAATCTATAGTTAGAGGACTATATAGCAATCAGAGTCAAGGTTAGATGACAATCGTAGTCTTCTCATTAGAACACATGCATTAAAATTCTAAGTAAGGTATAATTACATTTTTTAGAATTAAAAATGGATGAATCATTCATAAGTTGTACACATGAATAAGATTAATCGTTTTAGAAAGATCCTTGAAAGCCTAGAATAAGAATCATTCAGAGGCTAGTTGCTTAACATTTTCTCAACTGCTCTGGCCTTCCAGGTAGTAGCTATATCGTCTGAGCGAGGATTTACATATTCCTCTACACACCCATTATGTTTACATAAAATAAGTGTGTGCATATTTTTAGATAATATGTGTGTCATAATATATTTGGAAAATACGTATTTATATATTATATGTATAGAGACTAAATAGTGTAACTGAAACACTTTTCTTTCTGGAACTTTGATTTCTGATCAAATGCAAATACATTTCTTTATGCTTTCCAAAGCATAATCTGATTTTACATAAATTGATTTATTTTTGGGGGGTTTTTAACAGAAATATAACAAATTAAAACCAAACCAAAACAAAAACAAACAACAACAAACAAAAAACCAAAAAACAAACAAACAAAAAAACCCAAAACCAACCAAACAAAAAAACCCCCACAAAACAAACAAAAAAAACCAAACAAAAAAACCAAAAACAAAAACAATCCAACAAACCTAAGCAAATTATTACTGGTGGCTTAAAACTTTGCATTTATTTGAAGGACTAAAAATAGCAAGCTCATTACTAAACTTGTGTAGGCTTAAAAGAATGAATATTCTTGATAATTCTGGTGGTTGATGGGGTCTCCTGTGGCTAACTTTTAAGGTTTCATTTTTCAACCTTCTTTAAATTTAAATTTTTGAACAGATTTACTCTTCTCTTCTCTTCTCTTCTCTTCTCTTCTCTTCTCTTCTCTTCTCTTCTCTTCTCTTCTCTTCTCTTCT